>CM074277.1:1271837-1764337 GCA_037194245.1 Opsariichthys bidens | reverse complement strand
GAAATGCACGACTACCTTTAGTCACATCAGCATCAAATTAAGTAGGTTATCTTCACATACCAGTAAATTATCATACAGAGTAACCGTATCAATGTTTTACAATATTACATTGCAAATAAACATCTCTTTTCAGGTTCATGTAACATCACCGCGGCATTCACGTGAAGTACACGTGTGAATCAGAATGAGGCCACGTGAGAACAACTGAACTCAGCATATAATACAACATAAATCACACATACAATCTTAATAAACAAAATAAACTTGTGGTTTTCTTACAAAATGAGTCGTTTCCTAATTTAAACATTAAACTTAGCATATAAACATAAATTGAACTCACCACATCCAGATATTCACCTCACAATGATACAACGATGTAATTAACCCATCAACCGTCAGAGAAGCAATCTACCAACTGAATCCACTCAATATGCTCCTCTTTCCACGAACTTGAAGAAGTTTAAACATTATTTTCAAAGTTTAAATGCGTTATCTCTATTTTTTATCACTAACACTAGCGAATTTCTCTCCGTCTTCTTCTCCCTCAGGTCTTGCGCAATCTGCTCTGCCAACAAATCGGGGGCAAGCACTTATTTCCAGGGATTTCATGTCAGCGTAACCGATATTGCGTCATCGGGCGGGCGTGGCCTATTTGGTTATTTGCATAGGTCAACGAACATGCGCAGATTAGGACCAAACCATTAGCTTAAATTGCTTCAGATATCGTTTGTCCGAGATCGTGGGTGTTTTTCAAATTACGTTCATACTGTTACAACTTATCTTTCCGCGATCGCCGGTGTTTCATGTCAAATCACATTAATAATGTTACAATAACTTCAGATACCTGTCCTGATCACCGGTGTTTCATGTCAAATGACATTAATAATATTACAATAACTTCAGACACCTGTCCTGATCACCGGTGTTTCATGTCAAATTACATTAATAATGTTATAATAACTTCAGATACCTGTCCTGATCACCGGTGTTTCATGTCAAATTACATTAATAATGTTATAACTTCAGATACCTGTCCTGATCACCGGTGTTTCATGTCAAATTACATTAATAATGTTACAATAACTTCAGACACCTGTCCTGATCACTGGTGTTTCATGTCAAATTACATTAATAATGTTACAATAACTTCAGACACCTGTCCTGATCACTGGTGTTTCATGTCAAATTACATTAATAATGTTATAATAACTTCAGACACCTGTCCTGATCACTGGTGTTTCATGTCAAATTACATTAATAATGTTACAATAACTTCAGACACCTGTCCTGATCACTGGTGTTTCATGTCAAATTACATTAATAATGTTATAATAACTTCAGACACCTGTCCTGATCACTGGTGTTTCATGTCAAATTACATTAATAATGTTATAATAACTTCAGATACCTGTCCTGATCACCGGTGTTTCATGTCAAATTACATTAATAATGTTATAATAACTTCAGATACCTGTCCTGATCACTGGTGTTTCATGTCAAATGACATTAATAATATTACAATAACTTCAGACACCTGTCCTGATCACCGGTGTTTCATGTCAAATTACATTAATAATGTTACAATAACTTCAGACACCTGTCCTGATCACTGGTGTTTCATGTCAAATTACATTAATAATGTTACAATAACTTCAGACACCTGTCCTGATCACTGGTGTTTCATGTCAAATTACATTAATAATGTTATAATAACTTCAGACACCTGTCCTGATCACTGGTGTTTCATGTCAAATTACATTAATAATGTTATAATAACTTCAGATACCTGTCCTGATCACCGGTGTTTCATGTCAAATGACATTAATAATGTTATAATAACTTCAGATACCTGTCCTGATCACCGGTGTTTCATGTCAAATTACATTAATAATGTTGTAACTTAATGTAATCGTCACCCTTTAAAAAGCACACAAAGACATCAAAGTTTTCTGGAGAGAACCAAACTTTATTTGATAAGCTAATTTAATTTTCATTTTTATTCACATATACACTGATCAACACACACACACAGAGTGCATTAAATACAGTAAATGAAAACTCAAAATGTACTTGCTTGATTTGGGAGAACAAACATCACTGATTTATCATTAACCATATACCATGTGGGTTTGGAACAACAGAAGCCCGAGTAAAGGATGACAAATTTCATTTTTAGTTTGATACTGTATTCCTTCAAATAACACTTTAACAAACATTGTATATGATCAAAAAAAGTCAAACACACCTTCAATTGCATCTACTGACACGGTTTTCCGTTTCCTGGATGTTTTTTGTTTGACTTTCTTCAAACGACTCGGTAAAGCTCTAAGGTTTTTCTTGACAGGTTCTTACTTCTGGAGAACTAGGCCATCTTGCTTAGGTAAAGTGGATTTCAGGGTCTCACAAAGGCCATGAACAACTCTGGATGCATTCGTGGTGTTGTTCATTTACAGCCCAAAAATGACTCAAATCTATGGCAAAGTGACCCTCCAGGAACAGAACTGGCACCTCTGCACTGAATTCATAACCAATGTGGTGAACAAAATGTGTAGTGATATATACCAACTCATCTGTTGTAGGTGTTTTGTAGTTCTTTCCATGCTGACAAGCATATCTCACCCTTCTTTTCACAGAGAGAGGAACATGTTCTGAGTAGTCTTCCACTTGCCATAGACATCACGTTGTCACTTTCTGTTTTTTGTGAATGTCATCAGACCTGTTATTAGAAAAAAGACAATTAAAATTAAAAACTAAAGAAAAACAGAATTATAGGACAAGCACAACATGAATTACTGTAATAAATATATTGCTCACTGTTAGTTTATGTTAGTTAATGCTTTAACTAAAATTATTAAATGAGACCTAACTGTAAAGTGCTACCCATTGTCTTGTTACATTTCATATTTCTCTATACAGAGAATTATACTGTATTTATTTTAAAGTGTTTTCTGTAGTGAATATATCTGAAACAAGATAATTTCCTTATATCATGGCAAACAAAGTTCACAAGATATTTGCATAATAGAGAAACAAGTGCAAGAAATATTTTTGTACTTGTTTCTGTATTATGCAAATATCTTGTGAACTTTGTTTCTCATAAGGGGAAAAATATTCTGTGATGTACTCTTCTGATGATGTACATATTTTAAAATGTGTTGGGAGCCAGTCTGACAGAAACAAAGTAGGCATTTAATAAAGTAGAAAACAAAGTATATTTAAAGAGGTTCATTACTTTCGTCAACATGATCTTTTTCTTTATATTCACTCAGTTTAACTGTGGAAAGATGCATCAGTTAACGTCAGTAAACTAATTAAGATAAAATCAACCATTGTTTATTATAGAATAATTCAATTCAGCCTCCATTAACACCATTGAATGTGAACTGAACTGAGCTGGACGATTATATCACCGTTTTCTCCACTACTGATTTATAGATAAATTAACTAAATTAATCACTATTGATTTTTACAGCGGAATGAATCAATATTGAATGCATTTTAGCTGGACAGTTAAACCATTTTCTTTAAGAGCAGAATTATTAGCCAATTATTAATGTAAAGCTGCTTTGACACAATTTGAAATGTAAAAAGCGCTATATAAGTAAAGGTGACTTGACTATAGTAAAAGTGTAGCAAACGTTTTCTTTGGCGGATTGATTATCATTGGTATAATCACGGTTTTAATACAATTACCATGGTTGAGCTATGGTTAGTTTAGTTAGTACTGACTTTTCTGCACGTTAGATTTTTCGGTTGTTTATTTGCTTTCGAAAATGGCTTAACTGGAAGATCATAAAACATAGAAATAGCTAACATTACCTGCATGACTGTTTTGTCCTTCATAATCCATCGAGGTATGTTTATTTCTCTTTATCAATCTGAATTGACCCAGTATAGGCTTTGAAATGCCCGCGCAAAAAAACAGTATTCTGCGCATGATCGGTGACCTCTAAATTAATTTTTTTTTAAAAGAGGGCGTTTTCCTAAGACGTCCAGAAACGCCCATTTTACGTCGTGGTAATGAAACCCCTGGAATTTAGTGAATTCCACAAATCGGGCGATCCCCATCAACAGAATTCTGATTGGCTAATCAATAACTTGTTTAAATATTACAACATTATTCTTGTCATAATTTATTTTATGAAAAGTATTTGCCAATATCACAAATCTTAATTTTCTTACTTTTGTAAACATCCTAAATTTATGTTAATATATTATAACCCATTAGTTTGGGTTACAAGTGCATATTTTATACTTACTCAGTAGAAATGGCTGCATGGCCCTCTGAACACCCTCAAAAACAATGAACTACAAAAGTGAGGGCATCCTGAGAGAGAGAGAAGGAGAGAGGGGGTAAAGGGAATAATGAGTCACATTTTCAGTGTACAATATTATATGTTTATAATAATATCAATAATCTCATCTAACCTTACAAAAACAGCAATTTCCTCAGTAACTGGCTCTTCTCTGCATCTCTGTCTATTACAGTGTCAGTGTCCAAAGCCACGAGGACATCCTTTTCAGAGCCATCAACATAAAGGCTTCCAATTTGCTGGCAGACAGGCTGCTCGTCAGTCTGCTTTTAATATATTTTAGAGTTGAAAATGATCGTTCCTGGTCACATATTAATCATCAGTGGCGACTCTTTCAGCTTGTCCCACTGTCCCGCTAAGCTTTTCAGCTCATACTGCAGGTTGTCAACCGTTGCCCTGCAATCAAATTTAACCAGGCACTTGCTGAGGTCTTCAAGTGCAGATTTAGGTAGAGCACTGTTTCTGATCAGGGAGAAGTTTTTGGGATCCAGAACTGACAAATCTGCATAAAGAGTGCCATGCATCAGAAATCTTTGGTTGATGGTCTCAATAGCTGTATCAACAATTTGGTTATGGACCTTTACTTCGTAGGCTCTCTCAGCATCAATTATGGTGTCATCCTGAGACATCTCACCTGGCATGGTTTTCTTCTTCTTCCTCTTTTTTTGTGGCAGTGCAGCCTCCACTTCCATGTCGGTCTCCTCATCTTGTTGCTCGAGTTTTTCATTTGCCCATTTAACAAAGTTATCGGCAGCAGCCTTGACAGCCTGGAAATCTCTCGCCATCTTTTTTTAGGGCATCTTGTGTTGACATGACCCTCCTATGGGCAGAGAGGATGTCCATCCCTTCCGTCTGCAGGTACTTTGACAATTGTGATGTATGCTCAAACATCCAAAGGAATAATTGAGCTGTCAGTATTGTCTCATACCTGAGTAGGCCCTCTTTGTATCCTCTGGCTTTGGTGCGTACATTTCCTTTCACAGTCTTCAGTTCCTGTATGTGGACAACACATCAATGTACAAACTGTCTTGAGGCTTTCCAAATGATCCAAATAATTTGTTCAGAGAATCGTGCTTAGCCCACCAACGTGTCTCTCCAATTGGAGCAATGCGTCTGTGTCGCTTGTCATGGCTCTCCTTCTCCCAAATGTTCACTCTCTGATATGACTCCCTGATGAACACTACAGTGTCATTTAGGAGATCAAACAGTGATCTACTCTCTATCACTATTTGAGTAGTATCAGACAGCTCGAGATTGAGGACATGTGCATTGCACCATACATGTACATGGTTGGGGGACGCCAGCAGGGCAGAGAAGCCTCTGTACTGCCCCTGCATATTTGAAGCTCCATCTGATGCATTTCCAATGCACAGACTTGTGTCCAGTTTCAGACGCTCAAGGACCTCTGTAAACAATTTGACAAAGGACTGACCAGTGGATGCGCTGCACCGAACCACTGCGATAAGCCTCTCATTGACAACATCAGTCACATACCTCAAAATGACTGATCGTTGGTCTTGCACTGTTATATCCTGTGTTGTATCCAGCTGGACAGAAAACATTCCAGCTTTCTGGATTTCAGTGGAGATGTTTTGCTGAATTAAGTTCCGGGGGGTATCAATCACAGAGTCGATGGTCGTTTTAGACAGTAGAGAGACAAGGGAATATTTTGCTCTTCTTAATCACATAACTTAGATGCTCTTTTTAAACACACATCATATTTTCCCAATAAAATTACCAGCTCCAAAAAATTTCCATGGTCGAAGCTGTCGTTGTCCAGGGTATACGCAGCCTCATTCTCCTCCTGTCACACCAACTCCTGTGAATGAAGCATTTACTTCCACGATGAAAGGAATGTCCAGGTTAGGATGACGCAGGATAGGAGCTGTACAGAAGGCTTCACGGAGAGTGTGAAAGGTAGACGTAGTGGCTGGTGACCAGGATAGAGATTTAGGTCGAAGTTTGAGCATGGAGGTAAGTGACGGCCAGATTTGACTATAGCCCTTGATGAATCAGCGGTAAAAGTTGGCGAAGCCTAGGAATCTCTGGAGTTCTTTCACAGAAGAGGGAATGGGTTTGGATTGCCTCAACTTTCTTTTGATCCATCTTAACACCCTCACCATCGATAACGTACCCCAGGAACTGCACTGTGGGGATGTGAAATTCACATTTTTCCAACTTGAGATAGAGTTGATGATCTTGAAGACGTTGGAGGACTTGACGAAAATGAGCGTGATGCTCAGACAGCGTGGAGGAGTATATGAGAATGTCATCAATGTAGACGATGACAAATCTGTGGAGGTAGTCCTGGAATATCTCATTCATATAGTTCTGGAATACGGTGGGAGAGTTGGACAGGCCGTACGGCATGACCTGGTACTCATAGTGGCCAGATGGAGTTATAAAGGCCGTCATCCACTTGTCGCCTTTTCGGATGTGAATGAGATTGTATGCGCTCTGGAGATCGAGCTTGGAAAACACACGAGCACCATGGAGCAGTTCTAGGGCAGCGGGGACCAACAGGATAGGATAGCTGAATTTGACAGTTTAGGAATTCAGTACTCGGTAGTCAATGCAGGGCCTCAAACCTCCATCCTTCTTCGCTACTAAGAAAAAACTTGAAGCGGCAGGGGACGTGGAAGGTCGAATGAACTCTTGCTGTAGTGCTTCGGTGACATACTCTTCCATGGCCTTCTGCTCCGGAATGGACAGTGGATAAATTCTCCCTTTAGGCAGACTGGCCCCCGGTAGCAGGTCTATTGTACAGTCCCATGGACGATGAGGTGGTAGGCGAGTGGCCAGTTGTTTACTGAACACGTCCTGGAACGCCCGCTATTCTTCAGGGATCTGAACCTGGTGGGAGACTTCCGGACTTTCGACCGAGGTGGAGTGGAGTGGAACCGAGGAGCTGACCAGGGAGATATGGTCAGAAGTGTTGGAGGTGGAGGTACTGGAAGTCTTTCTGAGGGTTGTTAAGCATGTGGGAGAGCAGTCTTCACCTCACTTGAGAATTTCTCCAGTGTTCCAATCAATGATGGGCTTGTGTTCTGCCATCCACGGGCGTCCCAGGACGAGATCGGCGGTGGAGTCCTCCAGCACCAGGAAGGAGATGTCCTGAGTGTGTAAACACCCTATGCAGAGCGTCAGTGTGGGGGAGAAGTGAGTGACGCGGCCTCGACTCAGCGGATTTCCCAAGATAGTATGGATCCTTAATGGTGGTGTGCAGCGCCTTCTGGGGCCTTGAAGACTCTGGAGGAGGCTACGGGAGATGAAATTCCCAGCGGCCCCAGAGTTGATGAGGACTTGCGCTGAAACAGATGAGTTAGAGGTTAGTAGAATTACTGGTGTGCAAACAAGATGACAGATCTTAGGATACCTCAGGATGGTACTCACCACTGGTCAAGGGGGTCGTACAGGGCAGCTCTGGAGTAGATGACCTTCTCCCCCACAATACAAACAGAGGTGTTGTGCTAATCTTCGGTGACGCTCCGCGGGTGTGAGACGATAGGAGTCTATTGGTTCTGGTGCTGGAGGCATGTTATTAGCAGCACTGGGCGTAGGTTGCAGTGGAGGAGATGGTAGATGACAAACGGTAAGCCGTTGGGAGATCCGGATGGCTTTCTGGATAAATGCTTCTAGGCCGATGGTGTCGTCATACGTGATCATTAATTGATGGAATTCGGGATTGAGACCCTGACGGAAGGCTGTGAGGAGAGCTGACTCATTCCATCCGCTAGCTGTGGCGAGTGTGCGGTGAGTGTGCGGAATCGAAGCGCGTATCCGCCAACTGAATCTGTGCCTTGTTGGATATGGAAGAGCTGGTCTGATATGGAAAGTGGAGATGAAGTCTGACCAAATACCTCTTTAAAATGTGACATGTAGGCGGATAGGGAAGTTGAAATGGCAGCATTAGAGAAAAGAAGAGCTTGAGCCCACTGGAGAGCACGGCCCGATAGCAGAATGATCATAAAAGCCACTTTAGCGTTCTCATTAACGAAGAGATGTGGCAGCATCTCGAAATATAGAGAGCATTGGAGTAGAAATCCACTGCAATCTTCCGCCTCGCCTGTGAAGGTCGCTGGTCGGGCCACGGGACATGCAGAGGCAGCTGGCGAAGGAGATGGTGGACCTCGGAGGTGGTTGGGGAATTGCCGGAGTGATCTCATCGCGCAAACCCGCTGTCTGTTCTCGCCCGGGTTCTGATGTTGTCTGCATGCTATGATGAAGGTCTGGACTTCTGTCATACACAGACAAGATGGCAGGTAAGTTTTAAAGCACTTTATTGTACAGCGTATAGCAGACGGTAACAAAGGAAGAGAATTAATCAAACAGTCTAGCAAAGATAAATCAACTTGGGTAGACTGACAATAGTTCCTTTGTATTTGGTTAGAAGCCCACATAGGGATACTTGTACGATGCACATAGGGATACTTGCACAATGATCTACGAGGAGAAGATCCAGGGAACAGTCAGAGATCACCGGGCGGAACGGACAGGAGGATTGACGGCAGGTAGGAGAGTATAGGAGAGTCTGTGTGTCCATGTAAAGACGAGACCAGACAAGGAATGACTGGTGAGGTGAGTATAAATAGGAAGTGGTGGTGATGAGGAGCAGGTGCAGGTGATTAGAATTCCGGTGAGGCAGAGCGGGTGACTGAATGATGTGCAGAATAGGTGGCAGGCGTGTCTGCAGGCTTCGTGACAGCACAAACCCCTCTTTAAGTGTCAAACTTTAACCTCTCATTGTTTAGTTACTCCCCATTAAAAACAATGAAAAAGAAAACTATATTACCAAATTACTCACAAAAAACGTCCTAATAAAATGATATTCAAGTTATTCACTTGCTATAAACAACCAAGTTTTCATACCAGAGTAATAGAGAACAAGAGCTACAAAACATAACTTTTTATAGCTGAAAAGTGAGATCTAGTAAACCATCATCACGAATAACGGCTATAGTATCATTGTGAAATAAATCCATTAATATTACATTATAATAATAACCTGATTTTTTTTTAAATAAATAAAATTACATTTCAGGTTTTTCTAGTTAATGAGAAGGGCCGTTACTGCATTAGTGAACTCTGATAGCTACAAGGGCACACTGCTAGCAACAAAAAACAGTTTAAAATAGCTTTTGCTGTGCTATTTGACTTTAGCTGACTGAGTGACCACTGCAATAGGTGGCAGTCTGACTTTATAATAACGACAACAATTATGTTGTCTTATAACATTCATTAATTTATTTAAAGCACCATCCTCGTCGTCGTCTCATTGCGAGTCCCTCGCTCGCTCCCTCCCTCCCTCCCTGTTAATCATGTGACAACCCTGCTGACCGCTTCTATTATTCTCTCCTGCTTACTCTGTCCCTCATTGGCTTCACTGTCAGACACCTGCTGCTCCTCTGCCTGACAGTTGTCTCCTCCATGTTTTTCTAAGTTCACCTGTTTTTGCACGTCGTCAGGTAGGCCTACTGTAGGTTTCGAAACTGAAGCTAAAGTAACTGCACTAAAAATGTCGGTAATTTTTGCACATGTTGAGGCATCAACCTCTAAATCTTTTGAATTTCTTGCCTGCAACTTTTCCGCACCCCCCTTGCACTTGCGCTTTTGTTTCTCCATCCTCCTAATCCACAGATGTATGGAAAAAGAACCAATAGGCTGCTGTCCCTGCTTTATGGGCCGGTCTTTGGCCAATTTTGTTTATTAAAAAAAATCATAACATATCACGGCCCCGCCCCCAAGTGCGTCGGCCCACCCGGCAGCCTGCCGTGTGCGCTCTCTCTCACTGCCGCTGCACCAGATGTGATAACAGCTTTTGCGCGCTTTATAATCAGTGCACTGTCACCAACCGAGCTAGAAGCAGCCTCACTCGCTCTTAGACAAAGACAAGACAAACAAACATAAAACACATAGAGATGGACCCCGCTGCCGTGCTGTCCGCCCGCACCAATTGAAGAACAGTCCCGAAAAAGCACTGACTCGTTCGCCATACACTTGCTTGTAGATAACCATGAAGGATCGGCTCCTAAGCAAAAACCTGAAGATGCAACGCACCTTCTGCTCATTATATACCCGCGCTGCGAGGTGAGCAGCTGATGCATATGATTACATGCCAATGTGTATTGGCTCATTTTAGTTACACTCGAAGTCGCCTCTCTGGTGAGATTCCCATTCGTCGGTCATCCGACGTACATCTCCGTTCCCTCCTTCAGGGAACGAGGGTTACCCATGTAAGGAAACGTTTTTGAAGGGTGTTCAGAGGGCCATGCAAGTAAGTATAAAATATGCACTGCAAAAAAGGGATGTCTAAAAGCAAGATAAAAATCTAAGGGAAACGATACTCAAAATAAGTGAAATTTTCTGTCAAAGCAGCAAGATAACTTCACTTGACAAGGTTTCTTGAATTAAGATTGTAATGCAAAGTTAAACACTTAAAATAAGAATTTTTGCTGATCTTTGCTGTCCATTGGTGTGTAGGCCCTACTCCACTGCCACCTTTGATCACCAGGGAGTCAGTCAAGAGAGAGTGAGTACACTGGTCCACTTGCACTTACTACTCGGCTTTGTAGGGGCTTTGGGGAATGGAGCAGTAGGTATGCATATTTACAGGGACCGCAAGAATGGTGTACTGGTGGGTGGTGTCCGACCGATTGTGGTGGGCCGGTCTGAGTAAAAATGCCAGGGCCATTTTTTTGTCCCAGTCCAGCCCTGGCCAAGGGGCTCGGATCAGCTAATATTGTGTGGTTGTTTGAATGACTAAACATAATGACTTTGGTTTTTTCTTCATTCAACGTTAATTTTTTTTGCCATCCAATGTTTGATGTCCTTCAAACACTTCAAAAAGAAACTCAGATTACTTGGTGGAGTGCCTAATTGGTAGGTACATTTGTGTGTCATCGGCATAGCAGTGGAAAATTACTCCATGCTTTCTAAAATTGCTGCCCAAAGGGAGCAAATATAACGAGAAAAGTATGGGGGAAAGGATAGAGCCTTGCAGAACCCCCCGAGGAAGATCTTTTTGCCCAAGGTCTTATTGTTATAATTAACCGAAAAACATCTGTCACTCAAATAAGATTGAGGTTGTTATGATTGATCATATCGAAAGCTGCACTCAGGTCGAGCAGCACTAAAACTATGTCATCACCTTTGTCTAAGTCCATGAAGACAAAGACTCTGTGCTGTGAGCTTTTTTGAACCCGATTGAAATATTTCACCTATAAAATTTTTAATTTTAAAAATGAAAGTAGTTGTTGCAGCACAACTTTTTCTAAGATATTTGAGACAAAGGACAACTGGTCTGTAATTCTGCATATCATCCTGAGCCAGATTTGATCGCTTCAATCGAGATATTACCACTGCGTGTTTAAACTCTTGTGGACATATTCCACAAGACAAACTTTTATTAAACAGATGTGCTGAACTCAGTGCTAGACAGTCCGAGTAGGCATCAATCAGTTGGTTTCAATTTTTTTTTAACCTTTCTGGCGATTCAAAGGCCTTCCACTCAACAGTACAAGTAGGATAATGAGATGGGTCAATTGTCACCAAGGGAATCTGCGACGTTGATCAGCAATCTTTTGGCTAAAAAATGTGAGAAAGTCCTCACAAGAAATAAGAGAGGATTTTTGATATATATTTCTCAAAGGTTGAATAACAGAATATATAGTATAAATTAAAAATTTTGAGTTATTTGCATTTGACTTAATAAGATTGGAGTAGTTATTTTTTGCATTTCTTATGGCCTTCTGATAGCTAAATAAAGAGTCTCTAAGGACATCATAATGAACTTGTATTTTATTCTTTTTCCATCTCCTGTCTGCATTTCCTTCTGAGGACACGGGTATTGTCATTTAGCCAGGGGTTTCTGGTTAATTTATTTTTAGGTCTTAATGGAGCAATACTGTCTAAAATGTCCTCATCATCACTTAAATGCTGTACAGATGTTTCCAACTTCAAGGTGTTAAACTTTGTTTTAAATAGCGCAGAGAATTCGCCATTCGAGGTACTACTCAGTCTCCTTGACTAGCGCAGAGAGTCTCCAAGATATAGAGGTTGAATGGTAAGAAAGGTCTTCAAAAGAATTGGCAAGTGATCAGAGAAATTTGTTTCACAGACATTTACATTATCAATTTGTAAATTATGAGTTAAGCATGATTGACCTTCCACAAAGTTCCTAACATTTTTCTCATAATCTGTATTTGTAACTAACACCAGTAGTCACAATAAAATAAAGTGGGGTGTTTTTACACCTGTACGTCACTCATTTTAAAACAATAATTTACAAGCCCTAATTTACAAGTGAATTTAGAGCTAAATGGCATTGGCGACACTGAACGGTTCCTTGCCCGTTGTAGATTCACTGTTATTGATAGCCTCACGGGACTTATTCCTTTTATAAAACTGTTATTTCACACACCTGGCAAGGCTTCATAAAGTCAACACAAAGACACAAAAATATCAAAAACATCAAGACAGATTCCTCCAAGCAATGTAGTTCTTCAGAAGCTAAGCAACAACACAGACAGTACTGATGTAATGTGGTCACATGTGTATGTTTAGAGTCATTTACAATGGCTCAACCATTCAGAATTATATTTCACCCCAAAATAAAAATAAAAATATTTTTGAGGTTTTTTTTAGGGCTATTAATAATTGCAGCATTTGGGTTTTTGTGACAGTTAATCACAAAATTAACTTTGTCATCAGTATACGACTTGTTACTACTACTACGAATTGTTCTTTACAAGCGTACTAACAATTTAAACTTTATTATTTCGTTAACACTTTACAATGAGGGTCCATTTGTTAATATAAGTTAAACACATTATTATTAAAATTACTTCTAAAGCATTTAATAATCTTACTATATTTGTTTTAATGTTGGGAAATGGCTATAGGCCCTCAGAAAGAGAACATTGTACTGATTACTGTGGTAAATTTCTGTTTACTTTTGCCTCAGTCAGAGCACAGCTCCTGTACTTTTCATTCCATCAGCTCAATAATGTCATGGATTTCCCTTCGAGTCAAAGGTAATGAGATTCTGTCTAAGAAAATGTAGCCTACTTAACTCTCTTTACTCTTACACAACATGCATGCAATTGTATATTATGTGTATACACAATTTCACATGGGTTTCACAAGAAGTTACAGGTTTACATGGGGTGCATGTGGGTTTAACATAGATTTGTTGATGGGTTTCACACTAGAATTTACATGAGATTCACTCAAAAACGTTTCAAAAGCACGTATTTCCCATGTGCAAAGCTCATTTCACGTGTCCACTTGTTTTTTTTTTTTTTTTGTTTGAAATCCATGTGGGTTTTCTGTAAGGGTAATTTTAAATTAACTAAGTTTTTTTTAATATCAAAAGTTGAATGGACCTTAGCTGACATGAACTAACAACAGGCAATTTTATTTTTTTTAACCAATGTTAACAAAGATTATTAGTCAATTCTGTAACAAATGTATTGTTAGTAAACAAAGTTAGTTAACAAATGGGACCTTTTTAAAAAAGCCCTATGTTATTTATGCAAAATATAATTTCTTAATTCCCTTTTAGGGCTGGTATTCTTAAAATGAGTGAGCTTGACCCTTCCAGCTGTCATCAGATGATGGCGCTCTCCACCAGGTAATGGTTGATAGCCGTCCCGCTCATCACACTGATCAGGCAAGAGTAGATATAAATAATGTATATGTATATCCTATAATATTTCACAGTATCATAATACAGTGGCATCATGAGCAGTTTTTTTTAATGAGTGACCAAATCACTTTTTTAAAGAACAATGAATGCTGTTTACAGATGTGAAAAATCAAAATACAAAATGCACAGAGATACACTTTCTAATAAGAATTGTGACTTATTTATACCTTTTTTACTGTGAAAAAGTCAGTCAGAGACAAGGCATCGAAGACATTAAGTAAATGTGCCAAGCCTGCTTGCCCTTTAAATGACGTGCAAATAATGCAAAAGGCCTGAAAAATGTCATACGAAAGCTTACAAAAAAATAAGCTTTTTTTTGGACAGAGAAAGCGGAAGTGTTAATAAAATGGAAGTCTCGAATAAAGCCTTTTGCAACGGTAAAGATTATAACCAAATATTTGTTAGGCATGTTGCTTTGTGGGCCATCATTCAATGCGTTAACAACCATTAATCATAAGTAATAAGATATGTTTCAAATCTATGAGTACTGAATTCAATACATGTCTGAATGAATTACTTCATCCAAGATCATGATACATGTGTCCCTGCCTGATCTCAGAAGGAACATAAGGAATTATGCTGTAGCCCTTTTCAAATAGACATTCTATTAAAATGTGGAAAATCTCTAAAAATCCCTCTAGATTATTGTCTGACCTTAAAAGTATGCTGCTTCACAGGGATAGAGCCCAGAATCCTTGCACTGTTAGACTATTTAATGGTCAAACTGATTTCCATTAGGTGACATGGCGTAATTAGAAATAATGAGAGAGACCCTTGGCACTATTTTTGGCTTAATGAATTACCCCAGAGGAAAGCAATATTGCGCTTTTGGGTTAACTATTCTGTCAGATTAGTTAGATGGTGGAACTCTTGAAAAAAATATTTACATGTTTATGATGCAAAATAGAGTGGTACATCTTAACAATGCAATGCAGTTCTATACAGTCATGCTAGCTATACTCAGCATAGTATCTGTGTAGAGTTAAAACAATAAAAATAAAAACCCCAGAAAGCATATTTGTATCGTGCTACTTGCACTATATTTGATTTTATCTCCATGGATAAAAGAGAAATAATAATAATAAATAAATAAAAATAATGATAAACAAAAAAATGACTAAGTACTAATTCTTTTCTTCTCTTCAAATACAGTGACACTATAGAATTCCTTAGTTCTCCTGTTTCAACAATGTATTTTACAGGTTTTAACCAATGAAATGATGTTTTAAACATTTTTTACTTTTGGATGGAAAATATTGCATGGGAACCAAAAATGGTTAAATTCTTCCATTTTATTTGACACATTTAGGAAACTAAGCCATCCCATTTGAAACCAAGAAATCATATTTGTGGATTCCACGTGTTCTGTGGCAGTTTATGAGTTGCTTAGTAGTGACCCTTGTTTTTTCAGATCCCTGGTTTGCCGGTCTCCATTAAGCAGTGCGTTTTGAGTGTCTTTTGGATCATTCATTATTTGTGACTTGTTCGGTTTGCTGTCAGTGCATTCAACATCATCCAAACCAGCCACTTTTTTCAAGCACAGAACATTCTGGAAACTTTTCTTGAAGTTCTGCGACAAGAAAGCGTACAATATCGGGTTCGCACAGCTATTGGCGTATCCGAGCACCACAACAAAGGCAAACATGCTCCTTAAAAAAGGCGTAGTGCTAATGGTGCCTGTAACTGACGTGACGTTGAAGATGTAGAAAGGCAGCCAGCAGAACACAAAGACTGCAACCACAATGGACACCATACGCGTCACCTTCTTTTCAGAATGCTTCCGTTTGCTGGAGCTCACCCTGACTCCAGAAGACTTGACCTTGATGATAATGAACAAATAGCATAAACTTATGACCATTAGAGGTAGGAAGAAACCCAGGAAGAAGGTGTAGAACATGAAGGTGGTGTAGTAGGCCTCCTGCGGCTCTGGCCACACAATAGTGCAGAAGCAGCCATCGGGGTTGGTGATCAGTCCACTGTAGATTATAATTGGGAGGTTAACAATGAGCGACACGACCCACACGGCCAGGTTGATAGTCTTTGCGACAGGGGGCCTCCTCCATTTAGTTGACTTTATGGGGTGAACCACAGCAAAGTATCGATCGATGCTCATCACCATCAGACAGAAAATACTGGTAAACTGATTTAGAGAGTCTACAGTCATGACCACGCGGCACAGAGCTGCCCCGAACGGCCAGTGCACCAGCGCCAACTGGATAGCGATGAAGGGCAAACTTAGCATGAACAGAACATCTGCCACCGCCAGGTTCAGGATGTAGATATTCGTTACCGTCTTCATCTTGGCATAGCGCAGGATGACATAGATGACCAAAGCATTTCCACAAAGACCAATAGCGCAAACTACAAAATACATGAAGGTGATGACGATTGTGCCAAAGCTCTTTTCAGTCCCATTTCTGAGGCCTCCTTCGGATATGTTGGCAAGCAAAATGCCATCATACAGGGTGAGGCCAGACTGATTATCGGGGAAGTTGCTGGGTGAGAATGAAATCGTCCAGGAATCCATTATATTTTTCTCTCAGATTCCCAGTTCCATTATGGGTGAGATCCTGCCTAGAGAAAATAGTAAAATGGTAAATGAGCTGTATTCTCTTGTGTATATATCATATTGTTATCAGTGAAAATCCTAATGCAAACAACACATATGTCACGGTAGGCTGTATAAATGCACAGGTAAACTTTAATAATCCGAGCAGGTAAATCCAATGGAGACAAGGGAACACAACCAACGCATAGACGTACAATACCAGACAACGACGAACTAACAGGACTGAACTTAAATACACAGAGAACAGGGGGATAACAGGATTAGTGATGAGGATCAGCTGTGGTGATTGGTAACTGACGGTGGCGGGAAATTCAAACAAAGGAACATGTGACAGATGAAAACAATAATAAGCTGAAAGTCCATGTGGTGATGAAGTGTGACAACGTAATGTCTTTGTTCTTAAACTAAGGATACTGCCTTGATGTTGACAGCCTACATAGGCAGCCACTTCACTGTCTAAAACATCGTCATCATAACTGAAATGGAACTTTTCCCTCTGCACTTAACCCCTGGATATTGTCGATCAAAACACAGCTTTTAACCCCAGGTAAAGGAACGCTTCACATCTGCAAGTTAGAAGCAGGTATAATCACATCCACTGGAGGCAAGTCTTGGAGAACCCAAACGCGGTTTATTTAAATGAATCCATACATAAACAAATAAACACAAAGGCTTGGTTTGGTTTGGCAATAAACATGAATATAACATAACATAACCTTACCCACAGGGACAATACTTGGCAAAGGACATGGCAAACATGCGGGCTTAAATACACAGAGACTCGTGACATAAGACACAACTGAAAGCAACAATTAAACCAGTGGAAAAACTAACACATGACAACAGGGAGCGCATGGAAACAAAGCAATCCCTTACAAAAAAATACTGCAGTTTTTTAGAAGTAATACTGCAGTTTTTGTTACATATAGAAAAATGCATTTTTTTGGACACGAAAAAACTGCAGTATTGCAGTATAACCTCAAATTTCTGTAGTTTTACTGGAGTACTACTGCAATACATCTAAAGTACTAGTAAAATAAAACTGCAATACAACTGCAGTTATACTGTTTTTATACTTCATGCAACTTGCAGTTGTACTTCATTTTACTGCAGCTGTACTTATACTACAGTTTTACTGCAGTAGAACTTCAATGGACTGCAGTTGTACTGTGACTAAACTTCATTATACTGCAAATCTATGGTTGTACTTAATTAAACTGCAGTGAAACTACATGGTACTGTAGTTTTAATGCAGTTCTACTTCAATATACTGCAGTTCTTTTTTGTAGGGGAATTTAATATGATTTTTTTAATTAACCCTATAATTAATGCTACTTGTTTGGTTTTGTATAACTTTTGTGATGCTCTTTGTTTACAGTCCAGAAGTCATACTGGTTTCATCCAGAACACTATCACAATGATCACTCAATTATTAGTGTGATTAGAATAGCAGCTGGCATGCCCTCAACCTAAGCACAAGCTCAACACTTCACCACAATGGTAACCCCAAAACTATTAACATAACAGAAACTTTTAAATATCAACATAATAGAACAGTAAACATTAAAAACATCTCTCAATTTTCTCATCTTGCTAAAAACGGTTTAAAATAACACTTTATTTCAACATTTACTCTCCCAGTTCAGCCGCTTTGCAAAGCATGATGGGAAGTGAAAGTCCTGTTTGATTGAGTCCTGGTTGAGTTTACTTGAGTGAAACATGTTATTTTAAAATGAAAGCATTACGTTAAGTCAAAAAGTAATAATTTCAAGTCAATTTAACATGAAGCAATCACGTTTGAACCTAAAACCAATATAATGGTGTTGAATCAAAATAAGTTGTTTAAATAAAGTGAACAGCATCGAAAAATCTTTTTTTTTTTTTTTGAGTGTGCAATACAACTGCAGTTATACTGCTTTTATACTTCATGCAACTTTCAGTTGTACTTCATTTTACTGCAGCTGTACTTATACTACAGTTTTACTGCTGTTGAACTTCAATGTACTGCAGTTGTACTGTGACTATACTTTATTATACTGCAAATTTGAATTAAACTGCAGTTAAACTACTTGGTACTGCAATTTTACTGCTGTTGAACTTCAATGTACTGCAGTTATACTGTGACTATACTTCATTATACTGCAAATTTGAATTAAACTGCAGTTAAACTACTTGGTACTGCAATTTTACTGCTGTTGAACTTCAATGTACTGCAGTTCTTTTTTGTAAGGGATGAAAACATAATAAAAAACATTTCACACTGCACTTCTCAAACACTGTATTTACTGTTTATGTACAGCACGCAGACTTTCTGTGACATCGTTTCACACTGTACAAGTCTGGCACTGCAATGCAGGGTTAACACTGCCAAAAAAAAAAAGTACAAATGTGAAACGTTCCTTTACCCGGGGTTAAAAGCGGTGTTTAGAACGCCGAAAACGTGCAGTGTGAAAAGCCCTATATTTACCTGCTTTGGACAGTCACCGAAACACTACGCACTTTGTTTTTGAGAGGAAAAATGGCAAATGCTGACAAACAAACTTGACAATTTGAGTGAAGACAACGTTTCATACTTAACTTTTATAGTCCGAAATATCCATTCAGTATAAACTCAATAGTAGCCTACAGTCGGCAATACAAGGATGTGCTATAGAGCTATGCAAGCAGGTGGGTTCATCTAATCGATGACACTGACAAATGTACAAAAATAAAAAACAATTAACCCAGAGTTAATAAGAATGTACAGTGTGAAATGTCAGCTTATGAGTACCCAAGATTAACTGTTACCACCAAGTAAATTATGAGCAGTGTGAAACGCAACAGCTAAAATTCCAATCACGTTACTATACCTTGAAGCTGGTATGATGCTTTATAATTCCAGTCTTGGATCAAAGTGTAAACAATCAATGCTTCCAGTCAAATTGCTTTTTATGTGGCTCTGTACAGCAAGCAGTGCGGACTATCCAGTGACTGACCTGGTAGAGCAATGTCCTTTATGTCATAATCATCCCTGGTGGACAAACAGGCTGAAAAGCTAAGCAATCAATGTCCCTGTCGGATCTATACCCACCTAAAAGTTTCATTTTTTCAGGGGCACGTGTACAGTAATCTTTGGATGCTTGTTTTCACCACTGAATTAAAAAAAAAAAAAAAAAGGCAATTGTGTCTTTTTATCTCACAATTCTAACATGGTTTTCACTAGTGCGTTTACATCTCGAAATTCTGACTTTTTTCTCAGAATTGCGAGTTTATATCACACAATTCTAATTTTATAACACGTAACTGCAATATATAAAGTCAGAATTGTGAAATAAACTTACAATTGTAAGAAAAAGGCATATTTTTTCCTCAGAATTGGATATTATAACTCACAAATGCAAGTTCATATCTCTCAGTTCTGAGAAAAGTCAGAATTGGGAGAAAAATTTTAGAATTGTGAAATAAGCCACAATTATCTTTACATTTTTTTATTCCATTGTGGAAACAAGATTCCATAGTAATGTTCTATTTGTGAACCTCATGTTTTTAAACCCATGCTAATAATCACTGACAAAATCTGTGATTGAAGCTCATGTCTGCATACCATAATACAACTTAAATCATTCAATATAACTCTATCATTTCATGTTTCATTTATGTGTAGTGAGCATCAAAATTATGTGGAAAATCCTCAAAAACTGAAAATGCTGTTCCTATATTAATATCAATTAGTTCATATGGATCTGTCCTCAAATGCTTTTTAATACTGACATAAGCACAAATGTTCCAGTTATTGAATTTTCTAATGGACAAATTAAATATAAATTATTTAAATTCATTCTTACCTTTATGTTGAAGTGCATTGTGCCGTACATTGGAATCCTGCTCATGGTTTTGTGCATGGAAAACTTCCGAATCGCAATAACCTTTTCAAAACATCCAAACACATAAATGTAATCTGATTCAATCTAAACTGATAGAAAAGAGATGAATCTTTTACGAGACAAGCCTCTCAGAGCGAGAGAGAGAGAGAGAGACTGTGAATGGGTGCATTGAAGAGAGCAGTGTATACTACAGTGTCTGAATAAAGATAATGTGTGGCTGATGTTTCTTTATCACTGATGTGTTTGTGCATGATTAAATTGTCTGCTCAAGAAAGGTTGCTTAGTGTGAACCATGACTTGATCCCAAAAGCTTTCACATGACCTTAAAAATGCTTTACATTGATCCATAAAGCTGGAAAGGGCTGAAGCGCTGCTAAAAATCTGGGTATTCATGACTTGATTACACCTGCATTTTGGTTGATCTGATTACAAGTGAACGATACTAAATACAGGTTGAAATGGGGTTTAAAATATTTTGAGCTTGTCCGCTTTCAACCACTTGCAGTGGTAGTCCAAAATACATTTGTTGAATGTGTTCAAACAGCACAAAAGACTGCCTACTCTTCGCCTACTGACCTAATGAGTATACATTATGGGAAGTGCGCTAACTAGACGGTATTTAAAGTTTGTCAGCTGAAGACCCAAGTTTGGCTTGAAGAAAAAAAAATGTACTAAGCACAATGTTCTCTCGCCATTCCTGATTTCTAACAGAAAGCTGCTGCTCTCATGTTTTTTAATTGTGTCCGGGTGTGTAAATTTTGCAAGCTTGTCAATTAAAAACCGGATACGGTTACCCAATCATAGACCCTCCCTTCAAACAAATCAGAACAGAAGTGGTTGAAAGTGGACAAACAAGACAGATTAAAACACCAGGTGTAAACGGGAATGTACTTACCTACTTGTGACTCAGTTGACCAAATTATAAAAACAATAAGTTTATTGAAAAATATTTAAATATATATCAAGTAATTATAAGTAGCTAATTTGAGAGTGTAGGGTGAATCACAGTTTAGCCAACATTGTGACTCCTTTGCTACTTTTCAAACTGCAAACTTCTTGGAAAAACCTTTTTTAGGTTCTTAGACTTGCCAAGACGTTTTATATGGTGGTATTAAAATACAATATATGAGCACAGAGAGTGTGAGGAAAAAAGAAAAAAAAAACTATGCAGAATTTAAATACAACAATGACATAATGGATATGCCAATTAATGTGCTACGTCATCTGATAACATTTAGCGACTCTTTGAGCAGGCTTTAGTTTGTGACATTGGTGACCAGCTTTTTTTTACATCATTCATTCATTAACCATTTCAGTCATATCCCACTCTTGCTGATTCTCTTGAAACTGTCCATACATTTTCTTGGTGATGATTTTTCTGGGGAAGGTCGCAAGGCTTTTTCCCATCCCTCCCAATTACATGGCATCGGACTCATACACAGACAGATTTACAGAATTTTTTTAGCATCTCCAATTTACCAATACTGCATTATTTGTGATTGTGGGGGGGAACCCATGCAGATACAGGGAGAACACACAAACTCCACACAGAATGACCTCCTGGCTCAGCCGGGACTCAACCCGGGGATCTTCTTGCTGTATGGCGGCAATGCTACCCGCTGAGACAATGAGTTTTACATCATTAACAGCTTAATGGAAGGAAGAAGTCACATTTGAGCTCCTGTGCTGTGGTTTTCATTAGTGTCCAACTGCGACTTCTCTGAATAACTGGGACCAGCTTATGTACATCATTCCTTTTAAGAGCCACAGCAGGATTTGTCAGAAGATTACATGATGCAGAACTAGGAGGATTAAATCACGTGGCACTAGTCAACAATGCATAATTTACTGATATGATGTAGTGTGGCTGAATAAAAAATTGTCATAACTATAGTTTTCATTCATTTCCATGGGCAAACTGGAGAAAAACTAATAATGAAAAAAATTGCTCTGTAAATAGAAATAAATAAATGAAATAAATATTTTTAATCAAAATTTTACAATTATTAAAATGCCATTTTATGTGTAGCGCCTTCTAGTTAAGAGGTACCTTTATAGAAAATGTTGCTCTCTTTAATCAGGATCAGTCACAGTCCATCAGGTTAATCAGAATCCATCACAAGGAGCCATCAGCGGTTCTTTATTGAGAACCAGCTTCTCAGCGCTCAGCTTCTCAACGCGGTATCCTCTCGCTCCATTCAACAGTGCACGAGACTCCCGAACATAATATGAACTCAACATCCGTTGTCGTTCACATAGAATGTACTGGCTCGCCGCCAGTGGTTCTTCCGTTCACGCCTGTGACGCACTTTAAACTCGAACATCGCGGCCACGCTTAGACAGTAGTAACAGTTCAAAGTCCACTCTAATAACCTCGAGATGAACTATAAAGTACACAATTCTATACACACTTCACACTTTCAGAGAGTTGTCTCGCCGACATCTCTCGATGCGTTCTCTCACTCTTCTCCCCTTTCTTGCCCCACCCCTCCTTAAGTCTCTATAACAAATACACACATGGGCTACCCCGGGCAGGTAATCCATAATGGACAAAAAAATTCTCGCCCAACACCTTAGCTACAGTGACTGCTTTTTCATCTTTGGTGGGATATGTTTGTGCATAGCTACTAAAGTGATCTGTGACAACCAGTATGCAACTAAACCCTGCTGTATCAGACTCCAATGTCAGAAAGTCGATACACAAATTTCAGTATGCGAGTCATTCAAAAGCCTTGATAGTAGATCTGCATAAATGTTTGTATGACCAGGATGATACTTTACCTCAAAATCAAAAATCGCCAAGGCTGCAAGCCATCTATGCCCAGTGGCATTGAGCTTTCCAGTGGTCAACAAGTGAGCGGATTGTTCCCATTCAGCCAGTCATGTTCGACGTTACGACGAACTGACGTAATGGGGTCTCGCTTGGGAGCCCATTCACCTCCAAGTGGTACAAAATGAGTCACACTCCTCAGTAACGCTATGTGCTGTCAAGTTGCCGGGTGCTGGTGCAGGTCCCTCTCACAAGGTGCCCCGTATCTCATTCAGCGCTCCGGATGAGGATTGGATGAGGATCGGATGTCGATTGCTGCATCGGGGAGTGGGCTTATGTCCTCTGATGATGACGAGGAAGCCGAACTTCCGCCCTCCGGAGTGGTCGTGCAGGCTGAGTGATGCAGAGCTCATGGCCATGCTTGCTCGGGCCACCACGGGCATCGGGCTCGAGTGGAACCTTCCACCATGTCCCAAGCGCTCACGGCTGGACAATTGGTTTCTGGGTGCGGGGCATGGTTCACAGTCACGTCCCGCTCCAGTGCCATTTTTTCCCAAGGTGCTTGAAGAGGTACAGAAGACATGGAAGGCACCCCTCAGTGCCAGAAGCCATTCTTCTGCCTCCTCCACTCTCACTACTCTCGATGGTGGGGCCGCCAAGGGATACGTAGACATTCCGCAGTTGGTCTGCTGCCACCTAGCGAAATCATCCGTGTCTTCTGTCCAGGACGAGTAAGATGACGGCAGCCCTGGCTGCCAAGGTCCATCAGGCAAAGGCTCTCAAAGAGCTGCACGAGGGTAGTTCTGAACCAGGGCTATTGCAAGAACTGTGGACGTTGTCCACCCTGGTGGGCCAGGAACGCCATCTCTGATTTCTCTTTCTTGACGCCCCCATTTCCCAGGCCAGCCTCTTCTGCGACACTGTCGAGGACTTCGACTCAGAATCCTCAATTGCGTTCACGCTCAAGATTGGTTTGCAGCTATCGACCTGAAGGACGCATGCTTCCCTCTCTCGATCCTCCCTCGACACAGACCGTTTCTACATTTTGTGTTCGAGGGTCGGGCACACCAGTACAAGGTCCTACCCTTTGGGCTGTCACTGTCTCCCTGTGTCTTTACCAAAGTCGCGGAGGGGGTCCCTGCCCCTCTCAGGGAAGTAGGCGTTCACATTCTCAACTACGTCTATGACTGGCTCATTCTGACCCCGTCCCGAGAACAGTTGTGAGAACACAGGGACTTGGTGCTCATGCACCTCAGCCAGTTTGGGCTTCATGTCAACTGGGAACAGAAACTCTCTCCAGTGCAGAATACCTCTTTTCTCAGTGTGGAGCTGGCCTCGGTCGACGTGATAGCACGTCGCACCAATGAGCGTGCACAGTTGGTGCTGAGCTGCCTGAATTCATTCTCGCAGAGAATAGCGGTTCCACTGAAGCGTTTTCAGAGGTTCTACATATGAGACCGCTTCAGCACTGGCTACACAGCCACAGTGTCCAGGTATGTTGTTGTCACAACAGATGCCTCCACCACTGGCTGGGGTGCTGTATGCAATGGGCATGCTGTGTTGGGCTTCTGGTCAGGACCCCAGCTGCATTGGCATATCAATAGCCTCGATTTGATAGCAGTACTGCTGGCACTGCGCCGGTTTTGACCTTTGCTGCACGGCTAGCATGTACTGGTCCACATGGAAAACACTTAGGCAATAGCGTCCATCAACCACCAGGGTGGTCTACGTTCTTGCCGCATGTCGCTCAGGTTGCTGCGTGCTATTTATATCCCAGGCGAGCTCAATCGTGTTGCAGACGTGGTCTCACGACAGCTCACACTCCCAAGGGAATGGAGACTCCACCCCTAAGTAGTTCAACTAATCTGGAGCAGATTCTGGGATCCACAGGTGGACCTGTTTGACTCTCAAGAGTCCTCTCACTGTCACTTGTTTTACTCCCTGACCGAGGGGACCTTTGGCACGGATGCACTGGCACACAGCTGGCCCCGGGGCCTAGGCAAATATGCGTTGCCCCCAGTGAGCCTTCTCGCACAGACACTGTGCAAAGTCAGGGAGGACGAGGAGCAGGTTCAACCGGACCTGGTTCCCAGAACTGATGCTCCTCGCGACAGTCCCTCCCTGGCAAATTCCCCTGAGGAAGGATCTGCTTTCTCAGGGACGGGGCACCATAGGGCACCCACGTATCGACCTTTGGAACCTCCATATGTGGTTCATGGACGGGACGCAGAGGACTTAAGTGGCCTACCACTCGTGGTAGTTGACATGATCACTTCAGCTAGAGCTCCCTCTACAAGGCGTACCTATGCTTTGAAGTGGAGTCTCTTCGCTGATTGGTGTTCCTCCCATCAGGAAAATTCCTGGAAATGCCCAGTCAGCTCAGTGCTTTCCTTCCTTCAAGCTGGCAAGGCAAGGCTGTCTCCAAACGGGAATGGTACACCAAGGCAATGGCCTCCACTATCCAGTGGGCCAACCTCTAACGTGAGCCGTGTCCCCGATGGGTAAGAGCACACTCCACTTGGGATGTTGTCTCCTCCTGGGCGCTGACGCGCAGCACCTCTCTGGCAGACATCTGCGCTGACGCGCAGCACCTCTCTGGCAGACATCTGCAAAGCTGTGGGCTGGTAGACACTGAACACATTCTTTAGATTTTATAACCTCCGAGTGGACCTGGTGTCCTCCTGTGTCTTGTCTACAACTAGATAGCCACAGGCATTCGCTTGCTGCGCCATTCTCCTCTCACGAGGAGATGTGAGCGCGTGTCTTACTCCTCAGTTCAGTTCCCCAGTTGGTGAACCCTGGGGAGTTCCTCCTGCATCCTGTGGCAGTCGGACGCGGTGGAGGCCAGTACTTGTTTACATACCCCAGTGGCCAGTCCTTGTACTGGGCTAAATGCCCATGTTATGTGATTCCCTGCAGGTAATCCCATATGTATATGGTCCGTGGTACGGTCTCCCTGTTGGTAAACCCGTGTCTTCCCTGGGTGGCTCAGCCCTGCCCCTGAGGTGTGCCGTTCCTCCCCAAATTAGGGCAGGACCTACCTCAGGGAGCTCTCCATATGCAGATACTGCCCAGCAGGTCAGTGCATATGTGCTCCACACGTTACCTCCCTTTGGGCAGGGTGTGGTCTCCGTAGCTTCCCTAAGAGGGACGCTTTCCTGGCGTTTGTTCATGGCCGAAAAAAACTTGGGAATTGAGTCCAGGGTGCGGGAGGGTTACGATATTTGCGGTAGCACTTGCATGGGGCACGCCTAGGCCTGCCAGCATCTGCATCCCCAACGCTCGTGACGTGGTTCAGTTGCTATGGCGTTTTCCATTGGACCCCATTACGTCAGTTCGATGTAACGTCGAACGGGACTGACTGAATGGGAAAATCTAGGTTACTAATGTAACCCCCATTCCCTGAAGGAGGGAACGGAGACGTTATGTCCCCCTCCCATAGCACTGAGTCACAGCTGAACGCCTGGGATCAGCATCTCGACTCCTTAGCAAAATATAAATAAAAGTGATTATGCCAGTTCTGTTTATACCCGGATGCCGGGGGAGAGGCCCGGCATGTAAATCTCACTGGCCAATTCTCATTGGCTCGTTTTTTACCACTTGGAGGTGATTGGGCTCCTAAGTGAGACCCCATTACGTCAGTTCGAAGTAACATCTCCGTTCCCTCCTTCCACCGCCCACTTTTGTTCAGCGATATTGAGCCCTCGGCTAGCGGATGCAACAGGACGTAACCCCGCAGGATACACCTGATTCAACAGAGCCCCCAACCCTTTTAGGCTGGCATCCACATGCAAGACATAGAGCCTTGTGGGATCAGCAAATGCTATTACAGGTGCATGAGTCAAACAGTGAATGATCTTATGGAAGGCATCAGAACAAATCAGTCCATCGAGAATCAAATGGTTCTGATTCATCATGATATGTCTGATCAGAAAGAGACTTTTGTTTCTTTCCTTTCCGAACTGGAGAATACCCCTTGGTAAGCTCTGTCACAGGTTTAACTATAGCAGGGTAATTCGCCACAAATCTCCTATAATGACCACAGAAGCCAAGGAAAGAGCGGAGGGACTTCAAATTAGTTGGCTGCGGCCATTTAGCAACTGCTTCGATTTTGTCTGGGTTGGTTGACACCCCATCTGCTGAGATTATGTGACCAACATATTTGATCTTTTCCCTACATATCTGACACTTGTCCAATGAAACCTTGAGACCCACCTCCTCAATATGATCTAACACCTTGAGGAGTCTTTCCTCATGCTCCTCCAATATAGCTCCAAACACAATGAGGTCATCAAGTATATTAACACTTCTCATTCTCTCAAATTCATAAAACCCTAACGGGCAGATAAAGGCTGTTTTCTCTTTGTCTTGTTCATACATGGATATTTGATAATACTCATTTCGAAGGTCTAACACAGAGAGTCAGCGGCTTCCGGCCAAACAATCTAGAGCGTCGTCTATCCGGGTTGTATATTGATCAGGTATAGTTTTACTATTGAGGGTTCTGTAGTCACTTTTCTTCCTAACAATTACTATAGGAGAAGCATATGGGCTCCTAGACTCTTTGATTTTCCCTGCCTCTAGCAAATCCTTCAAGTGTCTAAGTACATCCTCTATATTAGCAGGAGCGATCTTTGATGGAAAGGACGGGTATCTGACAATCGGATGCAATGCTCCACCCCCTTTGCCAGCCCCACTTCCCACTTATGTAGGGAGAAAACATTGCGTTTCTGAATCAATTTCTAACTAAGCCTTTCTTTCCAATCCATAGGAATGGGAGAATCCCCAAAATAAAAAAGACTTGGATCTATCTCCTCAAGTTTACTCACTCTAGCTGGTGGAACAGCCATATCTGCAACTTTCCCTAACAAAGCACCTTCAGGTATGATAACCTCTCGCTTGGTCTCATTCTGTAAAAGCACAGAGAAATTCTCTCCATTTACAGCTGAAGATAAAGCTACCATAGGTTGAACCATCAATCCTTGTGGCAATGGAGTTACATCATCAGCCTCCACCAAAACTATACCCTTAGTCACTGGTTGAGAAAACTCTGCTTGACAGCTGACACAACAAATGTCCTCTGGTGCAATGGTTAGAGAGCCAGGCCCTTTCCATTTCAGCCAACCCACAATGTCATCCTCACCACCCTGCCTTGCCTTAAACACAGTAGACTCAGGTAGGCTATCTAGCAGAAAGCTTTTTAAATTGAAAACATGAACCAGATTGCTACCCTTCTCTTTGTCACAAAGAGCAAACAGTCTTTGGAACAAACTGGCGTTAGTCCCCAATATTACAGGAGTCTGATCAGGATTATTCGGTCGAGGGCACACAAGTGCCAGTACTGACAAGGTTTCTAGAGTGCCAGTTAATTCTTTAGGAAACTGAACATCAAGCACTATATAACCTTGGTAGGGGTAACTTTCGTCACCAAGTCCCCAAATAGCCAATCCTGACACTGGTAGAATAGGGATGTGTGACAGATTTCTCAAATATAATGGTCACTTGTGACCCACTATCCAACAGCGCAGTACAAGGGTGACCATTTACCTCCAATGTCACAATAGAAATTGGTCCCATCAACCCAGTCGGAATTGCAGCTGATGCTGTGTTCTGGACCATTCGTATTCTAGCAGAGCAGCATGTGGTATCTTTGTCAGAACTGACCTCAGAACTACTTTGTATCTCCTTAGCTTTCCAAAGAGAAGTAATAAGCTTCCTGATTACCTTCTTCTCATTCTGCGTGGCAGTACATTTAATTAAATGTGACCATCCTTCCCACAACGATAACAAAAGAAATCATCCTCCTGTTCTTACTGACACTATCACTGACTTTTACTTTCACAGCAGTCACTTTCTGACTCAGTCTATCAACTTTTCTTCTGTAATTCAGATTGCTCCAGTTGATTTTATTATCTGATGTACATGGCCTAACCTGTACTTTTGTGCCAGCACCTTCTTTGCTGACAGGGTTGGACTTTTAATTCAGACATTTTGTCTTGTAGAGCCTTCTCATCAGCTCTAAGCTCTTGCAAATCAAAATAAGTTTCAGATACACAATCCTGTGCTCCAACACTCCAAACCCTTGCATTGACTTTATGCCGTGAGCGTTCATGTTCTTCCTCGACCCTAATGTGACTGAGCAACTCAAGAAATGTAGGAGGGTTAGCTCTTTTCTCTTTGAGAAATAACTGTAAAAGCATAATGACAGCTCCGACTGCTCCTCGCAACAACTGCTAAATTCTCACCCTATTCATATCCTGAGCTCTTACACCCCCCTTTCTGACAACCTTGGCCAGAAAAGGTTCTAGCCTCTGTACGTATTCAGATAACATCTCTCCAGATTTTCGTTGAATGTCCAGTCTCCGTAGACCCAAAAGCCCTATCAAATGGCAGAAATGTACTCATCTGAGCTATCTTCAGGGTTGCTAAACCGCAACGACCAAACACTTTCTAGAGCAGGACCCCTCAGACTTTCTATTATTCTATGCCTCTTCTCTTTTTCAGGGCAATCACTGCCCTCTACCATCACTGTTGCCTGTTCAAGCCAATACTCAACTTGTTCCTCTCCCATCGGGGTAGGGGTGATACCGGAAAACACTCGAAGCCGACGATGACTGTGACTCTCAGCCATATTTCTGTTAGACTGCTTTGTCACTTCAGCCATAGCATGAATGAAGAATTCTTCAGTACCTTTAGTGGGTGCTGAATTAGCTACATAATCTTGGATGTCAGCAACTGTTTTATCATCAGCTTGCAAGAAACTTTGTAGCTTGCTAACAAAGTCATCTGACGAATCAGGATCAACCACCACTATGTGCCACACAATAGTACCATCATCACTCCGCACTTCAGGAGGAACAATCTGTGGTTTTATAGAACCAGATAACCTCCTGCTTCAACACTGTAGGTCAAATTGAAGAACTGACGCAAACTGTGCGCTGTTGGGGTCGTGTAAGAGTAAAAGTCTTACTCTTATACGACCCCAACAGCGCACAGTTTGCGTCAATTCTTCAATTTGACTAATGCTGACATCTTCTGCTACCCCAGAAATCAGTATAGGATGAGCTGGATCAAATTCTTCTCCTTTACACCAACCACGGAGTGTATCTTGGTATTTTCTGTACAATGCAGATTCCATGATTGTTCTCGCAATTGAAAGCAAGGAAATTTAGATGCAATTGAACAGCCTAGATAACCACAAATTTATAAAACGCCCCCTTCCCTTAACTGGGAATTTTATGGTGATGCCCTGGTTCTTTAATATGATGGGTTGTATTCACAAATTTGTAATCAATTTGTAGATTTGCTATCTATTTTATGTGTATACCTCATTATAGCAGTAAAAATGAATTACTTAATTACCACAAATACAAAACAAGTTAAATCAGACTTGAATTTACTTGAATGTTTTTAAAGGAAAAGAAAGAAAGAAACAAGTCTATGAGTCCCTTTTTCAAAGCGACATTTACAAGATTTCTGCTGCAGGCCTGTTTTGTTGCTCTGGATCGTAGAGGCCAAAACACGGCCACTTCACTCAATTGAGCCACAAATAAAATAGAAATAAAGAGGTACCTTTATAGAAAATGTTGCTCTCTTTAATCATGATCAGTCACAGTCCGTCAGGTTAATCAGAATCCATCACGAGCAGCCGTCAACGGTTCTTTATTGATCCGGCCGCTCAGCTTCTCAAGGCGGTATCCTCTCGCTCCATTCAACAGTGCACGAGACTCCCGAACATAACATGAACTCAATATCCATTGTTGTTCTCCTTCATAACTAGTACGATACAGACAGTTCACGTAGAATGTACTGGCTCGCCGCCAGTGGTTCTTCCATTCACGCCTGTGACACAATTTAAATGAACTTGAACATCGCGGCCACGCTTAGCCAGCAGTAACACATCAAAGTCCACTCTAATATCCTCAAGATGAACTATAAAGTACACAATTCTATACACACTTAACACTTTCAGAGAGTTGTCTCGCCGACATCTCTCGCTGCGTTCTCTCACTCTTCTCCCCTTTCTTGCCCCACCCCTCCTTCACATCCTAATCCCTGATAGGTTATTATTCGCAAATTACCCAATCACAAAATAAAGAAATTAAAATGATATACCCAGCAGTTTAGGTTATCGCGGAGCACATTTTCCACAGTACATTTTAACCTAACTTTATACAGTTTTACATACAAACTTTTTCTAAATCAGACACCCATAACAAATATCCACATGGGCTGACCATGTATGGTTATGAAAAAAAAATTTTAACAGAATATTTTAGGTTGTCTAGTATTTTTTACTAGATCAGATAACATTTTAAGCACCACCTATGGAGGATGTTGTCACATTCACGCTTCACTTTTGGGGCAAATGAAGAAAAAAGTATACACTGCATTAATGAAACAAAACCACAAAATTATACTGCAAGTGTGAAATTAATGTGGGAAAAATAAATACTCTGAACCCCAAGTGGATTTAGTGAAAGTCATAATGTATTGTCAAGTATGGTGACCCATCCTGGAAATTTGTGCTCTGCATTTATCCCTTTCAAGTGCACACACACAGCAGTGAGTAGTGAACAAGTGCGCGCACACACACACATACATACATACATACATACATACATACACACACACACACACACACACACACACACCCGGAGCAGTGGGCAGCTATTGCTCCAGCGCCCAGGGAGCAATTAGGGGTTAGGTGCCTTGCTTAGTCATGGTATCAAAGGTGGAGAGAGTGCTGTTCATTCACAATCCCCACCTTCAATTCCTGTTGGCGTAGGAATCGAACCGACAACCTTCAACTTTCACATTACAAACTCCCTGATCATTAGGCCACGACTACCATTTACACTGACAAATGGTAAAAAATATATTTTATCTGGCCAAAATATATTTTAAATATATGGTAAATGTATGTGTAAACCGTGAAGTTCAGTGAAATACAGGGAGTGCAGAATTATTAGGCAAGTTGTATTTTTGAGGATTAATTTTATTATTGAACAACAACCATGTTCTCAATGAACACAAAAAACTCATTAATATCAAAGCTAAATAATTTTGGAAGTTTAAGTTTTTAGTTTTATCTATTTTAGGGGGATATCTGTGTGTGCAGGTGACTATTACTGTGCATAATTATTAGGCACCTTAACAAAAAACAAATTTATACCCATTTCAATTATTTATTTTTACCAGTGAAACCAATATAACATCTCAACATTCACAAATATACATTTCTGACATTCAAAAACCAAACAAAAACAAATCAGTGACCAATATAGCCACCTTTCTTTGCAAGGACACTGCCATCCATGAATTCTGTCAGTGTTTTGATCTGTTCACCATCAACATTGCGTGCAGCCTCCCAGACACTGTTCAGAGAGGTGTACTGTTTTCCCTCCATCACATTTGATGATGGACCACAGGTTCTCAATGGGGTTCAGATCAGGTGAACAAGAAGGCCATATCAATAGATTTTCTTCTTTTATACCCTTTCTTGCCAGCCACGCTGTGGAGTACTTGGATGCGTGTGATGGAGCATTGTCCTGCATGAAAATCATGTTTTTCTTGAAGGATGTAGACTTCTTCCTGTACCACTGCTTGAAGAAGGTGTCTTCCAGAAACTGGCAATAGGACTGGGAGTTGAGCTTGACTCCATCCTCAACCCGAAAAGGCCCCACAAGCTCATCTTTGATGATACCAGCCCAAACCAGTGCTCCACCTCCACCTTGCTGGCGTCTGAGTCGGACTGGAGCTCTCTGCCCTTTACCAATCCAGCCACGGGCCCATCAAGACTCACTCTCATTTCATCGGTCCATAAAACCTTAGAAAAATCAGTCTTGAGATATTTCTTGGCCCAGTCTTGACGTTTCAGCTTGTGTGTCTTGTTCAGTGGTGGTCGACTTTCTGCCTTTCTTACCTTGGCCATGTCTCTGAGTATTGCACACCTTGTGCTTTTGGGCACTCCAGTGATGTTGCAGCTCTGAAATATGGCCAAACTGGTGGCAAGTGGCATCTTGGCAGCTGCACGCTTGACTTTTCTCAGTTCACGGGCAGTTATTTTGCGCCTTGGTTTTTCCACACGCTTCTTGCGACCCTGTTGACTATTTTGAATGAAACGCTTGATTGTTCGATGATCACGCTTCAGAAGCTTGGCTATTTTAAGACTTCTGCATCCCTCTGCAATATATCTCACTATTTTTGACTTTTCTGAGCCTGTCAAGTCCTTCTTTTGACCCATTTTGCCAAAGGAAAGGAAGTTGCCTAATAATTATGCACACCTGATATAGGGTGTTGATGTCATTAGACCACACCCCTTCTCATTACAGAGATGCACATCACCTAATATGCTTAATTGGTAGTAGGCTTTCCAGCCTATACAGCTTGGAGTAAGACAACATGCATAACGAGGATGATGTGGTCAAAATTCTCATTTGCCTAATAATTCTGCACTCCCTGTATACTTTTGAAACTGAAAATATATGTTGTTTCAACCCTCATATACTTAAAATATATTTAAAAATATATTTCAGGGCGCCAGAAAATACATTTCCAATCTTACAGTTGACAATGCAAATATGGGTGGAAGAAAGCCTTGTGATCAAAACATTAATTAATTTTATTTAATTATTTGTGATTTAATGTCAGTGTAATATAGCATTTAAATGCACATCAAATAAGAATAAATGACTGAATAAATGTACAATGTTAATAACTGTGACGTAATTTGAATTGGAGCAGCACTAAAACGACTTTTGGAGTACTGCGCGCATGTTATGCATTTAACGGTCGCCAGTCAACCGGGATTTCTTGGAGGTAAGAAGGTAAGAGCTATAACTTTATTTTTAGTCATCATTTTTTACACATGTATTGTTAATTGCTACTTTGGATGTATAATGTTTTGTATTGTCAACGGGTTTTTAACTTTATTTATCAATTTAAAGCCCTTTTTGTGTCATTTGCTCACATGAGGAGATGACGCAGATTTCTAGATTCTGTTTTAACGATAACTTAGTTGTTTTTATTTTGGATACTTAGCGAAAACCAGCATTACACACAAAATATCTTTAATATTTAAAAAAAAAATCAGCTGTAGAGTGTTTGGGAGCCCGTTCCTCTTGCTGTTGTTTGTCGATGATGTTTGTGATCCTGTCGCTGATGGGCCTGTAAGTTTTTGCTGAATTTAAACCTTCAAATAAATTTGTTAAATCGATACACGTTATTGGCGCATGCCTATAGTTCAGGCATACGCTGGTTTGGCATGAATGGTGTTTCATTCTCTCAAATTTTCTTTACATTTTACTATACAATACTGTAGTTTTTTGTTCACTTTACTGCTGAATAACAAGCATTCGATGAACCAGTTGAGCCAGTGATAAGTCGCTTGTAATAAAAGATGCTTATTCATTAAAGTAAAAAAAAAAATCTTTTTATTTTTAGTAGATGGAGCAGAGACAGTTTGTGCAACAGCAACAAGGTGAGAATGATCATGAGACAGTTTAAGAAGTAAAATATAAATTTGCTTTTTTTGTCCGCTGGAGAGGTATGTGGGGGAGTTTATCGAGCTCTCCCATCCTCCAGACCTCCCAGAGCCGGCGCCTGACCTTCCATTACCTGAACCAGCGCCAGATCTTCCATCGCCTGAGCCAGTGACTATCCTTGCGCCGCCCAGCTCGCGGAAATGGAGGACTCCTCCCCTGAAAATTTGCAGGGGGGGGGGGGGCCCAGTGGCTCCGTCCATGGCGGCCAGAGGGAAGGAGGCCACGTCCTGGACTCTACCCTGGACTCCACCATGGCCACCTGACCTCCCAGCATCAGCCGTGACTCTGCCCTGGATTCCTCCATGGCCTCCTGACCTCCCAGCCTCAGCTGTGACTTTGCCCTGGACTCCACCTTGGCCGCCAGAGCTCTCTGATCCACCAGGGGGTCCCGAGATCCTAGAAACACCCTGGAGGCCACCTAAACTACCTGCTCCTGCACATGGCCTCCAGGGTGCCCACACCCCCCGGATTGTTTCCTTCACGGCGTGAGGTCGCGCCTTCCGGGAGGGGGGTGTACTGTCATAATCGTGTCCTTGTTTGTCTGTTTATTCTGTTCCCCTGTCCTGTCATTTGTCCCATGTTCTTTGTTTTTGGCCTCTCATTCAGTCATGTGCTCTTTGTTTTGTTTCCATCGGTTGTCATGTGGCTTGTTTTGATTTCTGTCTCATTGTCCGTGTTTCATAATTAGTCATGCCTGTCACCTGTGTCCCGTTCATTACCCTATTGCATTCATCTGTATATCTGCCCTCTGTTTCAGTCCAGTCCTTGTCGAGTGTTAACGTTTCAGGCGTGTGTTTACCCTGTGTCTTCTTGCAACCTGTTGTTTATTAAAATAGTTGAATATATAAGAAATCTCTTCGTGCTTGTTCCTGTTCGACCACGGAGTTACAATCTGCCCCACCCACCCAACAATTGTGCTGGAGAGCCTCGGACCACAAGTTATAGGTAGTCAAGTCATAATTTCTGTAGGACTTCTAAACAGCTGCACGATAATAAACAGTAAAGAAGCAGTTTTCAAAAAACTGTAGAAATTCAAATGTTGAATTTAAATATAAATATTAAATATAATTTTTTTGGCAAAGAAACAAAGTTTTTGTGTTTCTGATAATAGTATAAAAAAGGATACTCCACCCAAAAATCAAAATACTCTCAGAATATGACTTTCTTTCAAATGATGATTTTTAGCAAATAATCCTGTGTGCAAGTGTACAACCCCTAAAGTCGACACTTCAAAAACCACACAGTAAAAAACAACAGTAGTCAATATGACTCTAGTTGAAGTGAAACAACAGGTGTGTGTTAGAAAAATACTAAGTCTGTGCTTCTAAATGACTCCTCAAGCTTTAAAACACACATCACAAATTACAACATGCTGACTTTGAGCTCATATTTATAGTGTAACACATTTAACATAATAGTAATTTCCTCAAACATAACCATTGTTTCACTTCAGAAGTCATTGATTCGTCAACTGGATTCAAATGGATTACCATCATGTTCACTTTGTTTGGTTTTTGACCGTCTTGCGTGAACTCACTGAAAAGGATTATATTTCTTAAAATCTGTTTGTTTTCCACAGAAAAAAACAGCGTGAGGGTAACTAAATGAGATCATTTCTCTTTTTTTGTGGATTATCCCTTTAAATAGCTTAAATGAATGTGCCTTTGTGATATGCCACTATCCCTATATTTGTTGAAGTGAAAATGCAAAGCAGAAGTGTAAAAAAGCCAAATTCAACCTCTCCTTTCCTGTACTGTCCTAAAATATCAGGAAATCCAAAACTATTCAGAAGACAAAGTGGATCTCTGCTCCTACAAAAGACAAAACACAATACCTGAACATCTGTACAGGTTCAAAGAGCAAAACTGACAGGAGAGAGAAGTGAAACCGACGAGGAAACCATGCCAGCCATATCCCAATAGTCAGTACCTGGCGAAAGGAAAATTTACTTGAAACATTTAATTTAAATAATAACTGATTTTTATCTTGCAATCAAGAAGAGATTTCCAAATGTGTCCAAAGCAGCTTTGAGGATTTGAACTGTTGAAACTGAGATTTCTTAAAAGCAAAAAAAGTTGCTGATTTTTATTCAAATGTTCACATGTTATAGACAACAAAATAAAATATTTTCTTCAAATGTGACATGTGAATGTATTTTCTTGGATTGAAATATATGTAGGGCAGAATATATTGCCAATGTATTTATTTTTTCGAAAATATATTTATGTAAATTTATGTGTTTTAGCAACTATATTTTTGGGCCATTTTTTGTATATTTTGAGATATATTTTAAAATATATTTTTGTGGGAGTCAAAAAATGTTAGGATGTGCCCTGCACTACTGATGTAGTCAATATAAATGTGAAATTGCATAAATGGGTTATAAGTGTTATAATATTATCCGAATACAATGCCTATATGCAGAAACCAACTTATTGTTCTCTTGAAGCACCGTGACATGTCACAATTTTATTTGCTGTTTGCTTCATTTGCTATATTTCCATGATACACTGATAGTATGTCATGTAACAGTTTATGAATTTAATTATTACTCTAAAAAACCCAGGATTTGTGCCTCCAATGCTTTAAAAGAGTTCTGGAGGAACTGGAGTTTAGCCTATTTATGGAAATTATTATTAACCAAAGTCTGGTGCAAATATGCAAACGATTTGATTCCACAGATGTCTCTTACAATTATTTATTACTGAATTTCTTCTGTCAAATTGAAGCCATTACTTGGTTTTGTTGCTGATGTTGACCAACAGAGAAAATAGATGTATTCTGTTGAAATATAAAAAAAAAAAAAAAAAAAAAACAATGCTAAGCTATGTCAGAGAGATTGAAAGGCAAAGTAGATAAAGAGTGTACTTTGTGCCACACTCCTCTAAATTGTAACCTCGAATCACCCTAGAGGCAAGGAAAAATCCATAGCAGCTGGCTGGTATTTGGATCAGCCCTTTATGGACTGTTATCTCTCTTCAAGCAGTTCAATAAACACAAAGCATTTTGTTTGGAGAATGCATGAAAGCTTTACAGGCCGTAGCTAAAACTATCCTTAAGGAACTTTTCGTGTTCAATTTAAAAGCCTACATGAAAGCTATTTTCTTTCTTCATACACATTCAAATTCTAATAGTAAACAATTGCATATCAACAAACGTGTAAACAAAAGTGCATGTCAATCAAACATTTTTAACACAACATTTTCATCTTATCCTTTGTTGGAAACAGCAAAGTATAAAGTTTTAGCTGGCGTATAAATGCTTGTATGCATTTTATTAATATTACATAAGAGTGATAAAGCTTTATAAGCATTTGTGAACCTCGTTGTAAAGTGACAGCCATCTGAACCATCATTTGTGTTCTGCCTGTGGGCTCCTTACTAACATTAAGTGTTTATTATTCACAATTGTGATTTTAAGTTTAAAGTGTACTATGTGAACTGTGTTTATATTTGTAGGCTCTTTATTAAGCAGATTTATTAAAAGGTACGGCTATTGCTGAACATTATTGTAAAGTATATGTTGTGTCTTGCACAGATGAAATTAGACTTAGAAAAGTACCATGAAATAGGATACTTTTACTAATCCCATGCAACGGCACAACCTTGTATAAACTCTACCCCTACGCTTCTTCACTGGTTCCTCTTTCTTTCCTAACTCCCCAGTGACACCTAGTGTCAAAACAACATAACGTATCCCCTTTTACTTGAGAAAACTTTCCCTTAGAAATTACTATAAGGACACATATCTGTAACTCAGTTTCTTTTCTTTGCAAATCATTTTCTTTCTTTACTTTGAATGCACTACTAAATACAGAAGTATCCAATTTAACAGCACACTGTAAATGATTTCTGTTGTTTACACAGTATTATACTGTTTTTCTCAACAGTATCTTGCTGTATAAGCTATGTACAGTATGTTACTGTATATTTTGTTGTTTTCACAGTATTGTATTGTATTGTATTCTCAACAGTTCCACACTGTGTACACGGTTGACAGTATGTTACTGTAGATTTTCAATGCATTCTGGGAAATTATCAGTAACTGTAAATCTAAATACAGTAGTGCAAATTGGCCGCGAAAAATACCACACAAGCTTTCGTGGGTAAAATTGCATCAATAAAAAAAATTCAGGACTGGGTGCCACGCATTAATACTCTTAATTTCTGTCAGTGGTGGGCGCATGAGAGCCATTTGAAAGTTTTTCTGTCATGTGAGTGCATCGTGTCTGTCTTCTCTCCCCACCTGGACAAGTGCTTCGTCATCTTCGTCGCGTGGTGAGTAATAAATCTTAATATTGTCATGCATACAGACATTAGTTCATCCTATGTTACTGTAAATTTAAATACAGTAATATGAAATGACCGCGAAAAACAACGACAATCTGCCATTTTGTAAAGAACTCTTTCATTTCCCTTACAAAAAAGAACTGCAGTATATTGAAGTAGAACTGCAATAAAACTGCAGTACCAAGTAGTTTAACTGCAGTTTAATTCAAATTTGCAGTATAATAAAGTATAGTCACAGTACAACTGCAGTACATTGAAGTTCAACAGCAGTAAAACTGCAGTACCAAGTAGTTTAACTGCAGTTTAATTCAAATTTGCAGTATAATGAAGTATAGTCACAGTACAACTGCAGTACATCGAAGTTCAACAGCAGTAAAACTGTAGTATAAGTACAGCTGCAGTAAAATGAAGTACAACTGAAAGTTGCATGAAGTATAAAAGCAGTATAACTGCAGTTGTATTGCACACTCAAAAAAAAAAAGATTTTTCGATGCTGTTCACTTCATTTAAACAACTTATTTTGATTCAAAACCATTATATTGGTTTTAGGTTCAAACGTGATTGCTTCATGTTAAATTGACTTGAAATGATTACTTTTTGACTTAACGTAATGTTTTCATTTTAAAATAACATGTTTCACTCAAGTAAACTCAACCAGGACTCAATCAAACAGGACTTTCACTTCCCATCATGCTTTGCAAAGCGGCTGAACTGGGAGAGTAAATGTTGAAATAAAGTGTTATTTTAAACCGTTTTTAGCAAGATGAGAAAATTGAGAGATGTTTTTAATGTTTACTGTTCTATTATGTTGATATTTAAAAGTTTCTGTTATGTTAATAGTTTTGGGGTTACCATTGTGGTGAAGTGTTGAGCTTGTGCTTGGGTTGAGGGCATGCCAGCTGCTATTCTAATCACACTAATAAATGTGTGATCTTGTGGTAATGTTCTGGATGAAACTGGACTGTAAACAAAGAGCATCACAAAAGTTATACAAAACCAAACAAGTAGCAATAATTATAGGGTTAATTAAAAAAAACACATTTTATTCCCTTACAAAAAAGAACTGCAGTATATTGAAGTAGAACTGCATTAAAACTACAGTACCATGTAGTGTAACTGCAGTTTGATTAAGCACAACCATAGATTTGCAGTATAATGAAGTATAGTCACAGTACAACTGCAGTACATTGAAGTTCAACAGCAGTAAAACTGTAGTATAAGTACAGCTGCAGTAAAATGAAATACAACTGAAAGTTGCATGAAGTATAAAAACAGTATAACTGCAGTTGTATTGCAGTTTTATTTTACAAGTACTTTAGATGTATTGCAGTAGTACTCCAGTAAAACTACAGAAATTTGAGGTTATACTGCAATACTGCAGTTTTTTCGTGTCCAAAAAAATGCATTTTTCTATATGTAACAAAAACTGCAGTATTACTTCTAAAAAACTGCAGTATTTTTTTGTAAGGGTTCTCTGAGTACTTTGAGGGCGCCTTCGCCTCGCGCCGCTGTCTGTAAAGTTTTCCCCGTAAGTATCTTCTAAGTTAACTGAAAAATCTTAATTATTATTCTTTTTTTTTTTGCAAACCAAAATGTCAGTAATAGCGTAATGTTAGTTTAGAAGAACTGCCCGTGGCTTTGATGTTCTATAACATCTGTCTGTAAGTTAAGCTTGAAGCGGATTTCCTGTTAATAACTTAAAATTCTTGATTAGTAAATGTGATTTTATAAACCTACATCGTATATGTAGCCTCTTATACGGTCAGAATTTACTAATAATTCGTTATTTAACTATTTTAAGTCGGTGGAAGCGCTGGCGCGTTCATTATTTTATATATAGGGTTGGGGATTGAGAATCAATCAGTATATCCTGAAATCGCATACCCAAGGTTAGGATTTGAATACATACGTTAACTTACTTGTTATTAAACTAAAATTTTGATTCCTCTAATCAATTAATGTGCGTTCATTTTCATGTAAATGAAATTTGTTTTTACACGTCTGTGAGGACCTGACTGGCGATCTGCCAGGACCGTGCGAGTTCAGTTTTCCAATTGTGTGATCGTAAATTAATTGTGTACAACAGTCCAACAAACGAGCATTAAGTAGTTATATTAGTATTAAGTGAGTTATACTTTGGACGTGATTTATTCTGTTTTTTCTCTGTTTCGCCAACAAAAAGAACAGTTTAGCAAAGCCAGAGCAGAGCTTCTTAAAGCTTCTGTATTTCTTAGAAAGACGACAATCGCTAAAAATCATTCAAAAATGAGAGGATCATTCAAAACTTTTAGCTTAATTTTATTGGGAGCTTAGAGGTAGACTTTGAATATTTGTATTAAACATTAGTTGACCGTTTTGACTGTATTTTAACTGCCTGTTCTATTTTTTCCACAGGTGTGAGCTGTGCCATTTAAGAAGGCCTATCCATCTTGACGATTGGTGAATTGTAATTCGAATCTATTTATCTTATTAATATTCCCTGGTCCAAAACTGGCTCACTGAGGACATTTTAGATGGTGCTATACATTTAGATAATTGATCAATTGAACTTGGGTTCTTTAGTTTTTTAAAACATGTTTTATTGTATTGTATTCCATTATTATGATTAATGTATTGTTCTGTGATTTTAATTCTGAATTATAAATTGTTAATGTCTTGTTTTTTATTGTAATATGTAATTTTTACTAATGAATTTATAATAAACTTTTTTTGCAGTTAAAGCTTCAATTGTTATTTATCCTATTTCCCATCAACAGTTGAAATTACACTTCTACAGGTTTTCTACATATTCCAAAGGTTATACAGTAGCACTATAAAAGAAATTAAAATAACATTTCATAACTGTATAATACTATACGGTATTATTAAAAATCAGCAGTGTAATACCGTATTTTGATATGGTAATAAATACAGTAAAATACTGTATTGAATTTTACAGTAAGCTAAACACTACTGTAGTTAGTGTTACGGTAATAATACTGTTTAATGAAATACAGCAACTACTGGATAATTGTTGCCAGTAAGTTACTGTTAATTTGACGATACATTTTTTACAGTGCAGGCTTCAAATACAAAAGAATAGTGTGTTGTTGTTGTTTAATGCACAGTCTTTTAACCACCTTGGAGAGGACCTCACACACTGAAGTTAAAACACACTCATCAGGCCTACATCCTGAGGTGGCTGCGTAAGCAAATCAGCCACATCGGCTCGGGTAGTTCCACTTGGGAAAAAATGGCAGTTTTGATACATGTCATTTCCTACCACCTGAAATAATAAAGTATTCTTTCATACATGCACTCTGATTTCTTTTGGCTCTGAAAATCTTGGGTGTCCTTTTGGCACGTGCCAAGGAACCTTAACACGTATTGTGTGCCCTTGTTTTAGAAGAGTATGACGTGCTCTGCTCTTCGTGTCAAACCACTTCTTCATTTTAGCATCTTGTGCTGGCAGTCGCTCGTGCACATCAGTAGGTGCTCCCAAAGTTAGAGAGGGCATTTTTCTCCCATGCAAAAATTCAAAAGGAGTGGTGCCAGTAGTGGAATGAGGGGTTGCTCAATAGACGTGGAAAAATTATGTTACAGTCGTTTTCCATGGATTCAACTGAATTATTGCCGACTGAATGCAACTCTATGGAAGCGCTCAATTGGTCCATTGGCAGCTGGATAGTATACCGATGTGTGCACATGAGCGATGTCCCTCGCTTCAAAAAAGGCAGAGAATTCCGCAGCTGTAAATTGAGTCTATACACTCCGGGTTCTCAATGATGACTAAACATGGAGGTGAGGAAATGAATCACTTGCCTTACACACACTGAAGACACGAACGCAACTTCAGGCCATTTACTATGATAGGCCATTAGAGTAAAGGCATTACGGCAATCTCAGGTTGTCTTGTACAGATGAAATTAGACACAGAAAAGTACAATGAAATAAGATACTTTTAATAATCCCATGCCCACAATCATGTATATACTCTAGCCCTACGCTTCTTCACTGGTTCTTCTTTCCATCCTAAATCCTCAGTGACTCCTGAAGTCAAAATAACATCACAGTATAGTTCGCAGAACATATATTAGCATTACTGTCGATTTAATATGTTTATTTTATTAATTATGGTGAAAAATAATGTGTTAAAATTATTAATGAATTTAACGTACTTGCCCCATTCCAAATCTACATAGGTCCTCTGACATTTCATACAGTTGATTGATGAAGAATATTGTGCAAAAGGCTATGTTCGTTAAACATACATGATCATATTAGTTGTACAGTGCTCTGTTTTAGCATTGGATCCGCTGTGTAGGCAGAGTTTAATCGGAAGTCTCGCGAGTTCGAAAAAACAGCGCGAGATTAGATACACGGCTAATCTGAGAATATTTACATTTGTGAACATTGTGTGTTAACCACTCATTCTTTCATTTTATTAAGCAATACATTCACTGAAGCAGATCCATGACTCTGGCGTCTTTACTCCTCTCTTAGACCCTGGATTTTAATTGGGTAAATTATCCTCTAAGGTGATTTAGAACCATACTAGAATCCAGTGCATACTACAGTCATTCTTTACAAACATGATGGAAGGCAACAACTCACTGCATGATTTGTAGTTAGAATGTCCTAAAAATTCAAAAATTGGGATAAACAAGAAGTTAATGATGTGTTATTTTAGACACAATATTGTCTGTTTTGCTCAGTTTTGCCAATGAAAATTTAAAGACAAAGAACTGTTCGTAATCTATGTTTTAAACGAATCGGGTGAACTTGTTGGACTTGAAGTGGTGCTGCACAGACCGATCGGTGTATATGACATCAAAGTATGGTGAAAGTAATTTAAAAAGATACAGAGCCGTATGCTCTCTAGTTGCTCTTGTGATTCTTTGATGTCATACATCAGTACAGATCAGTGCAGCGGCACTTCAAATCGAACAAGCTCAGTGGTTCAATGGACCATTCATAAAGAGAACCATGTACTTCACTCCTGAATGAATCAGCCATTTGAATGAATCGATTGAATGAATGAGTCATTAAGACATGGCAGTTTTAGTTCTTATTTAGAGTTTTTTATATAGAGATTTAATTAAAATTATTATTTAATATTTCCTCAGATATAAAAGAGATTTTATAGTTCACCAAAAATGAAAATTCAGTCATAATTTTACCAAAATAGTATGTAAATTAAACATTTATTGCTGAAGCTACTTTTTGTAATGTCTATTTGATGCGTTACACAATAATGACTTTAAATGATCTTTTGGAAGTAACTTTCGAGTAACTTTTTATTGCCAAATTTGATGTGTGATTAATTTGCAATAAATTAGATTAATCACCACATTTTGTAATTAATTAGAATAAGATTTTTTATTGTTGATTGTAGCATATTCATCAATATATATAAACAACAATCAAGTCAAGTCATATATATACACTCACCTAACTGCCTTAATTCTACGTGGCATTGATTCAACAAGGTGCTGAAAGCATTCTTTAGAAATGTTGGCCCATATTGATTGGAGAGCATCTTGCAGTTGATGGAGATTTGTGGGATGCACATCCAGGGCACGAAGCTCCTGTTCCACCACATCCCAAAGATACTCTATTGGGTTGAGATCTGGTGACTGTGGGGCCATTTTAGTACAGTGAACTCATTGTCATGTTCAAGAAACCAATCTGAAATGATTCGAGCTTTGTGACATGGTGCATTATCCTGCTGGAAGTAGCCATCAGAGGATGGGTACATGGTGGTCATGAAGGGATGACAATGCTCAGGTAGGCCGTGGCATTTAAACGATGCCCAATTGGCACTAAGCGGCCTAAAGTGTGCCAAGAAAACATCCCCCACACCATTACACCACCACCACCAGCCTGCACAGTGGTAACAAGGATACAGTGAATAATTAAACTTTAAGAGGACTGACTACACCTCTCTGACACGACAGAGGATGATTGAAACTAAATTCAAATCTATGGCACACATGTTCTTTGCTCTAGTAAGGAGTCATGAGTACAAAGAAAAATGGTTATGCATTATTAATTCAAATCACATAAAAACAACAAATGAACACTCTAAATAGAGCAATGTGTGGGGCTGACGGCTAGAGTACTAGGAATACAACCAATCAATTCTGGGAAAAGCTCTTATTACCCATACCAAATCTGTGTTCCTCACTGCACACAGCACACAAATGCTCAACCCACCACCAGCACGAAGAGAAAACAAGGGAGGATTCCTGCCCAAAATCCTTAATACCTAAAAAAAAAAGAGCAAAATGCCCATACTAACACTCACACATACGTAAGTAACACTCAAGATCAGGGATCACAATTAACAAATAAGATAAATACTTACTTTACAGAGTACCCAAGTCTACACAATCAGACCCAAGTACCGTAATGGATTACATCATTCAAACTCCCAAATAAAAGAAAAGAAAGAAAAAAGAAAAGAACTCATTCAAAGAAACTAATTAAGACTAAAGAAATGAAACAGTTCAAACACAGACCAATTACAACACACACACACACACACAAAAAAAAAAAACGAATGACAAAACATCAAAGCAACCAAAAACAACAAAAAACATGTTGCAGGACAACAGCTATCCATCAATTCCACTAATGCTAACATAATTTTCTAGTCTATTCAAAAGAATGTTGTGCTTGATAGTGTCAAAAGCAGCACTGAGGTCTAGTAACACTAATAGAGAGATACAACCATGATCTAATGATAAGAGCAAATCATTCGTAACTCTAATGAGAGCAGTCTCAGTACTATGGTACGGTCTAAATCCTGACTGGAAATCCTCACAGATACCATTTCTTTCCAAGTAGGAACTAAGCTGAGATGATACTGCCTTTTCTAGTATTTTTGACAGAAAAGGTAGATTGGAAATCGGTCTGTAATTGACTAATTCACCAGGATCAAGTTGTGGTTTTTTAATAAGAGGTTTGATAATAGCCTGCTTAAAATTTTTTGGTACGTAACCTAGTGATAAAGATGAATTAATGATCTTAAGAAGAGGATCTATGACCTCTGGAAGCATCTCTTTCAATAGCTTAGTCGGTATACGGTCTAACATACATGTTGTAGATTTTGATGATTTAACAAGTTTAGACAATTCTTCCTTTCCTATGGCAGCGAATGAATGGAATTTTTCCTCAGGGATACAACAACCCACTGTCTGATGTGATACTGTAGTAGACAGTTGCATGGCTATAATTTTCTCTCTAATGTTGTCAATCTTGCAAGTAAAGAAGTTCATAAAGTCATTACTGCTGTGCTGTTTGGAAACATCAGACGTTGAGGCTGTATTTCTTGTTAATTTAGCCACTGTATTAAATAAATACTTAGGGTTGTGTTTATTTTCTTCTAAAAGATTTGAAAAATAAGCAGATCTAGCGGTTTTTACAGCCTTTCTGTACTCCATCATTTTCTCTCTCCATGAAATCCGAAAAACTTCTAGTTTTGAATTCTTCCAGCTGCACTCCAGTTTTCTGGCTGCTCTCTTAAGGGCCCGAGTGTGCTCGTTATACCATGGCGTTGGACTAATATCCTTAATCTTTTTTAAGCGCAAAGGAGCGACAGAGTCTAGAGTGTTCGAAAAGAGAGCGTCAATAGTTTCTGTTGCAACATCGAGTTCTTCTAAGCTGTCTGGTTTGCTAAGTTGATGAAACTGATCAGGAAGATTATTTATAAAGCAATTTTTAGTGGTAGAAGTGATGGTTCTACCATATTTGTGGCAGACAGGCGGTTTTCCAGCCTTGGATAAATGTAGCACGCATGAGACTAGATAATGATCTGAGATGTCATCGCTTTGCTGCAGATTTTCAAGGGCATCAATATCGATTCCATGTGACAATATTAGATCTAGAATATGATTACGACAATGAGTGGGTCCTGACACGTGTTGTCTAACTCCAATAGAGTTTAGAATATCTGTTAATGCCAATCCCAATGCGTCTTTTTCATTATCTACATGGATATTAAAATCGCCAACAATAAGGACTTTATCCACAGCCAGTACTAACTCCGATAGAAAATCAGCAAATTCTTTGATAAAGTCTGAATGGTGCCCTGGTTGCCTGTATACAGTAGCCAACACAAATTTCAAATGAGATTTGTCACTTACATTATATAACGTTACATAAAACACCATCACTTTGAAAGAATTATATTTGAAAGACTTTTGAGTAATACTGAAGATATTACTATAGATTACAGCAACACCTCCCCCTTTTCCTTTCCGACGAGGTTTGTGTCAATAATAGTAACCTCGAGGGCTAGACTCATTTAAAGTAATGTAATCGTCTGGTTTTAGCTAGGTGTCTGTCAAACACAGCACTTCTAGATTATTTTCTGTGATAATATCATTTACAATAAGTGTATTTGAGGAAAGGGATCGAATATTCAGCAACCCAAGCTTTATCATTTGTTTATCTTTATTATCTCTGTTTTTTACTTGTTGATCATCAGTTAAATTTTTACCCTTAAAAGGGTTTGGAAGTTTTTTGTATTTATTAGTTTTTATTTTAGTATTTATTAGGACAGACACGGTCTCTTTGTGACAATATCTAGGTGAAAGCGTCTCTATGTTTTGGGATTTATCTGAATTCTGTGATGTGAGACAGCTAGCAGACGGCCGGTTTAGCCAGTCTGTCTGCTTCCTGACCTGGGCCCCAGTTAGTCAAGGCTGAGCTCTAAGACTATGTGCCATATTACTAGAGAGAAGAGCGGCACCACCCCAGGAGGGATGCATACCATCTCTTTTCAACAGGTCAGGTCTGCCCCAAAAACTTTTCCAATTGTCTATGAAACCTATATTATTCTGTGGACACCACTTAGACAGCCAGCCATTGAGTGATGATAGTCTGCTAATTATCTCATCACTCCTACGAGCAGGAAGGGGTCCAGAAAAAATTACAGTGTCTGACATCATACGTGCGATTTCACACACCTCTTTAATGTTAATTTTGGTGATCTCCGACTGGCGAAGTCGAACATCATTAGCGCCAACGTGAATAACAATCTTAGAGTATTTACGGTTAGCATTAGCCAGCACTTTTAAATTTGCTTTGATGTCAGGCTCTCTGGCTCCCGGCAAACATGTGACTATGGTGGCTGGAGTCTCTATTTTCACGTTCTGTGTAATAGATCGCCAATAACTAGGGCACTTTCAACAGGATTCTCAGTGGGTGTGTCACTGAGTGGGGAGAACCTGTTTGATGTTCTAATCGGAACGGAAGAGTGGTGTTTTTTCCCACGACTAGGTCGCCTCACGGTCAAGTCAAGCCATCTTTATTTATATAGCGCTTTTTACAATGCAAATTGTGGCAAAGCAGCTTTACATTAATAAGAAAATGGTGTCATTGTGCAGCTTATTCTATATATTATCGATTCATTCCGTTGCAAATATCAGTATCACGGTCACAAAGTTGCCCTGCTGCACGGGCTCTACAGCCGGAACCGAACAATGTACGGAGTTCACTAAGCTAGTCGCATCCAAAACAGTATATGAAGCCCTTACATTCTTACTATCCTCGATTAAATTTGGATGCATGTCTCTAATTCTGAGATTTTCTCTGTAAGCCTGACTATTTCCCTACATTTATGACATGTGAATCAAACCAGTAGATTTATGGAACATAAGTTTTGTTTTAAGTCAACTTTATTCGCGATTAATATTTTCATTAGTTGAGCTCCCTTTACTTTCATTGAATTAATTAGTAGTGAGTATAAAGATTTTTGGGAATGTTCTATCAAGCAAATACAGCCATTGTCATACAAAAATCATGCATTAGTACTGGGATCAAAAGAACAGAATACTTTAACAGCAACACTCATAATCAGTGATTTGACTTTAGATGAGATCAGTGAATCAGGCAAATTCATGATTATATCACTAGCCAAATAACATAATTGATCTCAATTAATCTTTGCTTCTTTTGCCATAACAAATATGTTTTAACACATTGACTTCATGAAAAAATAAATTCTAACAGTAAAACACAGGAGCCAAGTACCCAGCAAGGGGATCACTAATCAACACAATAGCTAAAAAGCTAAACTTAAAAAAATATATATCTATATTAACTTAACTTTTAATTCTCAATAAGAGCTTTTGTGCACATGACAGAAATAGTCAAACAGGTTTTTAATACGTGGAGCCAGCAATGCTGTTTGTCGAGTTGTTTAATCATACTTTGCGGAGATCTTGATAGATTTAGGGCCTCATTTATAAAACATCCATGCAAACGTTCATATTCATAAAAATGGTCTTTGACCTGGTCGGAGACCTGAAACCATTCATCTGCGTACAATTTTGCTTCTGGAAGGAGAGGGTTACGCACTGAAAAATGCATTGTTTGTGTGTTTATCGTTCTCTGAATCACACGTACACACATTTGAGAAATGATTGTAAGATCAATTTCATGGTTTCTATGCAGCATTTTATAAATTAAGCTCCTGATGATATTTACAGCTGATTTCAGACTGTCAGTTGTAGTTGTTGTGTTTCATTTTCTGAGAGAGCAAACGTGATGTTGAACCAAAATAACATTGATTCAATGCCATTAATCTATTAACATTGATTTGGCATTGTTTCAATTGTTCCTTGCTATCTGGGAATGCATGAAGCTAGAATGAAAACCTGGTGGGGAAAGTGTTAAAATACAGTTAAAGATACATGTCAAGTATAAAAAGGAACCTAGTACTATACTTAAATTCAAAAAATATGAAAGAAATCGTCAACTATAAGTATGACGTTGAATTCACTTAAAGAAAACTTACAAGTATACTTGCAGTATAAACTAGTATAGCAACTAAATTAGTAGTTAACTAAGAATATGCATCAAAGTATACTTTCACAAGCTAATGTGCAACACGTAGTTAAACTATCGATATACCTATAAATTCACTTGTAGTATAGTTGCAGTACAAATGAAAAACAGTTGTAACCTTGTTGTGAACTAAAAGTTTAATTACTTTTTACCTATTTAGTCCCTAGTACTGAAATATTACTCTCAGAAGTATATTAGTAGTACATTAATATTAGTGTACTTACTACATTAAGTATGCTGAAAATATACTTGAACTTTATTTAAGTGTATGCAATAAAATGAATTTGAAATATACTAATTTTGTGTGAGGGCTGCTGTACAATATTTTCACAGATGACATGCTACTGTTGCTGTGGTTTTGAGGTCAGTGATGGTGCATTTATAGCTGTCATAATGCCCAATATGATTTCAGACAATCCATTAAGTGACTGCTGCAGGTTCTTTGATTTTTCCTCTGATTGATGTGGTTATGTAATATCTCCGTCATATCTAAAAGTATCACTATGGTCACTATAACAGTGATTGCCTCATTATTACTCAAAGACAGTATGCCACAGATCTAATCAGTTTTATTTTGCTTTCATTGAGGTAAAAGTAATGGTTATTCCCACAAATACACCCTACAATTCACCATGCATTTCTATAGGCCTGTCACTTATGTATTTCTTAAATGTTACTAATAAGGCATTTGAATTGATCCATATGATTTCTAAAAGGGCATACAGTACACCTTTGAATAGCCTTAATGTGCTTAATAAAGAGATGAACAGAAAAATTTGAATTGATGATTACAAAACTCTCTGCAAAACTAGAAAAACTTCAAAAACTAGTCTGCAGCTACTACAGAGAGTTTTCTTCTTTTGTAACAGCATATCACAAACGACAATAGTGCATTGCTGCCATCTAGTGTTAATTCAGGCAGCTTTTTCATCTCACTTGGATAAGAGACTGTCTAATGCAGTGGTTCTCAACCTTTTTACTCCATACTGCAAGACCCAGTGCAGTATTTTGTTTTAAAACTTTTTTTTAACATAATATATTTTCTAATGTTATTACTCTTCTACTGCAGGTTATTATTATTTTTTTTTAATTTAATAAAATATAGATTTAAACATTCAATATTCTTTTTGTAAACATTTTATAAATTAAGGATATACAGGTGCTAGTCATATAATTAAAATATCATCAAAAAGTTGATTTATTACAGTAATTCCATTCAAAAAATGAAACTTGTATATTATATTATTTTCATTCATTACACACAGACTGACATATTTCAAATGTTTATTTCTTTTAATTTTGATGATTATAACTGACAACTAAGGAAAATCCCAAGTTCAGTATCTCAGAAAATTAGAATATTGTGAAAAGGTTCAATATTGAAGACACCTGGCACCACACTCTAATCAGCTAATGAACTCAAAACACCTGCAAAGGTCTTTAAATGGTCTCTCAGTCTAGTTCTGTCGGCTACACAATCATGGGAGACTGCTGACTTGACAGTTGTCCAGAAGATGACCGTTGACACCTTGCACATGGAGGGCAAGACACAAAAGGTCATTGCAAAAGAAGTTGGCTGTTCAAAGAGCTCTGTGTCCAAGCACATTAATAGAGAGGCGAAGGGAAGGAAAAGATGTGGTAGAAAAAAAGAGTACAAGCAATTGGGATAACCGCACCATGAAGAGGATTGTGAAACAAAATCCATTCAAAAATGAGGGGGAGATTCACAAAGAGTGGACTGCAGCTGGAGTCAGTGCTTCAAGAACCACTACGCACAGACATATGCAAAACGTGGGTTTCAGCTGTCGCATTCCGTGTGTCAAGCCACTCTTGAACAACAGACAGCTTTAGAAGGGTCTCGCCTGGGCTAAAGACAAAAAGGACTGGACTGCTGTTGAGTGGACCAAAGTTATATTCTCTGATGAAAGTAAATTTTGCATTTCCTTTGGAAATCAGGGTCCCAGAGTCTGGTGGAAGAGAGGAGAGGCACACAGTCCACGTTGCTTGAGGTCCAGTGTAAAGTTTCCACAGTCAGTGATGGTTTGGGGAGCTATGTCATCTGCTGGTGTTGGTCCACTGTGTTTTCTGAGGTCCAAGATCGATGCAACTGTATACCAGGATGTTTTAGAGCACTTCATGCTTCCTGCTGCTGACCAACTTTATGGAGATGCAGATTTCATTTTCCAACAGGACTTGGCACCTGCACACAGTGCCAAAGCAACCAGTATCTGGTTTAAGGACCATGGCATCCCTTGTTCTTAATTGGCCAGCAAACTCCCCGACCTTAACCCCATAGAAAATCTTTGGGGTATTGTGAAGAGGAAGATACAATATGCCAGACCCAACAATGCAGAAGAGCTGAAGGCCACTATCTCATAACACCTGAGCAGTGCCACAGACTGATCGACTCCATGCCAAGCCGCATTGTTGCAGTAATTCAAGCAAAAGGAGCCCGAACTAAGTGTTGTGCTTAATGCCGGTGCCCCCAGGGATGAGTACTTGGTCCATTTCTCTATATACTTTCATACAAATGATTGTCAGAGTCCACTTACCAATACTCATTATTTTAAATATGCTGATGACACTGCGTAATAAAAAGGACAATGATTATTTTTCGGACAATCAACATTCTATAGCATACTTTACAATATGGTGTGATGAAAACTTTCTCCACCTCAATATTTCAAACACTAAAGAATTGGTTTTGAGTTCTTCCAAAACAATGGGCCATTGAATCACTGGTTCACCCGAATGATTTGATCAAAATGTGGATTCATTCAGAGGCGAAACACCACAGGTGTGTTCAGCTTGAAGTAGCGCTGCGCAGACTGATCGGTGTATGACATAAAAGCACATCAGTATTATCATCAAGGGAAAGATGGTTGAAAGGGTGGAGCATTTCAGATACCTTGGTATTACATTGGATAACCATCTTCAATAGAGATTATATCATTTATCATTTATCTGTTCAGCCTCGTTTTCTCCCTCTCCTGTATCGAAGCATTATTGAGTCAGTTTTTATGTGTTGTTTTTTAGAGTCAGTTTTGTGTGTTGTTTTTTAGAGTCAGTTTTTTATGTGTTATGGTTCTATTTGTTTTTTTCCATTAGCTTTCAAGTAAGAACAAACTTTTAAGGATAACTCATTTGACTAGTAAAATTATTGGTATTCCTACCCCAACTTAACAGATTGTGTTACTTCAGCTACGATTCAGAAAGCATATGTAATCCTAAATGATTCATACCATCCACTCCATCAGTATTTTAATTCCCCTTCTTTCTAGGCCGCATGTGCAGAAAGGCCAACAACAGTAGGAGTTTTGCTCCTATGGCTATCCGGGCCTTAAACACTTAGGAAATCAAACATACTGAATCACATAATCATACTGGTGCATGTCTTCACACAAGTTTTTATAGATCTAATGGTTTCACATACAGGAACATTCCACAGACAAAAATGTATTAATGTAACTGGAAACATTTTATCTTTGAAACACAAAAGATTAATTTTCTTTGAAAGTTTTGAAGAAATATTACTGGTATGTATTAACAAATTGGTATTTTGATATATTTACAGACCAAATCAGCTTGGTTACTAAAATTCTTCAAGTGAAGATCTAAAAACTGTCAAACTGTTTGTAACATATTTCGTTACATTACTCAAGTTTAGTAACTTAATCTAAATACTTTAGATTACTTTGGAATACTAAGAAGTGTGGAACAAACACAAAAAAGTTTTTATCTTACAATTCTGACTTTTTACCTCAGAATTGCGTGATATAAATTTGCAATTGCGAGTTATGAAGTCAAAATTATGAGATAGAAACTGACAATATTGAGAAAACTCAGAATTATGAGATATAAACTGACAATATTGAGAAAAGTCAAAATTATGAGATATAAACTCGCAATATTGAGAAAAGTCAGAATTATGAGATATAAACTCACAATATTGAGAAAAGTCAGAATTATGAGATATAAACTCACAATATTGAGAAAGTCAGAATTATGAGATATAAACTGACAATATTGAGAAAAGTCAAAATTATGAGATATAAACTCGCAATATTGAGAAAAGTCAGAATTATGAGATATAAGATCGCAATATTGAGAAAAGTCAGAATTATGAGATATAAACTCACAATATTGAGAAACGTCAGAATTATGAGATATAAACTCACAATATTGAGAAAAGTCAGAATTATGAGATATAAAATCGCAATATTGAGAAAAGTCAGAATTATGAGATATAAGATCGCAATATTGAGAAAAGTCAGAATTATGAGATATAAACTCACAATATTGAGAAAAGTCAGAATTGAGATAGAAACTGACAATATTGAAAAAACTCAGAATTATGAGATATAAACTCACAATATTGAGAAAAGTCAGAATTATGAGATAGAAACTGATAATATTGAGAAAAGTCAGAATTATGAGATATAAACTCACAATATTGAGAAAAGTCAGAATTATGAGATAGAAACTCACAATATTGAGAAAAGTCAGAATTATGAGATAGAAACTCACAATATTGAGAAAAGTCAGAATTATGAGATATAAACTGACAATATTGAGAAAAGTCAGAATTATGAGATATAAACTCACAATATTGAGAAAAGTCAGAATTATGAGATATAAACTCACAATATTGAGAAAAGTCAGAATTATGAGATAGAAACTGATAATATTGAGAAAAGTCAGAATTATGAGATATAAACTGACAATATTGAGAAAAGTCAGAATTATGAGATATAAACTGACAATATTGAGAAAAGTCAGAATTATGAGATATAAACTCACAATATTGAGAAAAGTCAGAATTATGAGATATAAACTCACAATATTGAGAAAAGTCAGAATTATGAGATAGAAACTGATAATATTGAGAAAAGTCAGAATTATGAGATATAAACTCATAATATTGAGAAAAGTCAGAATTATGAGATAGAAACTCACAATATTGAGAAAAGTCAGAATTATGAGATAGAAACTCACAATATTGAGAAAAGTCAGAATTATGAGATATAAACTCACAATATTGAGAAAAGTCAGAATTATGAGATATAAACTGACAATATTGAGAAAGTCAGAATTATGAGATATAAACTGACAATATTGAGAAAAGTCAAAATTATGAGATATAAACTCGCAATATTGAGAAAAGTCAGAATTATGAGATATAAGATCGCAATATTGAGAAAAGTCAGAACTATGAGATATAAACTCACAATATTGAGAAAGTCAGAATTATGAGATATAAACTGACAATATTGAGAAAAGTCAAAATTATGAGATATAAACTCGCAATATTGAGAAAAGTCAGAATTATGAGATATAAGATCGCAATATTGAGAAAAGTCAGAATTATGAGATATAAACTCACAATATTGAGAAAAGTCAGAATTATGAGATATAAAATCGCAATATTGAGAAAAGTCAGAATTATGAGATATAAGATCGCAATATTGATAAAAGTCAGAATTATGAGATATAAACTCACAATATTGAGAAAAGTCAGAATTGAGATAGAAACTGACAATATTGAAAAAACTCAGAATTATGAGATATAAACTCACAATATTGAGAAAAGTCAGAATTATGAGATAGAAACTGATAATATTGAGAAAAGTCAGAATTATGAGATATAAACTCACAATATTGAGAAAAGTCAGAATTATGAGATAGAAACTCACAATATTGAGAAAAGTCAGAATTATGAGATATAAACTCACAATATTGAGAAAAGTCAGAATTATGAGATAGAAACTGATAATATTGAGAAAAGTCAGAATTATGAGATATAAACTCACAATATTGAGAAAAGTCAGAATTATGAGATAGAAACTGATAATATTGAGAAAAGTCAGAATTATGAGATATAAACTGACAATATTGAGAAAAGTCAGAATTATGAGATATAAACTCACAATATTGAGAAAAGTCAGAATTATGAGATATAAACTCACAATATTGAGAAAGTCAGAATTATGAGATATAAACTCACAATATTGAGAAAAGTCAGAATTATGAGATAGAAACTGATAATATTGAGAAAAGTCAGAATTATGAGATATAAACTCACAATATTGAGAAAAGTCAGAATTATGAGATAGAAACTCACAATATTGAGAAAAGTCAGAATTATGAGATAGAAACTCACAATATTGAGAAAAGTCAGAATTATGAGATATAAACTCACAATATTGAGAAAAGTCAGAATTATGAGATATAAACTCACAATATTGAGAAAAGTCAGAATTATGAGATATAAACTCACAATATTGAGAAAAGTCAGAATTATGAGATATAAACTCACAATATTGAGAAAAGTCAGAATTATGAGATAGAAACTGATAATATTGAGAAAAGTCAGAATTATGAGATATAAACTCACAATATTGAGAAAAGTCAGAATTATGAGATATAAACTGACAATATTGAGAAAAGTCAGAATTATGAGATATAAACTCACAATATTGAGAAAAGTCAGAATTATGAGATATAAACTCACAATATTGAGAAAAGTCAGAATTATGAGATAGAAACTCACAATATTGAGAAAAGTCAGAATTATGAGATAGAAACTCACAATATTGAGAAAAGTCAGAATTATGAGATAGAAACTCACAATATTGAGAAAAGTCAGAATTATGAGATAGAAACTGATAATATTGAGAAAAGTCAGAATTATGAGATATAAACTCACAATATTGAGAAAAGTCAGAATTATGAGATAGAAACTGATAATATTGAGAAAAGTCAGAATTATGAGATATAAACTGACAATATTGAGAAAAGTCAGAATTATGAGATATAAACTCACAATATTGAGAAAAGTCAGAATTATGAGATATAAACTCACAATATTGAGAAAGTCAGAATTATGAGATATAAACTCACAATATTGAGAAAAGTCAGAATTATGAGATAGAAACTGATAATATTGAGAAAAGTCAGAATTATGAGATATAAACTCACAATATTGAGAAAAGTCAGAATTATGAGATAGAAACTCACAATATTGAGAAAAGTCAGAATTATGAGATAGAAACTCACAATATTGAGAAAAGTCAGAATTATGAGATATAAACTCACAATATTGAGAAAAGTCAGAATTATGAGATATAAACTCACAATATTGAGAAAAGTCAGAATTATGAGATATAAACTCACAATATTGAGAAAAGTCAGAATTATGAGATATAAACTCACAATATTGAGAAAAGTCAGAATTATGAGATAGAAACTGATAATATTGAGAAAAGTCAGAATTATGAGATATAAACTCACAATATTGAGAAAAGTCAGAATTATGAGATATAAACTGACAATATTGAGAAAAGTCAGAATTATGAGATATAAACTCACAATATTGAGAAAAGTCAGAATTATGAGATATAAACTCACAATATTGAGAAAAGTCAGAATTATGAGATAGAAACTCACAATATTGAGAAAAGTCAGAATTATGAGATATAAAGTCACAATATTGAGAAAAGTCAGAATTATGAGATATAAACTCACAATATTGAGAAAAGTCAGAATTATGAGATATAAACTCACAATATTGAGAAAAGTCAGAATTATGAGATATAAACTCACAATATTGAGAAAAGTCAGAATTATGAGATAGAAACTGATAATATTGAGAAAAGTCAGAATTATGAGATATAAACTGACAATATTGAGAAAAGTCAGAATTATGAGACATAAACTCACAATATTGAGAAAAGTCAGAATTATGAGATATAAACTCACAATATTGAGAAAAGTCAGAATTATGAGATAGAAACTCACAATATTGAGAAAAGTCAGAATTATGAGATATAAACTCACAATATTGAGAAAAGTCAGAATTATGAGATATAAACTCACAATATTGAGAAAAGTCAGAATTATGAGATATAAACTCACAATATTGAGAAAAGTCAGAATTATGAGATATAAACTCACAATATTGAGAAAAGTCAGAATTATGAGATAAGTTTATATCTTCCAATTCTGACTTTATAACTTGCAATTGTGAGTTTAGATCTTATAATTCTGAGAAAAAGAAGTCAGAATTGTGAAATGCAAACTAACAGTTGTGAGGGAAAAAACTAACTGTGAGAAAAAGTTGTGAAAAGAAAATTGTGACCTTTTTTTACAATTATAAAGTTACTCACAAAACATGAAAACAGTCGTGGATCATCAGGTCATGACAGGACAGTTAACTGACAGTTTTATAAATTCAGTCATTTTGTCTTGTTCAGGACAGAACTAGATAAAAATAATAATTTTTATGATCCCACTTAAAAGTAGGGATGGGCATATCGATGCCGCAGTATCGATATATCGATACTCACAAGCTACTTACTTGGTATCGATATCTCCACAAAAATATCGATATTAAAATTAAATTAATAATTTCTGCATCAATTTCTGCAAAAAGTGTTTTCGGTACTTCTGTTTAATGTTTGTGCTAAAACTGAAATCCCCCTCTGACATTTAGCTCACCCGTGTCACGTGATGACTGTGAGAAACGCGAGCAACGTGCCCCGCCCACACGTACACGTCACTTTCACGGCATATTGTCGGCGGTGCGCATAGACAGAAATGCACTAAGTATGGCAGAAAGAAAGCGTAGCGTGGTGTGGTGCTACTTTTCAACGGCAGAAAAAAGTATTGCGAGATGCAATATTTGTGACAAGAAAGTGTCACACAGCAGCAACACAAGCAACCTCTTTAAACATTTTTATTTATTTGTTGTCAAATTTACTTTTGTAATAAATTTATTAATGGCCAATATGTCTTATGTGTCATGTGTGGATGTAATTTGCCTTTAAGTGTATATATATATATATATATATATATATATATATATATATATATATATATATATATATATATATATATATATAACTTTACATTTTTTTTTGAAAAATCACATACACATTTAAGAAATAAGCGGTATCGGTATCGATATCGGTAAAATTATACCCAAAAATATCGGTATCGTATCGAATTTAAAAAGTCAGGTATCGCCCATCCCTACTTAAAAGTATTAAAATATTGATTTTTCAGACGGTCAGAGTCAGAGAATCACCAATTGCTGTTTAAATGACATTAAAACTCAAAGTAATCACTTTGGTAATCTAAAACACTTTTCAGATGGAACTGTGATCTGATTACCACCCATTTTAAATGAAACACAGTTACTCAAATTTTGTGTTTTAAATACGAAACTAAGTTACTTGTATTTCGTTACTCACAAACCCTGTTTACGAAACACCACAGGTGTGTTTGACTTGAAGCAGCGCTGCGCAGGCTGATCGGTGTAATATCAGTGGTGGACACTTAAATACATTTTTCTGTACATGTACTTTATTCAAGTATTTTTTATTTTGAGCCACTTTTACTTTTATTTCACTACATTCCAAAGCATAAGATTGTACTTTTGACTTCACTACATTTCATAAAACATATCGACACTCACTATTTTAAAATGAAGAAATTGTCACATGATCAGAAACGCAAAAACAGTGTCCGATTCGTGCACGACCTGATTCTTTTCAATCGTCCTGTTAAATGGGTTCACAAATCACATCAAACAATTCATTCGATTGACCGTATTGCAGCTGTTCTCGAGTCAACAACGCACTGATTCAATGATCCGTTTCCAGTGAACTGAAATTTACAAACCTGACTGAAAATTAGCCAAGAACTGGGAGATCCTCTGAGTGAGCACGTGACTGATGGCGAAAGGTATGTTAGATTAGTAATGTTGAATTTTAGGGTTCTAACTGAGAGTCATATTTGGGTCACTGTCAGTTCTTTGTGAAGTAAATGTGTTGTAAAGGGCAATCTATTGACCGCAATCTTGATTCAAACAGATCAAAGCAAATTTTAAAACTAACTTGGCGCTTTAAATGTCAGTTGTATCGATTACATTGTTACGGCGCTAGGTGACGACAAGTGACTGTTAAACTATTTGACATTGAAAGATTCATTGAAAAGATTTGTTCAAAAACATTAGCAATTAAACAAGTGAAGTAGTTATGAGTAAGTCATTGAATCATTAATTCAAAACCATTTTTTAAATAATTCAATTCAATGAAATATTTTTAAATAGACTAACAATTAATATTTTGTCCCTTAGTAAATAATTATGTTATGTTAAAAAAAAAAATCTCATTGCGTTCACAATCGTGCAACTCTACCACAAATTAAAATAACGCATGTACGTTTGTCTGTAGCAATTTCTTAAAATTGTATGTTTTTTTTATTGTTTGTCTACACATGACATATTATGTATCTCCATCCACTAATCTTCCATCCATACTGACAAGTGCTGGCTATTTGACGATTCATAATTATTTTGAGCAATAGGGTTATATAAAATATATAATATAAAATTACAAAATAGACATTCATAAATCAGTACTTTTTTACTAAATCATACTTTTGTACTGTCACTCAAGTAAAATTGAAAAGGAGCACTAAATACTTTCACTTGAGTAATATTTTATTATACGTATCTCTACTTTTACCCAAGTACCTGATTTGTGTACTTTGTCCACCACTGCGGTGTGTGACATAAAAGTACAATGACAGTGATTCAAAAGCATCTGTTCTCGTGGTACTTTGATGTCTGCGCAGCGCTGCTTAAATGTGTACTGTATATTAGGTGTTTATTTAGCACATCAATACCCCTACATACACCCTACTCTTTACTCCCCACGCTTTACTCTCCCTTAAAACTTGTCCATACCACCAAGCCTGTCCTTAACCATATATTTTGGGAAGGGAATTGGGGAAAAAGCTTTGGAGTGGAACATGATTATTTATTTGAACCTTTTGGCTTCGGGAATAATTTTATAAAATGGATTAGAGTTTATATAAAGGTGCAGTTAGTTTCATAAAAACAAAAAATTGACAGATGTTTTTAGTATAACAAGGTCATTATTCCAACGATGACCTTTATCTGTATTATTATAGTTGCTGAACCTTTAGAATTGGCAGTTGGGGAAGAAAAATATATTAAAGGAATTGGCGTTGGAGGAATAGAAAAAGAACAAAAAAATATAGCAATATGGTGAGAGATGATGCAACTTTAATTTTAAAGGATACTGGGAACATTGAGGGAGCAATGAACAAAATAAAAAAAATATTCATATATTCATATTCATGGGCAAAAATAAATAATATAGCGAAACCTGTTATGATGAGAACAGGATTGGCAACCCTTTTGACCAGATTACCTTAAATTAAAGAAGAGACAGAAAACAGGAAAATTCTGGGAATTAGAATTGGGAAGGATTAAAAGATAGAGATAAAATATGGGATGAGTTTTTAGGAGGAATTATGGAGAGGATAATATTGTTGAATTTAAGATTTAAGATTTTGATGGTAAATTCTCTGATGCTTTTCAAAATGTGGTATACATTAGAGGTCACTTCATTGCCAGTGTGGATTTATAAGAGATTGAAAAAGTGTATTTATTCGGTCAGGAAAACAGAGCACACAAACACACATCGGGTGAACACATGGGAAAGGAGAACCCTGGAGACACTTGCTGGGGGATATCGCTGCAGAAGATCACTGGAGAATACACTTGGTGCGTCCTGCGTCCTGGAGTCTTGACAGGAGGGTGAGAGGGGCAACACCGGCAGGTTATGAGCCTGCAGTACGGGAGACCAGGGCGGATCCGACAGTCCGAGGAAGGCCTCTCTGAAAAATGTTCTTGGCCAGAGCTGTGGACTCTGGAGTGGGCTACAGCAGGCTTTAAGCAAGGCTCTGGGGCTGGAGCAAACACTGGGCTGTATTCGGGGCCTGGGGCCTTTACTAGGCTGTACTCAGGGATTGGACTCACTGGTCAGGGGCTGCAGTCATCTCTGGACTCCATTTTACCCCATTTTACTTGTTTTTAAACTCAAATATTGCATATTGTATAATGATTACATGTTTAACAATGAATTGCTGCAGGAATATAATTGCATGTAGACATATATTTATTGCTTTACAAACACTGAAGTGTAAGTAAGAGTAACGGGGGTCGTTCTTTTTGTGACTTTCTCCATGTATAATGTTATAGTTTATAACACTAGAGTTTAATCTTTTTTTAATAGCTGATAGTGGTGACAGCCACCCGATAGTGATCGGTTAACGTTAGTTTACTCAAACAATTGACCCTTCGCCGGCAGTTTGACTGACCAATCATAACCCCGAATCTGCCATTTCGTCCGACAAAGCAGTCAGGGGAGTTAGTAGATTAACATCGGTGAACTTAAACTTGAAAAATAGTTTGTACTCCTTCCCGCGGTTGAAACCACATTCCCTCTGATGTTCATTCATGTTTATTTGATGCTATAAATGAACTAGAATGAAGAGATGACCGGTTCACGAGCCGCTTGAAATGAGGAGTTGGAGTCAGGACACGGGTAAACCAGGCAGAGTGACAACAGGAAGACAAGACAGGAATACACGCCTGGAAATGTCACTAAGAGTAAACAAGACCTAGCAACTGAGTGTGTGTGAGTTGAACTGAAATATGGTGGGATGATGAGTGTCAGCTGGAGCAGTGATTAGTGACAAGTGCGAGGATTCTGGGAAATGTAGTTTGTGTATTGAGTGGGTGTGTGGTGCAGAGAGTCCATGATGTGGAAGGGTGACCTCTGGTGGTAAGTGGATGAAAGAGGACGGACCGGATTCATAACACCAGAAGATGGATGGATTCATTTTCTTATTTCTTATGGATGGATGGATTTTTTGTCTTTAGAATTTGTCTTCATAACAATTATAAACCTCGGAGGAATCATTAATATTTTTTTTTTTAAATGTATCTCCAATTGTGTTCGCCAGAAAGAAGATAGTCATATACATATGGCTTGAGGGTGAGTAAATCATGGGATAATTAAGATTTTTGCCGAGTTTAAAATCAGTATGTCCCCTTCCTTACTTTGCTCACACCAGTTTATGTAGACGATGCACATACATTTATGCCAACTTTAATTTTTATAAATCCTGATATTTGCATGGGAAATCTCGTACACACATTTCAATGTCCATTTGGGGCGTACACAACACTTGTACATCAGGCCCCACGTCTCTGGACATTGTTACAGATGCTCAACCAGGCACTTCCTTTTAGTGCGGTTGCTGATGTAACCTCAACCCGAGCTACATAGTCTGTCTGTGTTTGTCCAACCTGGCAAAACTATGTGTCTCAGGAACGACTCTAACTTCCTCCTGTCTACTTTCATTTCCTTTTCTCTTACTGATATTGGCTGGAAAAGATGAAGGCATTGTCCACAGTAATGCGTTTTCACTTTAAAATCCATATTTTTCTCAAGGTTGTAGCCTTCCATTCACACTTGAGACAGTGTTTTGGTCACTGAAGACTAAGCTTTTTGAAAACGCTCTGCCAAGAGGATAAATTTGAAAAAGCTGTTTTCACATTGCAGTGTGGACCGTGGAAACAGAGGTATCTAAAAATGATGAAATATGTTTAGTTACATGACGCATATTATAATCCTAGATATCTTTCATAGTACTGCTAAAGAGAAATGTTCTTTGTAAAATCGTCAGATTATATTCCTGCAAAGACAACAAATATGAAAACGTACTCGCAATTGTTTTCCTGCAGCAAAACGTTACAATTTTTGAGTGCAACCTGGAGAGAGTAGAAAATTTGTGCCAGAAGAATAGCATGAGAACTTTATTATGTCTACGCTTTTAGCATAATCACGTGAGCTTTTAATACATTTTGCGATTGCGCAGTAAGGGGATTTAAGAATCTTAAAACATTTGAGTGTGGATTAGTGACTTTTACAAAACACTTGAAAATGCTACAGTGGACATGGAACATCCTGCAAATGTCAAAGGAAGTCAACGATGGGGTCGATTATGATATAACATAAATAGTCAAATAAATTACGGCACAATATAACTTATAATTATATTAAATGTGATATATGATATCTATCACATTTAAAATATACACTATACGCATGCAAACATTAGCTATTTCATAAAAATAATGAAAACGTTATGTTTTTTATACACTTAATTGACTATTAGCAGATTTGAAGCTCTGTTGTAATGGTCAAGCAATTCGAGAACAAATTTATTGGGTTAACTGTGTGTTTTTATTCAATGGTCATATCATAATAATTGCATAGTGGTCTTGTGCGCTTTCTTCCCACGCACAGCTGTAGTAAACACTCCTTAGGTAAATAAAGTAAAAAAAAAAATAGCAGAGCCTCACTTTTACTTTGTCACACCCATTTATAATACGTAATGAATATGAAGAAGACAACGAAAACGACGACTTTGTATGAGAAGGCTTCTGGCCACCACCGGGACAGATTCGTAACTTGCTAGTTTAAGAAAATGAAAAAAAAAAAAGATCTTGTATGAATAAGATTGTTTTATTTATGAAAAACAATAAAACAAGTGGAAACTTATGCGCTATACTAAATTATGCGCTATACTTCTACATTTTTAAACAATATAGTCCAGTGAATAAACCATATCCATATAAATTCATATCAGTAACGCTGAAAAGTTAATAAATGTGTGGCCCTGCATCTAATTTCCTAGGATACAAATCCCACAACCTACATCCAAATGAACTGTGCCAGTGCTTCGACTATATTTTGATGAAGAAAATGACACCAGACCTGATTATAGTGATGAATCCCTGAATGCACTCCTGCGTCTGAGCATGCTTTATAAGGATCGGCACCGTGGCTGGGGGCAAACCATAAAGGTGCTGGTATTCATCTTCTGGCTGGCTTGCGGTACCTCCAACAGAGTTGTCTTCTGGGCATTCTCTATACCCAAGACCACAGTCTTCCGCTCAGTGAGAGGTACTGAGGTTCCTCTGCACCACAAAGGCAATATAATAAAGCTACCATCCACAGAAGATGAAAGTAAGGCAGTAAGTGAAGGTTTTGCCAGGTTGGCAAATCGCAATGCCATCCTGGGGGCTTTTGGCGCTATAGATGCTTGCCAGATATGCATAAGAGCCCCAGTGAGTGATGTCAACTGTTAATTCAATAGACTTTTTCATTCTGTTGTATTGCAAGCCTGTAACCACAATGGCAGGTTTATTGATCTGTTGAGAGTCATGATGAGAGTCCTGCACTGCAGTCCAGTTTAACAGCTTCCCACCCCCTGGATACTTTTTGTTAAACGATGGAGGAGATCTCCGCATTGACAATCCCTTGAGCATTATTACACCTTACAAGTGTTGTGGCAAAAATTTAACTTCCTTTTTTCTTTTATTCCTTGCAAGGAAGGTCAGACAGTCATACAGAAACACAGGTTACTGCAGAGGGCGGGCTCCCTCAGGTTTTATACCCCTCCGCAACCCTTCAAGGTTACATCTCTTAACATCAGTACTTTTACATTCCACTGTGACCTAAGGCCTACATTTAAGACAGGATGACCTTTCTAGGTCTCAGATCATAAACATATGTTAACTGTTAACAATTTTCCTGTATTTTTACAGCACAGTACTGCCAGCAACTTACTGTATTTTCATATACAGTAAACGTACTGTAATTTAATTTTTACTGAGTGCTGTAATTCTACAAAACAGTAGTTTACTGTATTTTTACAGCATCTTCTAATTTTAGTCTGCTTCTGCTGTAATTAATAATACGGTATTGTACTGTAATATCTATATTGATCCATTCCTGCAAAATATTACTATAATATTCAAAATAATTACTAATAACGTTAATATTATACACACTTAATCACACTAAAAGCTATAGTGTAAAATACTAAAACCTGATTATAAAATGTAAAATTAACTTACCAAACTTCCAGATATCCACCGAGTGAAACGTCCAGCTATCCGTGAGTGAGCTGCTGCAGTTGTGCTCTGACGTCAGCAGGGGGCGCTGTTTACAGCAATGCTGTATTAGTTCCAGCTAGGTTACAGCAACACTAAAATGTACTGTAAAATCTTCCCGCTCAAACAAAAGTACCCAGAATGCAATGCAACTTACAGTATTGTACTGTATTATAAAAATACAGTATTGTACTGTTGGTTTTTACAGTAATGTGCTGCTTAATCTACAGCGACATTTTACAGTGTATGATTAAGCTAATAGAAAAACCCCTGATATTCACTACAAATTGAAATTTCTTCCTCACAAGGAACCAGTCCAGAGATCAGTGGAGGCCCAGTTTAAAAGACACCAGTTGGAGGTGTTGTGGATGAGCTGATGGAGCCTACCAAACCATCACATCATGTAGCAGAAAGTAGGGGATCAGCCACGAGAGATGAGCTTAGAGCCTTGATTTCAGTTCCTGTGCAAAGACACATTGTTTGAAATTGTTTGTATGTACAATTTGAATAGACTAAAAAAAAAAAAAAATGTATGAATGTAGTTGTTGAAAATCTAATTTTGATCAATTCTGAAAAAACACATTTACATATTATTCAGTTGTTTTATTGTAATGTATATTGGATGAATTAATCTGTGAACAAATGAAGTGTTATTAAATGTTAATTATTGACCATACTCAATGTAAATGTTACTGCATAACATTAACTTAACTTTTTTTTTTTTTTTTTTAACATCTGAATGGATTTAAAATCTAAAATGACATTTTCCAAATGTTTTTTGGTCACCTGGTTAGAGAAATGCCAGATCTGGTGGAAGGACTGGTGACTGAGGAGCCATAGGAGGAGGCCTGGTGAAGACAATGGGAGACCCTCATATAAAAGTAGTGATGACATTACTTCTGTAACATAGTATGGAAATGAGTTAGCTACATTTTGTGTAAACAAGTCAAAGTAGAAATGAAGACAGGCTCAAATAAGTAAATATATAATTGTCAACAACACCCACTATATAGCCTGCTCCCGTCCACATTTTGCCACGTTTCTCTTCCCTGTAAAGAGGCACTTGTGTTGGCTCCTTGAATAAAGTCAAAAGTCTAAACTTTTTTAAAACTGTTAATTTACATAAGCACTAAACCTACATTTTTAAACATTCAGTCAACATCAACTTCTCTATTACTTATTTGACACTGAAAAAATGAAACTATTTGAACCCCATTTCAGTGGCCCATTATCAATCAACAGATTAACCATTAAATACAAAAATAATATGGACTACATTTCACATAACTTCCTAACCATTTTAGTTGCTAAATGGTATGCTTTCCATTCCAGTTAGACGATGCAGTTTTATCCACAATTTCCTTGTAGTTAGCATGTTAATTCCTCATGGTTAGCATGGATAACATGACAATCAAACCTCACATTTTACACATATGTTCAGAAATAAACAGCATTACAAATTACTGTGTAGTCTTAACTTATGACAGGAAGACATTAATAAATATTCCACACATGGGAAAGCGGGGAAATAGATACCAAAAGAACCAACCAACAACAATACATTACATTGTATTGCACTGATCAATATTGATTTTAATACTCTTATATTGCAATACTGTAACATGTATTCGAGTCCTGTCACCTGTCACGTGTTCCTTTGTTTTGCTTTCGTCAGTCCCTGTCATGTGGTCTTTGATTTGGTTCCCCATGTGCCTCCTTATTAGTTCATTCAAGTCAGCGGTGTCTCATTTGTATTATGTCCGTCACCTGTTTCCCGCTTGTTAAGACGCTGGGACAGACAGTGTTTGATAGAACTGAGCAAGACAAGAAACCTGCTCCATCCATGGAAGACATTGCTTTCTTCCAACATCCACAAAAACCCAATCAAATCAGGGTGGTCTTTGATTCCAGCGCTCGATACTCTGGTGTCTCTCTCAACAATGTGCTCCTCACAGGCCCCGACCTCAATAACTCCCTTGTGGGGGTCCTTCTACGTTTTCGGAAAGAGAAGGTTGCAATTCTAGTGGACATTCAGCAGATGTCCCACTGTTTCTTGGTGTGTGAAGACCATCGCAACTTCCTACGTTTTCTATGGCACAAGGACAATGATGTCAACAAGGAAATTGTTGAGTATCGAATGAAGGTCCATGTCTTTGGAAACGGGCCGTCTCCTGCAGTGGCCATATATGGGCTACGAAGAGCCATCAGAGAAGGTGCACAAAAGCATGGTGCTGACTCCGTTAAGTTTGTGGAAAGACATTTCTATGTTGATGATGGTTTGGTATCTTTACTGTCTGAAGAGGAGATAATAGATTTGCTCCGACGAACACAGGCCTCACTAGCTGAGTCAAACCTCCGCCTACACAAGTTTGATTTGAACTCTCAGACAGTCATGGAAGCTTTCTCACTTTAAGATTGTGCTCCAGTAATCAAGGACCTAGATCTGAGTGGAGAAACTTCACCCACACAACGTTTAGGTCTGCCGTGGGAGATCACGACCGACACATTCACCTACTCCGCTTCGACCATTAACAAACCATTTTCCATCCTTTAGGTCTACTGGCACCTGTCACAATCCAAGAGAGAGCCCCTCTCAGAGAAAAGACATCTGAACTGTCAGACTGGGACACGCCCCTCACGGAGGACAAACTAAGCAGCTGGGAAGCCTGGAAATATTCTCTCCGAGACCAAAAACAGCTTTATGTTCAATGTACATACACGTACGCACAGAATTGTGTGTATTCTCCGATGCATCGACCAAGGCTATAGGTGCTGTGGCGTATCTGAAAGCGATTCAGAAAAATGGGCAAGTTGAAGTAGGATTTGTTGTGGGCAAGGCAAAGCTAGCACCCCTGTCCGAACCTACAATCGCAAGGCTGGAGCTGGGTGCTGCTGTCTTCGCAGTAGAGATGGCAGACCTCATCCAGGATGAGCTGGATCTACAGTTGAACGACATAAAGTTCTATACAGACAGCAAAGTGGTGCTTGGCTACATTTATAATGAGTGAAAATGATTCTACGTTTATGTTCACAATAGAGTCCAACGTATCCGTCAGTTCTCAAGACCTGGGGCCTCATTTATAAAACTTTGCGTATCAACCTTGCTAAAAATGAACGTACGGCAACATTTCTGGAAATGGTGTACACAAGAAAAAAAATGATATTTATAAAACCATGCGTACACCAGAACCCACGCAAAAATCCCTTTATAAATCCCAGTCAGCGGAAGATTGTCCGTACGTGCAGCTCCACCCTGTCTCCTCCCAGAAATCACCATATATGGAGCTTACAAGGTTTACTATGCATTACCTCATCTGGATATCATTTCCATGCATGTTCCCATCCACGTGACACCACTGTTAACAGCGTCAAAAGTACAAGACATCGGGAAATATTACATATGGACTGTGTTAACTGGCTCATCCCTTGTGAGGGCCTTACCGACTCATCAGCCAGTGGCACATATCCCAACAAACCGTCCCATACCGGCGTGATCAAAAAGATCTTAAACTAGATGGAACTAGATTAAATATTTTGACTGTTGCGATTCCAAATCGGTTTAAAGACCTGTAACTCTGCCTGAGTATAGGACAAGTGTTCACTGTTGGCCAGAGGAGAACTGGCCCCCCGACTAAGCCTGGTTTCCCCCGAGGTTTTTTTCTCCATTTGTTGGAGTTTTGGTTCCTTGCCGCTGTTGCCTTTGGCTTGCTTAAGTCGGGGACACTTGCTTGATATTCAGCAGTGTTTTTAGTATGCCTGCATTGGCGCAGTTGTATGCGAACTGAGCTGAGCCGGACGATTATGCAGGGTTGTGGAGTAACGAAATACAAGTAACTTAGTTACATATTTAAAATACAAAATTTGAGTATCTGTTTTTCATTACAGTTATATTTTAAATAGGTGGTAATCAGATTACAGTTACATCTGAAAAGTGTTTTAGATTACCAAAGTGATTACTTTGAGTTTTAATGTCATTTAAACAGCGATTGGTGATTCTCTGACTCTGACCGTCTGAAAAATCAATATTTTAATACTTTTAAGTGGGATCATAAAAAATGTTGTTATTTTTATTTAGTTCTGTCCTGAACAAGACAAAATGACTGAATTTATATTAAAAAAAAACCCAACATTCAACTGAACTGTCCTGTCATGACCTGATGATCCACGACTGTTTTCATGTTTTGTGAGTCATTGTATAATTCACTCGTCACTGCTACTTTTTCTCACTATTAGTTTTTTCCCTCACAATTGCGAGTTTGTATTTCACAATTCTGACTTCTTTTTCTCAGAATTACGAGATTTAAACTCACAATTGCAAGTTATAAAGTCAGAATTGGGAGATATAAACTTGCAAAACTGACTTTTTTTCTTGCAATTGTGAATTTAGTATGTGAGTTTATATCTCATAATTCTGACTTTTCTCAATATTGTGAGTTTATATCTCATAATTCTGACTTTTCTCAATATTGTGAGTTTATATCTCATTATTCTGACTTTTCTCAATATTGTGAGTTTATATCTCATAATTTTGACTTCTCAATATTGTGAGTTTATATCTCATAATTCTGACTTTTCTCAATATTGTGAGTTTATATCTCATAATTCTGACTTTTCTCAATATTGTGAATTTATATCTCCTAATTTTGACTTCTCAATATTGTGAGTTTATGTCTCATAATTCTGACTTTTCTCAATATTGTGAGTTTATATCTCATAATTCTGACTTTTCTCAATATTGTGAGTTTATATCTCATAATTCTGACTTTTCTCAATATTGTGAGTTTATATCTCATAATTCTGACTTTTCTCAATATTGTCAGTTTATATCTCATAATTCTGACTTTTCTCAATATTGCGAGTTTATATCTCATAATTCTGACTTTTCTCAATATTGTGAGTTTATATCTCATAATTCTGACTTTTCTCAATATTGTGAGTTTATATCTCATAATTCTGACTTTTCTCAATATTGTGAGTTTATATCTCATTATTCTGACTTTTCTCAATATTGTGAGTTTATATCTCATAATTTTGACTTCTCAATATTGTGAGTTTATATCTCATAATTCTGACTTTTCTCAATATTGTGAGTTTATATCTCATAATTCTGACTTTTCTCAATATTGTGAATTTATATCTCCTAATTTTGACTTCTCAATATTGTGAGTTTATGTCTCATAATTCTGACTTTTCTCAATATTGTGAGTTTATATCTCATAATTCTGACTTTTCTCAATATTGTGAGTTTATATCTCATAATTCTGACTTTTCTCAATATTGTCAGTTTATATCTCATAATTCTGACTTTTCTCAATATTGCGAGTTTATATCTCATAATTCTGACTTTTCTCAATATTGTCAGTTTATATCTCATAATTCTGACTTTTCTCAATATTGTGAGTTTATATCTCATAATTCTGACTTTTCTCAATATTGTGAGTTTATATCTCATAATTCTGACTTTTCTCAATATTGTGAGTTTATATCTCATAATTCTGACTTTTCTCAATATTGTGAGTTTATATCTCATAATTTTGACTTCTCAATATTGTGAGTTTATATCTCATAATTCTGACTTTTCTCAATATTGTCAGTTTATATCTCATAATTCTGACTTTTCTCAATATTGTGAGTTTATATCTCATAATTCTGACTTTTTTCAATATTGTGAGTTTATATCTCATAATTTTGACTTCTCAATATTGTGAGTTTATATCTCATAATTCTGACTTTTCTCAATATTGTGAGTTTATATCTCATAATTCTGACTTTTCTCAATATTGTGAGTTTATATCTCATAATTCTGACTTTTCTCAATATTGTGAGTTTATATCTCATAATTTTGACTTTTCTCAATATTGTGAGTTTATATCTCATAATTCTGACTTTTCTCAATATTGTGAGTTTATATCTCATAATTTTGACTTTTCTCAATATTGTGAGTTTATATCTCATAATTCTGACTTTTCTCAATATTGTGAGTTTATATCTCATAATTCTGACTTTTCTCAATATTGTGAGTTTATATCTCATAATTCTGACTTTTCTCAATATTGTGAGTTTATATCTCATAATTCTGACTTTTCTCAATATTGTGAGTTTATATCTCATAATTCTGACTTTTCTCAATATTGTGAGTTTATATCTCATAATTCTGACTTTTCTCAATATTGTGAGTTTATATCTCATAATTTTGACTTTTCTCAATATTGTGAGTTTATATCTCATAATTCTGACTTTTCTCAATATTGTGAGTTTATATCTCATAATTCTGACTTTTCTCAATATTGTGAGTTTATATCTCATAATTCTGACTTTTCTCAATATTGTGAGTTTATATCTCATAATTCTGACTTTTTTCAATATTGTGAGTTTATATCTCATAATTTTGACTTCTCAATATTGTGAGTTTATATCTCATAATTCTGACTTTTCTCAATATTGTGAGTTTATATCTCATAATTCTGACTTTTCTCAATATTGTGAGTTTATATCTCATAATTCTGACTTTTCTCAATATTGTGAGTTTATATCTCATAATTCTGACTTTTCTCAATATTGTGAGTTTATATCTCATAATTTTGACTTCTCAATATTGTGAGTTTATATCTCATAATTCTGACTTTTCTCAATATTGTGAGTTTATATCTCATAATTTTGACTTCTCAATATTGTGAGTTTATATCTCATAATTCTGACTTTTCTCAATATTGTGAGTTTATATCTCATAATTTTGACTTTTCTCAATATTGTGAGTTTATATCTCATAATTCTGACTTTTCTCAATATTGTGAGTTTATATCTCATAATTCTGACTTTTCTCAATATTGTGAGTTTATATCTCATAATTTTGACTTTTCTCAATATTGTGAGTTTATATCTCATAATTCTGACTTTTCTCAATATTGTGAGTTTATATCTCATAATTTTGACTTTTCTCAATATTGTGAGTTTATATCTCATAATTCTGACTTTTCTCAATATTGTGAGTTTATATCTCATAATTCTGACTTTTCTCAATATTGTGAGTTTATATCTCATAATTCTGACTTTTCTCAATATTGTGAGTTTATATCTCATAATTCTGACTTTTCTCAATATTGTGAGTTTATATCTCATAATTCTGACTTTTCTCAATATTGTGAGTTTATATCTCATAATTCTGACTTTTCTCAATATTGTGAGTTTATATCTCATAATTTTGACTTTTCTCAATATTGTGAGTTTATATCTCATAATTCTGACTTTTCTCAATATTGTGAGTTTATATCTCATAATTCTGACTTTTCTCAATATTGTGAGTTTATATCTCATAATTCTGACTTTTCTCAATATTGTGAGTTTATATCTCATAATTTTGACTTTTCTCAATATTGTGAGTTTATATCTCATAATTCTGACTTTTCTCAATATTGTGAGTTTATATCTCATAATTCTGACTTTTCTCAATATTGTGAGTTTATATCTCATAATTTTGACTTCTCAATATTGTGAGTTTATATCTCATAATTCTGACTTTTCTCAATATTGTGAGTTTATAGCTCATAATTCTGACTTTTCTCAATATTGTGAGTTTATATCTCATAATTCTGACTTTATAACTCTCAATTGCAACTTTATCACACAATGACCTTTTTTGTGTTTAGATTAAGTTACTAAATTTGAGTAATGTAATGAAATACGTTACAAATGACTTTTTAAAGCATGTATTTTGTAATATGTAGTGAAATACATTTCAAAAGTAACCCACCCAGCCCTGCGATTACGTCACTGTTTTCTGCAGTGCTGATATACATAAAGTAACTAGACTAATAACTATTGATCTTTGCAACGGAATTAATCAATAATATATAGAATAAGCTGCACAATGACACCATTTTGAATGGGAAACCTTCAATGTGTGACAAAAGTAAGCTAGCCAACTAACTAACATTACAGTAATTCACAAAATGTCAGTCACCTAACTGAAACGAGTGCTTGTCTTAAAAGTCGGTTTTAGAAAATAAAGATGCATATTTAAAATCAGGGAATTTAGTTTATAAAATAAAATGATATATGCTAAAACTATAATATAAATCATGTAAACTCATGTCTCAACTTTCACAGCTAACTAGCGACATCGCTAGCTATTTTCTTTGACTATGGAAAACTATCAACATGATTATATAATGACCAAATACAACCAGAAATAAATGTTCAGCCTTACCTGTGAAAGGTTTTTTCCCCGAGACCTGTATTCAATTGTGTGGAGATTTGTACAGTCCCAAGCAGCACACGAAATTTTTTCTCAATTCAGTTATGAGCGTTATGGGAACGTTGCCCTGCGCAGTATGGCGGCGCCGTTGACGTACGATCCAGAGGCCAATGGGGAGTCTATGTATTTTATTATGTCTATGCATGCAATGGTCACTTCCAGGATGTAATTTTATCAATTTTGGTCATGTGTGATTCATTTTGAAGTTAAAGGGCGGGAGAGTTCGAGTTAACTTACAATCAGAGCAATTCAAGTTGTTTTGTTTTGTGTTTTTCATCATACATTTTGTTGTTTAAATAAGTTTTATACTGGAAAGTTTTAAAGAACAGAGAAATACACTCACACTGTCACGCGTCGTGCAGGATACAGACGAGGAGCAGGCAGATAAACGTTCAATCGTTTAATGACAAATAGTAAACAGGACAGAAACACGGGATTTGCACCAACACGAAAACGTTAACGCTCAACAAAGACTGGACTGAAATAATATACAGATATACAGAATGCACACGAGGATAATTGGGATAACACAGGTGATAGACATGACTAATTAACGGACACAGGTGAAGACGCCGAACTAATAATGATGATGAAAACAAAGAGCACAAGACTAAACTGACAGGACCAAAACAACAGAACATGTGACATGACGGACTAAATGAAAACAAGGAACATGTGACAGGGACAGGACCGGGGAACAGGATAAACAGATAACCAGACAGACAGAAAACAGGCATGATTATGACACACACACACACACATACATAACTATATATATATATATATATATATATATATATATATATATATCTTTATTTGTAACAGTTATGTTAACCGCAGTAATAAAAAATTTCTGTTGTAAGAATTGCTTGGCCTTCATGCAATCTAATGCATGACTAATCTTAACAAATACAACCTTATATCATTTGTGAACGTAAACATATTCGCATACACACAAACAACAACTTTTAAAGAGATAAGCGACTTTTCTTACCATCCACTGCGTTATGCCCTTGCGTTCCAGACCATTAACGTTATCCATTTCATTGGCAAGTTGTCTTAAAATGTTAGCAATGTCAGCCATGGTGATTGCATGATGTTAAAATGGCGCCACAGAACCAAATTAAAGCGGGATGAAGCTCTGAACTCTAACTGTCCAATGACAGTGAGTGTTACAAGTGAGAGAGGGTCGGCTCTTCAAATTGAGGCGAAAGCTGATTGGTTGCTCCCACGTGTGTACTGCCCAATTGACAAATGGATAAAGAAAAGCATTTGGCAAATTCTTTTTAAAAAAGCGATTTAAATGCGCATTTAAAATGATTTTCTAATGTACTTTTTATTTATCTACATTTTTAAAAATGAATTAAATAACCCGTTTCAAATTTGTCTATTTATTTATACATTCAAAAAAGATTTTTTTAAATTTATTGTTTTATTAAACTACATTTAAAAACAGAAATTAAATAAACAATGTCTATTAATTTGCCCTTTTGAAAAGTGATTTATTTATATATTTTTATGTTAGAATTAATTAATTGATTCTTCGTTTTATTTTTATGTGGCACTCCTGGTCCTCCATAGGAATAACGTAGGAACCTGATTTTGAGAAAAATAAGTTTGAATAAATATTATTTATTAAACACATAGAACATAAGTTGCTCACTATTTGGCAGGTATTTGTCAGACACGGACAAGAAGGTATTAGTTGTAGATAGTGATTTTATTAAACAGGGTGAAACAACAACAGGTAAATGGTATGGTATGGTGAGTCTCTGAATTCGGTGACCAGGAAGTGACTTAGCTTGTGAGTTAATGCGGTGTCCGTGTGTTTGCAGATATGACGATGACAGTCCAGTGTTTCGTTGCAGAGATGAAGATGACAGTCCAGCGGTTCGCGCCCACGCCTGAGCAGAAGATTGTAGGAACATCCAACGACGAGAAGAAGGCAGGTGAGTCGTAGCAGGTAAGTCTGGGGTCCATTAATGACGAGATCAGACACCAGAGTGAGCGTGTGAGGGCTTTTTAAGGCGTGAGTGTGAGTGACAACAGGTGCGGGTGATCAGTATTCTGGTGAATGGGAGCGTGTGGGTGGAGCTTGACGTGCTGGTGATGGTGACGGTGTGACAGTATTGCATTATAGCTACACTTTTTATTCACATAGTTAAAACTGCTTATCAACAATTTATAGTCATTAACAAATACCTTTATAAACCTTTTACAAAGGGAACCTTAATGCAAAGCGTTACCATAATGATAACAATAATAATAATAATAATAATAATAATAAATGATATCATAAAAATGATCATTAACTTAATATAAAACTAATATTTAAAGTTAATGAAAATCTTACTAAGTTAGCTACTGAATTTATTGAAAAAGTTTAGCCTTCATCATAGCCAGTGTTCACACAGTACCTGTTCTGTACTCATGGCAGGTACACGCGAGGTGTTTTCTGCAATGCTGTCCAATGCAGGGGAAGCTGCTTCTTTTCTTCTTCTTCTTTCTTCTTCTTCTTCTTCTTTTTTTTTTTTTTTTAGCATAATGCTGTTTAATGATAAATATGATACAATAACTGTTTTGTTAAGAACACTTTGTGGATCTGATTGTCTTTGGGCAGAGATCCAAAAAATACGAAAGTATAATCTATAGTTTTCACGATAACTATGTAGCTGTAATGCATCTGGAAGACTTTTGGTGACAAATAAAGGGGAAATTCTTGGTCCAGGTATCATGGAGTTAAAAATTGGTGAACTTAGGCGACACTACATCATACAAATATTTTTTTTTGAGTGATGACAACTTTGAATTAAATCATTTCCAACCAACAAATTATTCTGAGTTAGAAAAACTTAATAATCTGTAACATAAACACAAATAAAAACAAATAAAGTCACTCCAAATATTTTGAGTTGTAGGCCTGAAACCAGTTAAATGAATCTGTTTTTAAAATCCTCAGCTATCATCATAGCACATGCTAACTGTAACTGAATTAGCATGTACCTGTGTATTTAATGAACATGTAAGATATCACTTGTCACTGGCATTAGCGCAGAAACTCTTTAACGGATCTCTTTAGTGCAACTCTTTCCTTAAACAACATTCAATGTGATTTGTATTGTGCTGCTTTATCTGTATCTGATTTAGAATGAGCAGAAATCTGTGTATAATATAACGACCCAAAGACAAAAGATTTGCTGTGCACAAGGCAACCCGCGTTCCAGTCTCAGCTCGAGGTCGTTCACACAGAACGCATTTTGCTTTCAAAAATGCGAAACACAAGGTCTCGAGACACAAGAAAGTTGAACTGATTTGAACTTGAGTGCCGCGTTTAAGAACCGCCGTGTCCTGTGCGAGACGCTGCAAAAGATGCGAGCGCAACAATCTAAGCACGTATTTACATTGTAAATGTCTTACAATGTTAAAGTACCACATTGGATTTGATATTCATCCAAATGAACAGATATTGCGTCAAGATCAGAATCGTATCTCAAGCTTATGAACTGAAATTGTGAAATTTGTGTCAAGCACTAAGTACCGTTGTAAAATCAGTGTAGTAAATGACTGTAAAAATGCTACAGTGAAAAACAGCTTTGTAATTGGTTTACAGAAAGTTCCCATACTGTACACAGTAAATAACTGTATTAGATCTAATGGTACATTTAATGTAATTTTACAGTAATATACAGTTAAATTTAGTTTTTTAAAGTGAAAAATAACAAGTCACTGTATAATTTACAATGGAAAACCGCACTTCACATTTGATGTATTTTTGTTGAAATAACTTTCTTTTTTTTTTAAGGGTTTTTATGTTACTGTACATCTAAATTTGTTAAAGTAATGTTTATTGAATTTTTAAAATGTTACCATGATTGTGTTTAGTGTTTGTGTGCGTGACACCTTCTGTAAATTAGTATTGTCCTTCTCCGCCCAGTGGAAAAGCTTCTTGAGATGAGCTTTGATATATCATGTGACTCTCATTACCACTGTTTATTGGTTATCACTGTATTACAAAGGTACAGAACAGACAGTAGTACTTCGATAGGTTGGTAAATTAACATTATATCAGTCCATGAAATAAGTTTTATTACCATAAGTTTAACTGATTTATTTACAGTGTTTATGGTTTTGAAGTATAAAGAAGACAGTAAACTAAGTGCTGTCCTGTAAAACGTAAAACTTTGCTACCTGATTTTTACTGTAAAGTTCTGGCGACCCAAACTGCCGTTTTTTTACTGTAAATTTTATGGGGATTATTTTTACAGTGATGTTGTCCCTAAACTTTGTGAAACAAACTTTTTGACAATCACAATTCACTCGTTGTTATGCAAGGCTTGGGAACCAAAAACTGTTGACTTGGTACTTAATTTTATGTAAAATGATTGTCCGACGTATCCACAACTTTTGATTGATTAATTAACATAACCAGAGATTTTACTCAGTTTCACATCTCTTACATTTACTTAGAAAACCGCATGCAAAAACTTGTGACAATAAAAATTAACTTTATGCGCAAAGACCTGACTAGGACATATCTCAATCCAATTGTTGTAGAGAAAATTTAAGCAATAAAGAAAGACAACAAAAAACTAAATTATTGTAAAGTATTTCTTATTTGCAATTTTATTTTAATAAATGACTGGCATTTTACATTGTTCTAGTTTAGGTCTGAGAATGATAACTCTCCAAACTTTGAATTTAATTAATGAATTTATTTTTAGTGAATTTTAAAGACATAATTACTGTAAGGCTACCAAGAAAGCCAGGTAACCACGATTATGAAAATGATTCACAACATGCACTCATTCACTTTTAATCTTATACCTAATGTGTTGAACGCCTCTCTTTCTCTCTCTCTCTCTCTCTCTCTGTCTGTCTGTCTGTGTTTTCTTGCCGTGACTAACCATCATTAATCTATTCTCTAGGGGCGGGATCTTGACAGCATGCCAGTGAGAACTCTGGGAAAGCCAAAAGAGCTGTCCAAAAACAGAGCAGCTTTTCTTGTTTGGGTGCTGCACAACACAAACAGAATTGAATGGATGTGGACTGGGAGTGTAGTATCACTATTACTGTCTATTATTATTACTACACTATTATCAACAATATAGTATAACTTTCTGTTACTATATACCTTCAGGAAGTGCTGCTATGAAACAATGCGTATTGTGAAAGTACTACACAAATATGGCATGACTATTGTTCATTAGGGTTATGTTTAATTGTGCAGTCAATAGACAATTAGCTTTTTCTTTAGCAAATGTACAAATCTATAATTAACCATCATGTGTTCTGCTTTCCAAAGTGACTGATGAATTGGATTGAGTGGATTAATGATTTAGGCATCATGTGACAGATTTGACAGATGACAAATTATGACATTACACTTATTTAGTCATTTTTTCTGAGCCTGCAGGTTCAGGTTCAACTTCTAGAACAAATGTTTCTGACGATTTCTCTTTGTAGAACCTGTTTTATGGGCCACATGGTTCAGTTTATTCAAGGTCCCTGACACTTGGAAGCCATGATTCTTTCAAAATCTCACATAAAGGTAGTTTCATAAAGGTTTTGTTGAGCTCAAATTTCAGTCTTATTGGTCCTACTAACAGCCTTTATTGCCTTTATACAAAATATGAGCCAGCATTTTCTTTAATGTAAGTTTCATTATACTCTCTTTTTTCTTTGAATTTCAATTGAATGCAAGTTGCTTGTTAAAGGGGTTGTTGATTATGATTTCACTTTTTTAACTTCACTTAGTGTGTAATGTTGCTGTTTGAGCATAAACTACATCTGCAAGTTACAGTAATCAAAATTTAATGCAAAGTGAGATATTTGCTTTTGCAGAAATCACTTTTTTAGAACTACAACTAACGGCTGGTAGGGACTACAACGAGCATCTTCCATGGATGGTAACATCACAAACCCCAAAATTTACATAAACCCAGTGGTGTACTTGAAAGCCATACTTGAGTAAAAGTACTGATATCTTACCAGAAAATGACTTTGGTAGAAGTAGAAGTCACTGTTTAGAATATTACTTGAGTAAAAGTTTTAAAGTAAGTGATATTTTTTGTACTTAAGTATGAAAAGTCTTTTTTTGATATAAAACATACTTAAGTATTGAAAGTAGAAGTAAAAGTAAATGCAAAATACGAAAGGAGCAGAAAATATTATTAAAAATTGTTCTATACACAGTTTGAGCAGCAGATTGTTTTAACTCTATTTCTTATATTTTGTTTATTTGAGTTAAAAAAAATGGCAAAAAAATTATGCCTTGATCATTCATGTTAATTTATAGCGCATTATAATTAATGTAAGAGGCAACTTTAAAATGTAAATGTTGAAATTAACAATGAACAACACTTTCATTAACCTTTAATGTTACAAATGGTATTGTATAGTGTTACCATTTCATTTAAATCCAACAATCATGCTTAAAATGGCCATCTTTACATGCAAAGGCATTTTATAGGCTATGTATACTTTCACCAGGGGCAGATTTAGAGATTTGAGGGCCCCCGGCAAAATACAGGAACGGGGACCTAATTGACCCTTGCAAACAGTTTGATTGACAGGCGATCTGACCAACCATAACCCCAAATCCACCATTTTGTCCGACAAAGCAGTCAGGGGAGTTAATAGATTAACGTTGGTGAACTTGAACTTGAAAAATCTTTCCGCGCTTGAAACAACATTCCTTCTGACGTTCATTCATGTTTATTTGATGCTATAAATGAACTAGCATGAAGAGATGATCGCTTCAGGAGGAGCTACAGCGATCTGTCACGACACATTAAAGAGACACTATACGCTATTTATTTGTTTAAACAACTTTAAAAATTACAATATTTGAAATATGAAACTGTTTCACAAGTTGTCAGTGTCCTCTTTGCTCCGCGATGTATTTTTCACCCCGTGAGAACATGATGTGTGGCGTGAGAGCGCATGGGTTGTTGAACATAGCAAGAGGGGGCGGGATTTTGCACCTTGAGGTTTCTGTCACTATTGTGATGCTTGATGCTGGACGGCTGCGTCCCATAGTTGTGTCTTTTTTTATATATATATATATATATATAGATTTTTCTTGTACATGTTATAATGTCTTTCTTCATATTGTAGATTCCTTGTTCACATGTAAACGGGTTATAACAGTATTAGAGTAGGCTAGACACTAGGTGGTACTTTGGGGTAATTTTCACTGCACAATTGTTTACTCACCGCAGGGCTGTCTAATTATAACCTTTAAAGTATATATGTACACACTTTTATTTATTTTAATTACAAGTTTAAATTAAACTGAAGGAAATTGTACATTTACAAGCTAAAGAATTATTTCAAGTGTGCCTGTGTAGAAATGTATATTATTTGTTTTAAATGAAGAAATAAAACATTTATATTTTATTCCAATGTAAATTTCCAAAAAAAAAACAAAAACAAAACATTTTTGCACATTCAAAGTGCTGCACAACAGAGGTTTACTGCTGAAATTAGACAAACATTATACTGTTAAAAAGTATAACCAAACTTATAATTTGACGGGTTGCCTTAAAGACCCTTTTCTCTGTGTGTGTGTGAGTGATGTAGTTTCACACAATTGAAACAGTCAAATGTTCACTAAGGGCCCTGTGATTTCCGCAATGCAGAATCAGAATCGTGGAATTCATTCATAATAAAAGGAATTTATTGTTTTGGGGGGGAATTTTTTCAAAGTTTGGATGAATACATCAAATGCAAGTTGGTACACAATTAAATCACGATATGGAGTAGTATGTGTTAACGGGAAAAAATACTATTCAAATATGAATCCTGCATGTTTTGTGTCTCTGAATGAATTGTTCAGCAGTAAACCGCGTGCTTGCACCATTAATCCGGACAATCCCAGTTACACAGTAAATTCCCTTTTTATGAATGGATTCTGTCCGCGTTTTCTGCGTCGCGGAAATCATATTTTCTACAAAAAGCACGTTCAACACGGACACGCAGACACCCACTAATACAGCATTTAGTCAACAAACTACTTTAGTGATATGAAAACATATACTGTAGTGTACTGTATAACATACCGCTTTGCTGTCTGTTTTAAATCCGTTTTTGAAGTGTGCAGTCTCACGTACGAGGCACGAGTGATATTTTTTATTTGGCCTCTAGAGGTCGCTCTCGTGCCGCACTGTTCTCAGCCGCTCCGGCAACTGACGCAACCCGGAAAATGAAATCAAGCGCGGTTGTTCGAGCACTTGTTTGCACATGTTCGCTTGCAGTCTGTATTCTTCCAACTTTATTGTTTAGTAAGTAACGAAGATGCTTTGGGGAAATGTATCGGAGTAAAAGTATACATTTTATTGAGGAAATGCAGTGGAGTAAAAGAAAAAATTGACAGAAAAATAAATACTCAAGAAAGTACAGATTTTCCCAAAAACTACTCAAGTACCGTAACGAAGTATTATTACTTCGTTACATTACACCTCTGCATAAACCCCGCCCACGAAAATATGCAACAAAGGGGGTGAGGCCATGTTGGGCTGCTTTAGAGAAGAGGAAGAGTTGTTGTAGTCGAGTGTTGTTACCATGCTGTCATTTTATGCCGGACTGCTTCACAAACGACGGTCGATTCAACGCCGGATTTACACAAAAGATTAACATGACGGCACATACTAGTCGATGAGTTGAATCAACTCCACAGCAATTACATACATTTATCCACTTCCTGTTCAGTTGCGTTCTAAAACTTGTAACTTCTTCCTGTGTCCGTCTGAACAATGTAATGCTGAACAATACTCATTTTGGCTGCGTGAGATTCTCCAGCAACCGAAACGTGAGCTGTTAAAGCTCCGCCCTTCTTTTTGGAAAGGGGGCCAGGAGCAGCTGCTCATTTGCATTTAAAGGTACATACAAAAATTATGTGATTTTGCTCGCACCCAAATAGGGGCAAATTTAACAAGCTATAGTAAATGATCTGTGGGGTATTTTGAGCTGAAGCTTCATAGACACATTCTGGGGCCACCAGAGTCTTATATTACATTTTGTGAAAAAGGGCATAATAGGTCCCCTTCAAGTGTCTGCCAAATGCGTAAATGTATACTTACATAATTTCTGTCAAATCTGACATGGGCTTTTTCTTTGAGAGATTTTATGATATTTTTCAATAACCTATTTTTGAGTTCACCATCTAGTTCTGTACTTTTGTGTGTTGCCCTGTTGTCTGTCTGTGTCACCTCTCTCTTGTTGGCAGTAGACTCTGGACTCTGGGTCCAAATCGGCACCAAGGAGATCTCAGGAACAATGGGGCCTCATAAAATCCTCTATCTTCTGTGCTCATAAAAGTGGACTGTAAGGTTTAGAAACAGCTGTAAAACAGCCTATGCTACATAGATTGTCATGTTAAATTTTAGTCACAGCTGACAGAAACATTCATACCCTTGATCAGAATTTATCAGTCTTTGTGCTGCTTTTCAATCAAGGATGTTTGGAATAAGTCATTTGAGTAGATGGGAGTCTTTGTACTCATATTAAGCCTCTGGACTCACTCTCTCCTGTTCTGATTTATCTGCCTCTGGACAGGCATCAGCAGACTGTAACGTGGAAAAGGGAGGTATACTTTGGGCTGAAGGGTTTGTGTAAAAACGCTGGGCTTCAGCTCCACCCCTGGCAACCACAGACCCAGACATGAAGAGATCAAATCAAAACACCTGGCTGGCACTGAGTTGATTAACCGGCCAGGAAATAAAAAGCGACAGACTGAAACAGTTGAGCGCTGACTGTGCTGTCTCTTTCCTTTACAGTGGGTGGTTGATCCGTCTTGCCACAACAAATCAATCTTTTTACTAACCACACATCAAAACTCTGGACTTTTCACATCTCACTCATCTGCTCCAACTGCAAGATCCCAAGACTTTCTCTTCCATTGGCTGTCTTTTAAATAAACAATCACTTCCGGGAAGACTCGAAATAAACTTACCACCTCAATCACACTCAAAATTTTAACGTTACATTCTGACATCGTATTCAGCTCTGGGCAGAAGCTATTGTGCACAGGGTCATTACATTCCCAATTCCTTGTTTGTGCATCCTCATTTCCTTTCCTTCTTTCCTGTAATTGTGAAATTGCACTCATACAGGGCACCATGTTCTGTCGTGATCTTCATAAAAGGAGTAAAATTAATGCGTTTTGGTCAGTGAGTGTAAATGTGCGGACTCAACAACCTGACGCCAAAGAAATAGTGCCTTGCGTTTTGGATTTGACATGCACGTCATTCCTGCACAAACAATTACAGACAATGAAGGTGACGAAGGGAGGAACTTAAATACACACACAGATGACGAGGGCTAAACGGAAACAGGTGATGACATTAAACTAACTAGACATGGTGAAGACTAGAACTAGAGATGACAAGACAGAACTAGATGACATACATGTGACAGTCTAAAGGCCCGTTCAAACCAAGAATGATAACTATAAAGACAATTATATTTGCATCCACACCAAAGAACGATGGCGGTCTGTTTATTTTTAGCTCACACGCTACAGTTTCCACTAAACATGTTTTCACTGTTTTTGTTGCATTTACACGGCTTTAACCAGTAGATGTCCTCAGCATGCTATGTTTCGAGTGAATCTAGCTAGTACAATCAATTTAATCTAACAGTGAAATTTGCTGACAAAGTCAATATACTGGAATAGAAACAACACCTAGTCTTTTTTACTACAACGTAAAAGCAAGCAAGACAATGTTGCTAGCGCTGGTTAACTGAGGTCATTTTTTGTTTACCCTGGTATGATCTTATCATTAATACTTCTCACAGTTTATTCCGAAGGTCTAACCAATTGTTTTCCATATATCCATTTACTTTAAAGTATCCTTGAAAAGGGGGTTTGACTTGTCAAACAGTGGCGGATTTATCTGGACCTTGGCGATTAACTACTCCGCCATTTTAAATTTGCGAGTCAAGTCAAGTCACCTTTATTTATATGGCGCTTTTTACAATGCAAATTGTGGCAAAGCAGCTTTACATTAATAAGAAAATGGTGTCATTGTGCAGCTTATTCTATATATTATTGATTCATTCCGTTGCAAATATCAGTAGTTATTAGTCTAGTTAATTTAGGTATATCAGCACTGCAGAAACAGTGACGTAATCGTCCGGCTCAGCTCAGTTTGTATACAACAGCGCCAATGCAGGCATATCAAAAACACTGCTGAATATCAAGCAAGTGTCCCCAACGTAAGCAAGCCAAAGGCAACAGCGGCAAGGAACCAAAACTCCAACAAATGGAGAAAAAAACCTTGGGAGAAACCAGGCTTAGTCGGGGGTCATAAGTCCGATTGGAGTCGCAACAGTCAAACTATTTAATCTAGTTCCATCTAGTTTAAGATCTTTTTGATCACGCCGGTATGGGACGGTTTGTTGGGATATGTGCCACTGGCTGATGAGTCGGTAAGGTCTTCACAAAGGATGAGCTAGTTAACACAGTCTCCGCCGACACCACAGGGCCACATTGCTGCCGCACACAGGCACAAGTTCCCCGTCCGACCCGGACACGGCCCAGATCCAGCCAATCACGTTAATTGGTAAACCTCGGGATAAGCAGAGACACAAAAATTAGCGTAGACGCCATTCTTCTTCTGATGTAACGAGTACATCCGGTGTTATAGGAAGTGTTACCGGTTCCGGCTGACCTGAGTCCTTAGATTAGAATGGATTCTGATTGGTTGTCAGTGTTTTATCATTCAACAGCAGGAAAAAAAATCATTCTGAATGTGGTCCCGACTATGAAGTTTCTCTATATGTTTATTGTTATAGCTGTAGTGTGGACAGTGCTATTCTTTTATATCTAGAACGATATTTAGAACTATATCTTTTTCATTATCTTTACATATATTGTTCTTGGTGTGAACGGGCCTTTAGTCATCAATAACACAATTTGAAAATACTGAAGTCACGAAAATGATTTGAGACATTTTACAGCATTTTGAACCCCTGGGGACTTGTACAGTGAGTACGGAAAGTATTCAGACCCCCTTAAAGTTTTCACTCTTTGTTATATCGCAGCCTTTTACTAAAATCATTTAAGTTCTTTTTTTTTTCCTCATTAATGTACACACAGCACCCCATATTGACAGAAAAACACAGAATTCTTGACATTTTTACAAATTTATTAAAAAAGAAAAACTGAAATATCACATGGTCCTAAGTATTCAGACCCTTTGCTGCTGTTTATGGATAGGGTTAGGGGTTAGTATTGGTTGTAGGATTGTGTAGATCACTGTGATTCTGAATCGGCTGCGAAGCGGAGTTTGCACTCAACTGGATTGGGCGGGAAAAAGCACACATATGCTATACAGGGAGTGCAGAATTATTAGGCAAATGAGTATTTTGACCACATCATCCTCGTTATGCATGTTGTCTTACTCCAAGCTGTATAGGCTGGAAAGCCTACTACCAATTAAGCATATTAGGTGATGTGCATCTCTGTAATGAGAAGGGGTGTGGTCTAATGACATCAACACCCTATATCAGGTGTGCATAATTATTAGGCAACTTCCTTTCCTTTGGCAAAATGGGTCAAAAGAAGGACTTGACAGGCTCAGAAAAGTCAAAAATAGTGAGATATATTGCAGAGGGATGCAGAAGTCTTAAAATAGCCAAGCTTCTGAAGCGTGATCATCGAACAATCAAGCGTTTCAATCAAAATAGTCAACAGGGTCGCAAGAAGCGTGTGGAAAAACCAAGGCGCAAAATAACTGCCCGTGAACTGAGAAAAGTCAAGCGTGCAGCTGCCAAGATGCCACTTGCCACAGGTTTGGCCATATTTCAGAGCTGCAACATCACTGGAGTGCCCAAAAGCACAAGGTGTGCAATACTCAGAGACATGGCCAAGGTAAGAAAGGCAGAAAGTCGACCACCACTGAACAAGAAACACAAGCTGAAACGTCAAGACTGGGCCAAGAAATATCTCAAGACTGATTTTTCTAAGGTTTTATGGACTGATGAAATGAGAGTGAGTCTTGATGGGCCAGATGGATGGATGGATTGGTAAAGGGCAGAGAGCTCCAGTCCGACTCAGACGCCAGCAAGGTGGAGGTGGAGTACTGGTTTGGGCTGGTATCATCAAAGATGAGCTTGTGGGGCCTTTTCGGGTTGAGGATGGAGTCAAGCTCAACTCCCAGTCCTACTGCCAGTTTCTGGAAGACACCTTCTTCAAGCAGTGGTACAGGAAGAAGTCTACATCCTTCAAGAAAAACATGATTTTCATGCAGGACAATGCTCCATCACACGCGTCCAAGTACTCCACAGCGTGGCTGGCAAGAAAGGGTATAAAAGAAGAAAATCTAATGCTATGGCCTCCTTGTTCACCTGATCTGAACCCCATTGAGAACCTGTGGTCCATCATCAAATGTGCGATTTACAAGGAGGGAAAACAGTACACCTCTCTGAACAGTGTCTGGGAGGCTGTGGTTGCTGCTGCACGCAATGTTGATGGTGAACAGATCAAAACACTGACAGAATCCATGGATGGCAGGCTTTTGAGTGTCCTTGCAAAGAAAGGTGGCTATATTGGTCACTGATTTGTTTTTGTTTGGTTTTTGAATGTCAGAAATGTATATTTGTGAATGTTGAGATGTTATATTGGTTTCACTGGTAAAAATAAATAATTGAAATGGGTATAAATTTGTTTTTGTTAAGGTGCCTAATAATTATGCACAGTTATAGTCACCTGCACACACAGATATCCCCCTAAAATAGCTAAAACTAAAAACTAAAACTTCCAAAAATATTCAGCTTTGATATTAATGAGGTTTTTGTGTTCATTGAGAACATGGTTGTTGTTCAATAATAAAATTAATCCTCAAAAATACCTACTTGCCTAATAATTCTGCACTCCCTGTATATTGGATTTAATCCAGTAAGTCATTGTGCTGGAGGCTCACACATCTGGTGAAAACCTCTGACAAATATTTTGGAAATTGTAAAAATAAAGTAAATCTGATTCTCATTGCATTCCTAAATGTACTGATATGTCATGGTTTTGTGGCACTTGATGAAAAGCGCTCATACTTCATTGTGCTGTGGGAGCAATCACTAAAAAGCCCAAATATGCAATTGTATACTGGAAATCTGGATTTCTGCTGGTGCCACCACTGTTTTGCACAGGTGTCAAACCCAAACCAACCTTACTTTATAAATCAAGACAATGTGGTCTACTAAGACTTGTGCCACTAACTGGTACATTTCAAAGGGCCGTTGGCAGCCTGGACAATGGCCATTGTTCTTGGTTGTCTTTGATTTAAAATGAGAGAGAGAGAGAGAGAGAGGGCTAACTATTCATATTAAAGAGCAAGATTGTTTGTCTCTGAACAAATAGAGCAGGGGAAGAACTATTCCTTTATTCTCTGCCTTCAATCACTTCATATTCTTAGTCAAATGGGCCCATTGTCTCAGACCCTGGTCTGAGCGCGAGGAACACTATGGTGCATTGACAAGCCGCAGACAGATTATCTGGTTTGAATGGCTTTTCCAGACCAGTGAGAGGCTAACCAAACAATAGTGAACTTGTTGTAAGTGAAACAAATACAATATTCATTGTGCACAGCTTCACAGCAAAGAATTCATGAGGAAACTTGTGTTTGTAATTGTAGAAATAGGAATGTGTGGACTACTAGAATCTATTGTATCCAGTTGTATCAACTGTTCTCTGGTGGCTGTGTTCTTAAAGTCATATTCTATTATAACAGGACTGGATGAGAACCCAGAAAGGAATCTGAATGGGGAATAAATATGTGAAACTGTAATACAATATAAATGTTATGATTTAAATATGATTTAGAATTCTTAATTTCATCACACTGGAAATAGAAAGCATTGTTCTTTTATTTTAATATTAACATTATTATAAATTATACTAAAGCTTATTTAAATAATAAAAATGATCTACTATATCTATTCCAGTTCTGGGATTTAGGCAAGGATTCAGGAAACGCATGCAGGCGCCACAAATGCACAAACACTGATGCCCAGGGAAGCCAAGTGAGAACCACAGTGAACAATCTAGTGTACCTTGACAAGTTACTCATTCTTTTCAGTCATCTTGTTAAATCAGTTCGTAAATCACATAGCACGTGTTGCAACTGTTCTCGAGTTAACAACTCACTGATTCAATGATCCATTCAGAGCATGTCTCCAGTGAACTGAACTCACAAATCTAACTGAAAAATAGCCGAGATCTGGGGAATCCCCTTTTAAAACTCACTTGGTGCTTCAAATAATGGTTGTATCGATTACATCGATTACAAGTGACTGTTCAAATGTATTTGACATTGAATGCTTCATTCAAGATTTTTTTCTCAATATGGGTTCTTGTCTGTACTTGTGTTCTTGTGAAACGGCATCAGTCACTGCCTAAGTACTGTTCCAATTCAATGTTCACATCTAGCGATGTGTTCTTAATCCGCCCCTCTTATCGAAGATGAATCGAGAGGTGAGTTGTGCGGAGTTGAGACAGACAGCCATCCCAGAATGCATCTCGCACTAACCTACAAGCATCAAAAGTAAAGGAGAAAACCTGCGTAATTTAAACATTATTGTTATTATGTCATGATATGTAGTTTTAAGAGTTTTTCAGGTGAGAATGCACTGGTTTATTGGTAAAAATAGCACCTATTTGAAAATTTGATCTGATGTTTTCGGAGTTCACCGGACGCTTAGTGCTCAAATACCCACCTGAGAACAGCCATACCTCGGCTAATCCTTCTGACGTTTTCCTCTGGCTCTGATGTCTCTGTAGTGGTTAAACATGAGATATAACTTGTGTTGTGTATATTTTTAATGTGCTGTGCGATCTTTGGTCTCATGAATCTACAGCTTGTTCCCTGGCAAATCGTTCTGGCTGAGGGCAAAGTGAAGTTTTATATTTAGAATATTTAACTTTACCGTTGTAGAGCGCTGACTTTGTACGTTTCACTGAATTGTTTACTTTATTTCTTTATCCTTTTACTTATACTTTAATAATGTCTATTATTGATCATTAAAACTGACATTTGGGTTCTGTTGTGTTGTTATATTTCATTTCATCACGTCACATATTAGATGAAACTCACAAAGACGAGGAAAAACAGGATATTTAATGACGAAATCAAGAAACTTTTTACAAACACAACGATTGATGCGGTGGGCATTAATTGTACAGGAATACAATTTAGAGATCAGGCATAAGAAGGGTACCGAAAACGTTGTAGCGGATGCGCTGTCCCGAGTGGTGTGTGCTGAAACATAGTGATTTTGTTTTTTTCTTTTTTTTCCCCAAAAAAAAAAAATGAGGAAAATAAGAGAAAATTATCAGTGGGGGTGTTACGTCCAAGGACGTATGTATTTTATTATTATTATTTATTATTATTATTATTATTATTATTGTTGTTGTTTATTATTATTATTATTATTATTATTGTTGTTGTTTATATAAAAGGATGTTTGTAGTTGTGGTGTTCTTTCTCTTGTTTTCTCTTTTTTTTGTATGTGTATGCCTTCCTGATAGGTAAAGGGTTAGCACCTGTGCTTCAGCGGTCATGTGGGCGCTACCTGCCTACTGATTGGTGCACTTCTGGCATAAAACTGCAGAGACGGCATTGATGAAAGGGGAGACAACGCGGCGGGTGATCTTTTGCTCTCCAGTCCCAGAGAGTTAGCGCGTGTTGCGCTTATTTTTTTGTCGTTGTACTTGATTATATTATTTATGTTCTTTTGAGTGGAAACTTTGTTATATTTTTTGTGGGTAATGTAGGGTGGAGGATTCCCATATCTTTTCTCCTGGTTATTGTTTAGTTAAGGAGGGAGGGAAGTTAAATGTTGTTTTGTTATTTTCTTTTGAGTAATAGGTAAGTTAGTATTAATTGTTTCAGGTAGTTCTTATTTTTCTTTTTCTTTTACATGGGTCCTCCACTTGAGGTAATTATTTTGTTTTTGGATTATTTGTTATCTTTTAGTTTCCTTTTTTTTTTATACTTATGTTTAATGAATAAAAGGCAGACAGGCCACGTAGATTGTTTTCTCAAACTTTGGTGTTTTTTTTTGGTGACTCTGGGAGTGGAGAGTTAAAGACATTAAGTCTCTCTATTTTTTTTTTTGTTCGTTCGATCCCTGTTTTACCCGGGACAAAAATGGGAGGACGTAACACACACGTTCACATTAATGATATGCATAGATGATTGCATCCTACCGTCCTCGGGAGTCCGTTCTCCTGAGTCGAAATACCAAGGATGCATTTCGGAACTTTGCATACTTGGTATTGAGAAGCACCTATTGATTCATCCAGTAATGAAACAAGTGAAGTAGTTAAGTGAGTCATTGAATCATTCGCTCAAAACTATTAAATAATTGAATTAAATTATTAAATCATTTTAAATAGACTGCAGCAAATAATATTTTGTCCTCTAGTAAACAATTATTTTGCTTGCTTGTCTGTTCAGAATTGTGGGAGAATCATGATCTCTATTTGAAACAAAACAAAGTTGTGCAGCTCTAACACAAAATAAAATAGCACATGCACATCAAGTAGCAATTTCTTAAAATGTTATGCATTTGTCCCTATGTGATGTCTGTTTTTATATTGCTTGTCAACACATTGCATATTTTATATCTGCATCCACTTATCTTCAATACAGACAAGTAGGTACGATCGTCAGTTGTTGTGCCCACTAGACACTCTTAGAGGGCACTCCACTATGGACTCTCACACACACTCACTCACAGACACTGACTACATTTCCCAGAAGCCCCGCACCCATCACTGATCACTCCACCAGCTGCAACACGTTACCCTGTTACTGATTACATCACCCAGCCAGTCACACTATTTAAGCTCAGCACACGCACACACGCATCTGTGCGAAGTCTTGATCTTCCGTAAAGTTTTCATTTCTGAGTGTTGTTCACTGTCTTGTTTTCTGATCGTTCCCTGCCTGCCGTTTTGGACTTATTGCCTTGGATTATTGGACTGTTGATTGTTTACTGCCTACCTCGATCTACTTTGCCGGTCCATTGATTACAATTCTGCCATTCCTTGGATATACCTGTTTTGCTGTTGTTTGACCTTGCCTGTACGACTAACCTGTTTGCAAATTAATCTCATCCGCTGACTCGTCATTACTCAAGTGCTGGCTATTTGACAGTTCATAATCATTCATAATTATTTTTAGCACTAGGATTATATATAATATAAAATTAAATTATGTACGTGGCCTATATAAAATTACAAAATAAACATCCATCAATCAGTACTTTTTACTTGAGCACATTTAAAAAGAACAATGTATGCAACATTAATTGGATATACAGGAGTAGAGAAAAATGCAGGTTAAACTCACAGCACATGCAGGATTTAGAGTGAACAGATCCGCTATGAGATGCGACTCATGAGGTGCTTGGTGTGAATGTGATTTCACCTAGTGCAACATGTTCCTGGATCAACATATCTGTTGTACTGTATCTGTACATTCCAATTAACCAATCAAATTTTGAGCGACAAGTTTACAGTTTTCTTTCAAGTTTACGGTTACAACCAGGGTTATGTGCTTCTACATCAGTGTTATTCACCTCTCATTTCCCTCTGAATTTAGATATGGTTTAGGGGAGGGGATAGGGTTAAGACCATAGACATAATAAAATACACAGATTCCCCATTGGCCTCTGGCTCGTACGTCAACGGCGCCGCCATGTTGTGGAGGGCAACGTTCCCCTAACGCTCATAACTGGAACTGAGAAAAATGCTGGCTTCGTGTGCTGCTTGGGGCTGTACAAATCTCCACACAATTGAATACAGGTCTGGGGGAATAACCTTTCACGGGTAAGGCTGAACATTTGTTTCTGGTTGTATTTGGTCATCATATAATTATGTTGATAGAAGTTGGCCACTGGACTCAGTCAGAAAATAGCTAGCGATGTTGCTAATTAGCAGTGAAAGTGGAGTTTACATGATTTACATTATAGTTTTAGTGTATCTTATCTTATTTTATAAAATAATTTTCCTGAAATTTATTCATGCATCTTTATTTTCTTAAAACCGACTTTTGAGACAAGCGCTCGTTTCGGTTAGGTGACTGACGTTTTGTGAATTACTGTAACGGCTAGCTTTCTTTTCTCCCACATTGAAGGTTTCCCAGGGACAAAGAGTTGAGGAGACAGTGGGAATTAGCTATAAGAAGGTAATATGTTTTTCTAGCATGTTTGCTTCGATTTGCGACAATTTGCTTCATTTTCACGATGGTGGTCAATTCTAAAGCCAAGAAAAGCTAAAATGGGTTAAAAGACAGAAAATGCCTTTTCCACAATAAGAAATCTTTTCATGTGAAAATTTCAATGATCTCAGTATGGGCATCTACACAATTCTTATCTGAGAATAAAGCAACCAAATACAGGAGCTTTGACTTTAACTATTAAAATAAATATTTTTTTAAAGTCTACTGTCGAGGTTTTAAGTAACTAGAGATGGAACTTTTTGTACATCATAAACCACTGAAGTCGGTTGATAAATGTAAACGTTATTTTCGCTTTTATCCAAAAAAAAAAAAACCTTGCAATTGTTTATAGTGCAGTCTTGCCCTCAGCAATATGGCGGCCAATGGGGCGTCTATGTGTTTTATTATGTCTATGGTTAAGACTACATTTTCAGACAGGAATGTTGTTGCAAGATCACCAAAATGTGTCAACCCAGGAACATGTCTTACTTGGCAAAATCACAGTGACCTGAATGGATTTAGTTTTCTGTTCAATTGACGGATGCTTCGCCAATAACGCAAAATACAACATTAGTGATCTTTTAGATTCATTACAAAACTGTGGCGAGACTATGGTGGGTCACCATTCTAATAAAATTAAAAACAGACATTTGAAATAGAGTGCAATAAAGCAGGATAATCAATTTAAGAAGGTAATTATTCACCCGTATGTGCACAATATTCTAATTTTCTGAGATACTGAATTTGGGATTTTCCTTAGTTGTCAGTTACAATCATCAAAATGAAAAGAAATAAACATTTGAAATATATCAGTCTGTATGTAATGAATGAATATAATATACATGTTTCACTTTTTGAATGGAATTAGTGAAATAAATCAAGTTTTTGATGATATTCTAATTATATGACCAGCATCTGTATTGTTAGTATTTAAATTGGGGAGAAAATACAATCTGCCACTGTTTGCTCCTGGCATGCTCTGTGGACCAGTGTTAATTTTTGACAGCACATTATGATTTAGTTTTAATCGCCTGTTGACTAAAATGCCTTTTATTTTTAGTCATCTGAATTGTTTTAGGTTTAGTCAACTACTGCCTGACTTAAGCCTTAATCACATAGAGACTGTGTCTGTACCCCGAACTAATAAATACAGAAAACTTCCAAACCCATTTACGGGTGATAATTTAATTGATGTTCAACAAGTAGTAAACAGAGATTATAAAGATAACAAAATGATCAAGCTTGGGTTGCTGAATATTCGATCCCTTTCTTCAAAAGCACTTATTGTAAATGATATTATCACAGAAAATAACCTAGATGTGCTGTGTTTGACAGAAACCTGGCTAAAACCAGACGATTACATTACTTTAAATGAGTCTAGCCCTCAAGGTTACTATTATCGACACGAACCTCGTCAGAAAGGTAAAGGGGGAGGTGTTGCTGTAATCTATAGTAATATCTTCAGTATTACTCAAAAGTCTTTCAAATATATCTCTTTTGAAGTGATGGTGCTCTATGTAACGTTATATAATGTAAGTGACAAATCACATTTGAAATTTGTGTTGGCTACTGTATACAGGCCACCAGGGCACCATACAGATTTTATCAAAGAATTTGCTGATTTTCTATCGGAGTTAGTACTGGCTGTGGATAAAGTCCTTATTGTTGGTGATTTTAATATACATGTAGATAATGAAAAAGACGCTTTGGGATTGGCATTAACAGATATTCTAAGCTCCATTGGAGTTAGACAACACGTGTCAGGACCAACTCATTGTCGTAATCATACTCTAGATCTAATATTGTCACATGGAATCGATATTGATGCCGTTGAAATTCTGCAGCAGAGCGATGACGTCTCAGATCATTATCTAGTCTCATGCGTGCTACATTTATCCAAGGCAAGAAAACCGCCTGTCTGCCATAAATATGTTAGAACCATCACTTCTACCACTAAAAATTGCTTTATAAATAATCTTCCTGATCAGTTTCATCAACTTAGCAAACCAGACAGCTTAGAAGAACTCGATGTTGCAACAGAAACTATTGACGCTCTCTTTTCGAACACTCTAGACTCTGTCGCTCCTTTGCGCTTAAAAAAGATTAAGGATATTAGTCCAATGCCATGGTATAACGAGCACACTCGGGCCCTTAAGAGAGCAGCCAGAAAACTGGAGCGCAGCTGGAAGAATTCAAAACTAGAAGTTTTTTCGGATTTCATGGAGAGAGAAAAGGATGGAGTACAGAAAAGCTGTAAAAACCGCGAGATCTGCTTATTTTTCAAATCTTTTAGAAGAAAATAAACACAACCCTAAGTATTTATTTAATACAGTGGCTAAATTAACGAGAAATACAGCCTCAACTTCTGATGTCTCAAATCAGCACAGCAGTAATGACTTTATGAACTTCTTTACTTGCAAGATTGACAACATTAGAGAGAAAATTATAGCCATGCAACTGTCTACTACAGTATCACATCAGACAGTGGATTGTTGTATCCCTGAGGAAAAATTCCATTCATTCGCTGCTATAGGAAAGGAAGAATTGTCTAAACTTGTTAAATCATCAAAATCAACAACATGTATGTTAGACCCTATACCGACTAAGCTATTGAAAGAGATGCTTCCAGAGGTCATAGATCCTCTTCTTAAGATCATTAATTCATCTTCATCACTAGGTTACGTACCAAAAAATTTTAAGCAGGCTATTATCAAACCTCTTATTAAAAAAACACAACTTGATCCTGGTGAATTAGTCAATTACGGACCGATTTCCAATCTACCTTTTCTGTCAAAAATACTAGAAAAGGCCGTCTCATCTCAGCTTAGTTCCTACCTGGAAAGAAATGGTATCTGTGAGGATTTCCAGTCAGGATTTAGACCGTACCATAGTACTGAGACTGCTCTCATTAGAGTTACGAATGATTTGCTCTTATCATTAGATCATGGTTGTATCTCTCTATTAGTGTTACGAGACCTCAGTGCTGCTTTTGACACTATCGACCACAATATTCTTTTGAATAGACTAGAAAATTATGCTGGAATTAGTGGAATTGCATTGGCATGGTTCAAATCATACTTATCTGACCGTTATCAGTTTGTAGTAGTAAACGAAGAGATGTCATTTCGATCACAAGTTCAATATGGAGTACCACAAGGTTCAGTTCTAGGACCGTTGCTTTTCACTCTGTACATGCTACCCTTGGGAGATGTCATTAGGAAGCATGGCATTAGCTTTCACTGTTACGCTGATGATACTCAGCTCTATATTTCCTCGCGCCCTGACGAAACCTACCAATTCTCAAAATTAACAGAATGCGTAGCTGATATAAAAAATTGGATGACTAGTAATTTCCTGCTACTAAATTCAGAAAAAACAGAGATTCTAATTATTGGACCAAAAACTTCAGCACATAAAAACCTAGAATACTGTCCAACACTTGATGCCTGCTCTGTTAAGTCGTCTTCGTCAGTTAGGAACCTGGGTGTGCTCTTTGATACCAATCTTTCATTTGAAAGCCACATTTCTAGCATATGTAAAACCGCATTCTTCCATCTTAAAAATATATCTAAATTGCGACATATGCTCTCAATGACAAATGCGGAACAGCTAGTTCATGCGTTTATGACCTCGAGACTAGATTACTGTAACGCTCTATTGGGTGGTTGCCCTGCTCGCGTGATAAACAAACTACAGCTGGTCCAAAACGCAGCTGCTAGAGTCCTTACTAGAACCAGGAAGTATGAACATATTAGCCCGGTTCTGTCAAAACTGCACTGGCTCCCTATTAAACATCGTATAGATTTTAAAATCTTGCTAATTGCTTACAAAGCACTAAATGGCTTAGCTCCCCAGTACCTGAGTGAGCTCTTAATGCATTATAGTCCTATTACAATCTCAGAATTCTGGCCAGTTGTTAATACCTAGAATATCAAAATCAACCGCAGGCGGTAGATCCTTTTCCTATTTGGCACCTAAACTCTGGAACAATCTTCCTAGCATTGTTCGGGAAGCAGACACACTCTGTCAGTTTAAATCTAGACTAAAAACGCATCTATTTAACCTGGCATACACATGACGCACTATAAACTTTTGTCTTCATATCCGTTAAAGGATTGTTAGGCTGCATAGATCAGGTCAGCCGGAACCGGGAACACTTCCTATAACACCAGATGTACTCGTTACCAGAGGTGTAATGTAACGAAGTAATAATACTTCGTTACCGTACTTGAGTATTTTTTGGGAAAATCTGTACTTACTTGAGTATTTATATTTCTGTCAACTTTTACTTTTACTCCACTACATTTCTTAAATAAAATGTATACTTTTACTCCGATACATTTCCCCAAAGGATTTTCGTTACTTACTACAAAATAAAAAAGCAAGAACACAGACCACAAGCAAGCATGTGCAAACAAGTGCTCGCACAACCGCGCTTGATTTCATTTTCCGGGTTGTGTTCGTTGCTGGAGCGGCGAGGAGAGTGCGGCACGAGAGCGACCTCTAGAGGCGCTCTCTGATAAAACTATCACTGAAGCCTCGTACAGTTTGTGTTAACACGTGACGCAAGGGTGCGCGGGGACACTTCAAAAATGGATTTAGCGGTATGTTATACAGTACACTACAGTATATGTTTTCATATCACTAAATTAATTTGTTTGCTGCATTAGTGTGTTTGCCGTCGAGGCTGAGAGGATGCTGAGGTTAGTAGTAACGTTACCTCAAGCGGTTGTTTAATGTCACGATTGTTACCCTCTATTTGCATTAGTTTATATCCATTTGTTCGATTTTATGCATTCTTTATCCAGCGAAGATGCATATTTAAATTGTATCCTAATCCTGCAGTCGACAGAAACATACATCAGAAATGTGTTCGATTTCAGTTTTTTTTTTTTTTATCGCACTTTAACACACATTTCATCAAGTGTTCTGAAATAGAAGCCAATAACGAGTGAAAGTATACATATAAAATGCCTTTTTAAGCATGATTGTTTGGATTTATGTGAAATGGAAAAACTTATAATAGAGTTCATTTGTGACATTAAAGGTTAATGAAAGCGTTGTTCATTGTTAATTTCAATATTTACATTTTAACATTTTAAAGTTGCCTCTTACATTAATTATAATGCACTATGAATTAACGTGAATGATCAAGGTATAATTAATGTATTAGTATTTTTTTATATTTAAAACTTACAATAAACATTTTGCCATTTTTTAAAATTCAAAGCAAACAAAACAAGAAAGAGTTAAAACAATCTTGCTGCTCAAACTGTGTATAGAACAATTTTTACTAATATTTTATGCTTCTTTTGTATTTTGCATTTACTTGTACTTTTACTTTCAATACTTAAGTATGTTTAATATCAAAAAAATACTTTTCATACTTAAGTACAAAAAATATCACTTACTTTAAAACTTTTACTCAAGTAATATTCTAAACAGTGACTTCTACTTCTACCAAAGTCATTTTCTGGTAAGATATCTGTACTTTTACTCAAGTATGGCTTTCAAGTACTTTATACACCACTGCTCGTTACATCAGAAGAAGAATGGCATCTACGCTAATTTTTTGTCTCTCTGTTTATCCCGAGGTTTACCAATTAACGTGATTGGCTGGATCTGGGCCGTGTCCGGGTCGGACGGGGAACCTGTGCCTGTGTGCAGCAGCAATGTGGCCCTGTGGTGTCGGCGGAGACTGTGTTAACTGGCTTATCCTTTGTTAAGACCTTACCGTCTTTTCTCCATTTGTTGGAGTTTTGGTTCCTTGCCGCTGTTGCCTTTGGCTTGCTTACGTTGGGGACACTTGCTTGATATTCAGCAGTGTTTTTGATATGCCTGCATTGGCTCCGTTGTATGCGAACTGAGCTGAGCCGGACGATTACGTCACTGTTTTCTGCAGTGCTGATATACATAAATTAACTAGACTAAATACTACTGATATTTGGAACGGAATGAATCAATAATATATAGAATAAGCTGCACAATGACACCATTTTCACCATTTGCCACAATCTGCATTGTAAAAAGCGCTATATAAATAAAGAAGACTTGACTTGACTAGTCCCTGACTAAAATGCAAGTTTTAGCTGTTTTAAATGAAACCAACTTGCATTAACGTAATTTAAAATATGTCAGTGCCATTGTTTTGTCTCAGAATGCACACCTGTAATGTTTTTTTTTTTTTTTTTTTTTTTTTTCTCTAAGGCACTTTTATAAAAGCTACTTCAATGCCCTAGTTGAACTAACATTGTGTCAACACTGGACCCGAGTAATAAGCGATGTTGTCTACACTGGAGATAGCGTAATGTGAGCGACAAATCTCTGACAGAAAACTGATGCCTCGTTCTATTTATGAAGTACTGACACAAAGGACAAATGCTTTGCAACTGGCACACATACAACATTCTTTATTCTTTCAAGCAGACATGTTTATTTTGTATAAATTAAATATAAATGAATCCTTAATAAAGCTATCAAAGTTATTCAGTCAAGAACAATGTGTGATTTTTTTATTTTTGTTTTGTTATTTGATTAATATTAATGATGGACAGCATCAGGTTAATTAGGCTGCTGTCACTTTAAGGCTGCATACACAGATTCAATACACTGATACACATCGGATATGTTTACATCCACTCAAATGGTTAGTTCACCCAAAAATAAAAATTCTGTCATTAATTAATTAATTCTCATGTCGTTTCAAACCTGAAAGACCTTCGTTCATCTTTGAAACCCAAATTAAGATAGTTTTGATGAAATCCCAGAGCTACAGTGGTCTTACAGGTTTGGAACGACATGAGGGGGAGTATTTAATGAATGAATACTTGCCAAAACGGAAATTTCGACATAATGCATTTGTCTGTTTAAATATGGAAAGACACAAAAGAGAGCTCAGTTCAGTACTTATGCGCTGATGTCTACGCTGGAGTTTGTTTGAAATCCTGGAAATTTATTAAAAATAAAAAACGAAAAAATCACATGTACAAGTTTGCACAGCGTTTGCCATGATTCTCAAAATTGAGCTCATGCTGTTTCCACTGATCATCCTTGATATGCTTCAACAACTTTATTGGAGTCCTATGGTAAATTCAATTGATAGGACATGATTTGGAAAGGCACACACCTGTATATATATATATATAAGGTCCCACAATTAATAGTGTATGTCAGAGCACAAACCAAGCCATGAAGTCCAAGGAATTGTCTGTAGGCCTCTGAGACAGGATTGTATCGAGGCACAGATCTGGGCAAGGGTAGAGAAAAATTTCGTAAGCATTGAAGGTCCCAGTGAGCACAGTGGCCTCCATTATCGACAAATGGAAGAAGTTTGGAAACTGAGCGATCAGGGGAGAAGGGCCTTAGACAGAGTGTTCTGGACCTCAGACTGGGGCGAAGGTTCATCTTCCAACAGGACAAGGACCCTAAGCACACAGTCAAGATAACAAAGGAGTGGCTACGGGACACTGTGAATGTCCTTGAATGGCTCAGCCAGAGCCCAGACTTGAACCCGACTGAACTTCTCTGGGGAGATCAGAAAATGGCTGTGCACCGACGCTCCCCGTCCAACCTGATGGAGCTTAAGAGGTCCTGCAAAGAAGAATGGGAGAAACTGCCCAAAATAATTGTGCCAAGCTTGTAACATCATAGTCAAAAAGACTTGAGGCTGCAATTGGTGCTTAAACAAAGTATTGAGCAAAGTCTGTGAATGTTTTTGTACATGTTATTTTTTATGTTTTGTTTGTTTTTTATTTTTAATAACATTTTTTTTTTCAAACAAACTTCTTTCACATTGTCATTATGGGGTATTGTTTGTAGAATTTTGAGGAAAGTAATAAATTTAATCCCGATCTGAACAAGGTTGTAACATAACAAAATGTGGAAAAAGTGAAGTTCTGTGAATACACTCAAAAAAATATTTCTGTCTAAACATAAATTTTATGTAATTTAATTACATAGCAATTTTCCTTAAGATTTATGTAATAGTTGAGCATATGAATAGTGAGAGATTAAATGTCTTTTATCTTCAGTTGATTTCATCAGTTTCTCTGTCCTTCAGTGATTCTGCTTGTTAACAGCAGGCGTTCATCATTAATGCTCAATCATCACTTAATGATCTCATTAACTCTGACACTGCTTCAATGGTACTTTAACTCAGTAGTGCGCACACACATGACCACTAAACAGTGTTCGTTAACCTGTGAACTGTTACATAAATCTGACCTATTTCATTTACGTATGACTGACAAATATGAATCACATGAAGTTTATTTGTTTGTTTATGTTAAAACAATGTCATCCAAATGGATGGAAAATTGCTATGTAATTAAATTTCATAAGACTGAAATATATGTCTGCTCTTCTCATTCTCCCAGATATTTTTGAACGTTTTATAAGACATCCAGCAAGTGTATGCAACTTAAATTCAACCAGGTAGATCAGCATGCTACAATTCACACAAAAAATCGGTTTTGACTGTATCTCTTCCCAAATCATTCTCATTTTTCTCGTTTTTATTTGTTGACGTCTGTGAAAAATAACACTGCTTTAAACCAGGGCACAAATAGCATCTCCCTTAAAATTGTTCAATCGGTAAAAGGGAGTGATTTCAGATTCCGCTTATATACTGATTCTATGAGTAGCCAAATAAAACAGGACACTTTGTGTGACAACAGTAAAGTTGGACCTTTTTTTTTTGCGTTAAACTTTTCTTTTTTGTTGTTGTAGTTGTTGTTGTTTTTATGTGTCTGATAAAAAATGAAAGTGCAAAAATAAAATAAAAAGAGTCTGTGAAAGTGAGAGCTCAAGAGAGCAGGTGCTGAGTCAGAGAGGACAGGAATGTTGGTGGAATGAGGAAGAAGTGTGTGCGTGTGTGAGTAAGGCTGAGAATGATCTGGGGAAGGAGAGGGCGGAGATTCTCCAGGGATTGCGTGCGGACATCAAATGTTTACCTGTAACAAAGAGAGGGGGGGAGGAGAGGAGAAATGGCTGTGGTTTACAGGAGTGGGCGGAGAAACAGAGCCTCCAGCATGAGCTTCGCACGCAACTTAACAATACTACCTTTATGAAGACAGCACACATACACACCCACACACTCGCACATACACTCCTGCAGGAGGAAATCCAGGGTTTCATGTCAGTGGAATTTCAGTGGTAGTATTCTATTATCACAAACCACAGGTCACACAGTCAAATCAGTGCAGAAATCAATTGACAGATGGTAAAGCTCATTTGTGTAGGTTATTAGACATAAAAAAAAACATATTTTCTGATGTCTTTTTACATTGAGGATTTTCTGAACTATATTCTTTTAATTTAAGAAAGAAGGGTTTCCCTGACGTGTTAAGTCATATTGGTCACTGATACAAAAGTATTTGTTAAGTTATATTCAGTTGGGATATATAGCCATGGAATAAAACCATTTGAAAGATGATTGCTTGCAATTCTTATTTTTTTTTCTCACATTGGTGAATTTATATCTCACAATTCTGACTTTTCTCACAACTGACCCGCCCCCTTTAGTTACTGTTGCTACGTGTGACCAGCCATGCCGCTCTCACGCCGCACGTCGTCTTCTTACGCAGTGAAAAATACATGCGGAGCAAAGAGGACACTGACAACGCATCGACGGACAAGACAGAGCAGGTTTCATATTTAAAATATGGTCATTTTTATAAGAAGTGTGTGTGTCTAGTGTGTGTTTAATGTGTCGCTCCTCGATCATCTCTTCATACTAGTTCATTTATAGCATCAAATAAACATGAATGAACATCAGAAGGAATGTTGTTTCAAATGTGGAAAGACACAATTTTTCAAGTTCAAGTTCACCAACGTTAATCTACTAACTCCCCTGACTGCTTTGTCGGACAAAATGGCGGATTCGGGGTTAGGATTGGTTAGATCGGCTGTCAATCAAACTGTCGGTGAATTCTGACTTCTTTTCTCAGAACTGTGAGATATAAACTCGCAATTTTGATTTTATGACACATTTCTAAAAAAAAAAAAAAAAAAAAAGTCAGAATTGCGAGATGTAAACTCACAATTACTAGAAAAAATGTCAGAATTGTAAGATAAATAGTTAGAACTAAAGTAGTTTCCGTACCTACATGACTGTCACACCGTCTCCGTCATGTTCTGTTTGTTTTCATTCATCACATGTGCTCCTTTGTTCTAAGTTCCCGCCACTCATCAGTCACCATGTAAACTAACTCACCATTACAGCTGTGCATCCTTAGTTAATCAACTCTTGTGTATATCAGTTCCGTGTCTGGTCTCGTTTCAGTTATGTGTGCATGTACCTCTACCGGATTGAGTAAAGCTTAGGCATGTGACCCCGACAAATAGAGGCATTGATAATTGGCTGATTTTTCTGATCTATTTATTTGTCAAACCATGTGCTGAATGATCAGATTGTTATCTATCTCGAAAACTGAATCTTGGAAGGTGTTCACACTTTGTCTTTCATTGATCAGCAGAAGTGCATTCATTGATCAAAATCAGTCAGCTGTTCACACTAGAGTTGACACCAAACTGAGCTGACTGCCACTTTAGGTTATAAGTAAATTTTCTTCCATAGAAGCTCAGTTGAATGTAGAAGTATAAATAAAGCATGTGTGCTCACAGGGTGTGTGTGTGTGTGTGTGTGTGTGCGTGCGTGCGTGTGTGTGCATGAGCCAGGCCGGGCTGGGTTCTCCTCCTCTCTGAGTTGCGCGTCTGCAGTCAGAGCTCGTCACAATGGCAGTCATTGTTCTGAAGGCAGGCCCCTGCGTGCTCACACCCTCCCCTACCTGAGCAGCAGACAGGTGTATCTCTGCTAGTCACGCACAGCCACGCTGCCAAATATCCAGCACGCACTACAGCGCTTTACAAACCACCTCTGTGTGGCTGGACATTTCCTTGGAATGCCCTTTTAAAAGGTGCATTCATGAATGTTCTTGTGTACTTAGTGGGAGATTCTACTATCATGGTCAATTAGCTAAAGTCATAAAGTAAAAACAGTAATAATATGAAATATTATCGCTTCTGAGATTACCCAAGAGAGAAAAAAGTTTGTCATTTCTTCTGTTTCATTAGGTCGGCCTTTTAGTCTCTTTTTATTAAATTCTTATCAATACATTGAATTATTATTATTATTATGTTTTTTTTACCAGTTAGAAATTTGGGAGTTGGGCTTCAATGGCAGATTTTCAGTGGATTGTATGCACAAATTCATGGATAACAACAGTTCCCTTTCAGTCATTCGATGTACGTCAGAACTGAACCGACGAATTGGGATATCGCATGAGAGCCCTATCATCTTCGAGTGTAAAGATGAAGATTGGCGTGCAAGCTCTACGTGACGCGCCCAGCCCCCGCGAGCGGGTATTAATACGGAAGTAGAGATCGCTCGCACTTTGTCCCGTCCGCGCTCTGGGTCTGTATGTGGACAGAACTCAAAGCTTCAGGACCTCAGACCAGCTCTTCGTCTGTTACGGAGGCCAGCAGAAGGGAAAGGCTGTCTCCAAGCAGAGGATGGCCCACTGGATAGTGGACGCCATCGCCTTGGCTTATCAGTCGCAAGGCGTGCCTTGCCCGCTCGGGTTGAGGGCTCACTCCACTAGGGGAGTAGCTTCTTCCTGGGCGCTGGCTCACGGCGCCTCGCTGACAGATATTTGTAGAGCTGGGCGACACCCAACACGTTGGCTAGGTTTTATAGCCTTCATGTCGAATCGGTATCTTCCCGTGTACTGGCCCCTACTGGCTGGTAGCGCGAAGAACCCTTTCTAGTGTCCGCTTGCATACGCCACTCCCACGTTCTGGGCCGGATACGTGCGTCTGTTGCTCCAGTAGAGTTCCCCGGTTGGCAAACCCTGTTGAGTCCTCCGCCACCCCTTCGGATATTGCGGAGTGTCCGTTGCTAGGCTTAAGCACGCATACTGCCTCTGCTAAACTGGGTTCCATATGTTGTGACCCCTACGGCGGTCCCATATGTGTATGTCCACGGTAGCCTTCCTATGTAAGCCCGTGTCTTTCCCTCAGCAGAGCCCGCTCTGCTGTCCCTGCTAGATGTGTCTCCCCCCTACCTAGGCCGGAGCCATCCCAGGGGCTTCATATGTGCACTGCCCACGGCCAGTCCATATGTACATTCCCACGTAATTTTCCTCCCTTCGGGTAGGTTGTGGTCTCTGCAGCGTCCTCAGTGGGCATGCTTTCCCAGTGTTTTCCAAGTCTTACTGAGTGGGTCATACGGAACAGTAGTAGACTTCCCTGGCGTAAGCCCGGTCCCTTCTCCATCCCTAGTGCGCGCTGGGCGCTGGAGGGGGTCAGTAACTGTGGCGTTTTATTAGGGATCCCAATTCGTCGGTTCAGTTCTGACGTACGTGGAACGTGACCGACTGAAAGGGAAAGTGCTCCCCGCTTCCGTATTTAAACCCGCTCGTGGGGGCGTCACGCAGAGCTCGCACGTCAATCTTCATTGGCTCGTTCAGTTAACACTCGAAGATGATAGGGCTCTCATGCGATATCCCAATTCGTCAGTTCAGTTCTGACGTACGTCTCCGTTCCCTCCTTCAGGGAATGAGGGTCACATACGTAATCGAGACGTTAGTAATTGGCATCCATTGTTTTTTTCTGAGAATCCCAACTTGGACACTGTTCTTGCTTGAATTGCTTCACTTCTGCACACATATTGCATCATCCTGACCCCACTGTCCCTTTCATGGTCGAAGTAGACTCCTTAAACATTGTCCTTTCACAACTTCATGGTGAACTTCCTGAACTATACCCATGTGCTTATTTTTCTCCCACGATTATCTTGCCTGGTTTTGACCAGTGTTGGGGAAAGTTACTTGCATTACAATATTGAGTTACTTCCTAAAAAAGTAACTTGCAGTTAGTCAATTTTATAGACTTGCAGTTACTTTTTATGGAAGTTAATTATGAAAAAATGAATTACGATACTTTTTCTCACTTGGGCTGGGTTTGCTTGTTTGTTTTTTAATAACAACAAAAAAGTTTATTTAAAGTCATTTTTGCTTATTAGTATGGCTGAATTGGATCATCGAACGTCAGCTGCAAAGACACTGGTTAATAAAATGAGATTAAATACATAAAGTATATTTTGTTTAATTTAATATATTTAATTATTGCAGATTTGTGCAATATTCTGAGATTGCATTTCAGCCATTAAAGCTTTGTTCAATTAGGGAATTTAGACTATATTATAGATTAGACTAAGTTAAATGTAATAATTTAATTAAATGACATTACATCTCTATATATTATAATTACATTAGACCACACTCATTGTGCAAAGCACAGAATATTAAGCATCTTGGTTGTAGTGCATAGTTGTGCGGATAGATGACATGTCAATTAATTTTTTAAAGATTAAATAGCTCAATTTTTGGTCAATATGTATATTAATGTAAAAGAGAATGTTTATATTTGGGTGCTGCTGTTGATTTATTATAATGTTTTCAATACTTCTTCTCTTCAGTTTAGTTACATTTAATTTGATTGATTAATTTACAGGTTACATGTGTACAAAGTACAAATATTCCCCAAGTAAATTCCTCAAACAAAGTTTGTCAACTTACAAAAACGTATTTCATGTTAAGTACTTTTTTTTTTTCTTACCAGCAATACAGCAAAAGAGTAAAATATCGCTGTCATTGGAGTTCACATCACCATCAAAAGTTAAATCTGTTGCAGTTTTTCACTGTAAAATTTGATGGAAATTTTTTTTTTTAAATCCTGTAAAACCAAAAATTTTGCTACTGTATTTGATGTATTGTGTATGACTGATCACGACGTTGCCAAGTATGAAAAATGCAACCGCAGATGAGATTTGATAGCAACACCAGAGGGGATGATTTGAAATGATTCATTTAAAATTGTACATGTATTTGACACTTCCATGGTGATTTGTTGTCCTTTCTACAGCTTGGAAGAATAAAACACCATTCACTTGTATTATTTGCAAAACAGAGGCTTGGACATTACTAAGCATATTTGTTGGCTGGATAAGTATAAATTTCAACTGTGCATTACTTATATAACCTATTCTCAGCCTCTAACACCGACCAAAAACAGCATGAGAGTCCTGTCATTAAAACAATCAACGTGTCTGTGCTAATCATTTGTGAATGAATTATCCTGCATATCCTAAAAACTGCAGTTTTCTGAGCTAATGTATATATCATGTTATGTGTATCACTCTCAGAATGAAAAAAAGAAAAAAGTTCAGAGCGCCGGTGACTCTGGAATGCAAGACAGGAATGTCGTTGAGTTACCAAAAAGGGGGTTTGACTGAAAACAATGTCTTTGTGTTTTCGTTCAAGGCTCTAGTCACGCAAACCTCCAGCACCTCTCCTGCGCGGCACACAAGAAAGAGATGGAGCGCCTGTAACTGACAGAGTTGCGTGCAGCTCAGGTACCCCTGGGTTGAGCTGGACTCCAGCCAGAAGAGGTGTTTCCTTTAAAGCAAGTGGTGGATCAGGGAACGGATTAACTGCTTCCAAAGCACTACTAATAGTTATTTAGCGTTGATCCAAAACAACTTGGGGACAGTCTCCGTGAAATAATCTCCGGTTATGTGTCTTGTTTAAGGGACACAGTGGTACTTGTTTATAGATCAAACTTGCTGAGGTTTCAAGAAGTGATGGATTGATATATTGGTAAATAATGAATTGACTTTTAAATGATTAATATTACAGTGAACCCTAACACTCAAAATAATTTAATTGGTTTGAGTGGGACAAACTCAATTAGTTCAGTTGAATCAACTTTAATGAGTATTTAGTTAGTATTTAGTACTTTCTTTTTCTTTCAAGTTTGCAGAACTAATAATTTTAAGTAAACCGAACTCTTTCATATCTATGAACTTTTAGCAAAATTTTTGCATTTACTCATCCTTTTGAGTGCCATGGTCAAAGCATGCTGGGAAATGGAAATCCCAGCCCAGTTAAACTTAAGTTTGTCCAAAAATGAAAAGAAATGAGTTCATGAAGTTTTCATAGAGTTTTATGAACTTTAAACTGATTGCTTTAATTTTTTTAGCCTAGTGTTCCAAAATCTAACGATAGTCTTAATGAATAATGCACATTTTCCATTTCCAGTCATTTTTGTGAATTTTCATTAAATATTATGCAAGATTGATGTTAATTTACATAAAAAAATCGTATTATTCTTATTCGCTAGCATTAGATATAAAATTAAATAGCATAATATGCAAAGGTCTTCAAATTCCTTTTAAGATGGTTATTTATGTTGTTTGCTAGTCATGCAAGTACACTCAAAAAATATTTCTGTCTAAACATAAGTTTTATGTAATTTAATTACATAGCAATTTCCCATCCATTTGGATGACATAGTTTTAACATAAACGAACTAATAAACTTAACGTGATTCATATTTGTCAGTCATATGTAAATGAAATAGGTCAGATTTATGTAATAGTAGAGATTAAATGTCTTTTATCTTCAGTTGATTTCATCAGTTGTTTCTCTGTCCTTCAGTGATTCTGCTTGTTAACAGCAGGCGTTCATCATTAATGTCCAGTCATCACTTAATGATCTCATTAACTCTGACACTGCTTCAATGGTACTTTAACTCAGTAGTGCGCACACACATGACCACTAAACAGTGGGAACTATTACATAAATCTGACCTATTTCATTTACGTATGACTGACAAATATGAATCACATGAAGTTTATTGGTTTGTTTATGTGTGTAAAACTATGTCATCCAAATGGATGGAAAATTGCTATGTAATTAAATTACATAAAACGTATGTTTAGACTGAAATATTTTTTTTGAGTGTAGAGCTTCAAACTGGAATAATCCAGTGATATTTTTGCATGAAGGAGGAGTTCTGCAACAGACACAAAGAGACCGGCTGAAATTACGGGAAGGGACTGAAGCAACTGACCAACACCAATCCACAGATCTGTGAGAGCTTCGGTGGGATACAAAGGAACGATCTGAACATGAATTATTATTATTATTATTATTTTTATCATTCCAGGATCTGAAATCAGTGTAATTGTAAATAATTTACACTGATCCTAATCCCAAATCCACTCCTCATTTTATCATTTTATTTCAGGTGTGGGAAATGAAAGCATGTCTGCAGCTGACGGAGAGCGTTAATGAAACCATGATTCACCCTTTTGTGTCCTGTGATGACGGCAGATCTTATCTGACTCACGCTCAACTGCTCACACGCGATGCTGTCATTAACACATCCTCCAAAAACATCAAGCTGTCTATTCATAATCGATCCATAACAACATATTGGACAAGTAAATCCACTTGCACTGGTTTTATTTGGGTGAACATGCTGGCCACATTAAACACAATGAAGTAAATAATGCAATCTTACGCACATTACAGGGCTAAATGAATGAATACATGTTTCTACTTTATGTTAGATGTCTTTAACTATTTACATCAAATGAAAAATAAGTGTTTGGAGCAATGTACTGCAAAACAAAATGTTTGTTGCTATTGAGGTGATATATGGGTAAGGTTAGGGACAGGTTTGGTGGTAGATGTAGGTTTAATTATAGACAGATGTAATTACATATAAAAATGTAATGTAAAATGTAAATAAAATGTAATAAATGCATCAAATGATTCATTTAAATGTTAGTACAAAGTAGTTAAAGACAATATAAAGTGGTTCCATGTAAAGTAAACTGAATCCAACTAAACTCACACTACATTTCCCGTGGTTCATTGCTGTGTGTGTGTGTGTGTGTGTGTGATATGGGACTGACTGGAACTGCAGTCTGCCGCTGACAGTCACACTGCGAGCGTGTGCGCGCGCGCTTCTCTTGACTCTTGATACATTCTAGCGAAACACAAGATTTCATCCGGGCATTCGTCTGAGGCTCGCACTTTAATAACAGGACGTCGTTCGTCCGCGGGCAGGATGAAGTGGAGATGAGTTTGTAAAGTGTGGCACGTGGGTCCGCCGCTTCATTCAAGGAGATAAACCTCTCTGGATTCAGTCGGTTCGGATGCCAACGGCTCAGTGAATGTGACCATGAATATCTCCTGTATTCCTGGGATACTGGCGTGTCTCGTTCCAGTGGAGCTGTACACGACTTCTGGAGTAACTTAACATGTGGAATAAACTTCCTTTCGAGGATGAAGGATTAACTGAAGTAAGAGAAGAAGTGCTCTGGTAAGTGCTGTGATATTGACAGCGGTGGATATGCTCGTAACGCCTTCATCAACAACACAAACACACAGACGCGGTTCTGTCGGACACAACGCAACATTCATTCAAGAACGCTAATAATCCATTCATGTATTATTTGTTAACAAATCTCTAGGATTATGTCTGTACTGTTCTCAGTTAGTGTTGAAGTTACGAGATACGCGCGCGCTTCAGCCTGTCAGTCACAGTTATTCCGTTTGTTTATATGTTTTGCCGGAGCCAGCTATAGTTAGGATAGCTATTCATTGTTCGGTTTACTGCCTTTAAAACAGCACAGTATTTCAAAGGTGCTGCATGGATGTGTGTAGAAGAGATTTAGTTCGCAGCGGTGATAAAGGAATATATATATATATAGGATATTAGCATGGCTATGTCTTCTTCTGACACTGACAGCTCTCGCCATACTGATACTGAAGATCACAATGAAGTCGACATTATCAGTATCCTTTTGGTTGTCAACCCTGTGCATCATTTCTGGCAGAACATGTGACCCTTTAACATCTACTGAAGCTTCTGTGGCGTAAGGGGCATTTCCTGTCAGGCTCTGGTGGATGACATGCAACTCTTTCTTGTTATAAAAGAGTGTGTGTGTGTGTGTGGATTGTGGTGTTTTGCTGGTGTCGGGGTGGATATGTTTTAGAGCCGCTCTGCCTCAACTCGCCCCTCTTCCCGAGCAGAATTCCCTCTATTGTTGAGCCCTGGACAGAGATCCACTATAAGCACAGTCCCCCACCACCCTTTCACAGCGTCCCCCTCTCTCAAACACATCCTCTGCAAACAAGACCTCCTTTCTCCTCTGGAGAGGGACCTTATGTCCAACAGCAAGTGACTCTCATGGCCAACCATTGACGATGGGACACTCCCTTCACAAAAGAGGCTGAAGTGTCAATAAAGTTGGTCGGAGCCTCCGATGCACAGGAATTCCTCTCTCTCCCACCCTGAGAGAGACAAAGAAACACTTTGTGTCAGGCAGGGGGCCCTTGACTAAACAGCAGGGCCTTCTCTTCACTAGCCCTACTCCTCTTCCTCATCCTGTTATCTTAAACCAGGAGTGGGAAGCATGTGTTCCTGTTGTGTTCAGACAAAATACCCTTTCCTGGCCCTGTTTACTCCTGGTATTAAGATTCATTTTGTTCGATCGGATCACAGGTAGATGTAGGAGACGCATTCCCATTCACACCTGAGCTGTGTCCGAAACCGCTCCCTATCCACTACATAGTGCACTATATGGGGTGTCGGCCATTTTGTGGTGCTGTCCCTGACTGCATTCCCTACGCTCGTTCACTCCTTTGACCCACAATCCTCTCTGATTTTGAGCGCCGTCACCCAAAATCCAACGCGATAAGACGATCGAGCGCGAAAGAAAAATAAATATGGCTTCTACAAATTAGAACATCTCTGTAAAGATATTTTGAAGCGAAATGATACAGGTTTATATCATAATATATATACATATTGTCACATGATCATTTGGTGGATTTTTCTCATATGTTAGTGAACTGTTGTACAGTGTATTTAACCGACGTCTTGGAATATGATGTATTGACGAATTTTTATGTGCTTTAGGGACGGATGAGCTCATTTTAAATGTTAATGACGAAATTGTCTGCAATTAACGTCTCGTTTTCGTTTGCTGATATAGTGCGCTCAACTGCCGTGCACTATATAGGGGTTAGTGAACGAGTGAACGAGTGAACGGTTCCGGACACAGCTTGGGTGTTTTAATCCGTCTCGTTTGACCACATCCGTCCTGATTTCTCCGAGGGGTGGGCGATATGTCCAAATTCTTATTTCATGATGAGACATTTTATTTCCCGATTTCAACATAGTTATTTAGTGTTATTTTATCTCATTCCTGTTATTAAACATAAGAAAAAAGAAGCAAATTACTAACAATAGGATAAATAGAATATAACAGAAATATTAATTAATGTTTTTACAAGTACAGTAGGTTTGTATTGTACTGTCTGAATTAAATATAAATGTAATCTTAGTAAAGCTTAAAAAGCTTATTTAGTCCAGAACAGCGTTATTTTCTCTCTTGTTTGATTTACATTAATGGCACCGAGCAGCTTGTATATTAGGCTGCTGTCGCTTTAAGACTAAACGCACGGATCCATTGTACTGATACACATCCGGTTTACACCCAACTGAGACATTCCTGTTTTTACAGGAATAATCCACGCGCTTATAACTCTTTTTTACATCAAACACGTCCCGCTCTTTATACTCATTCATGCATTTCATTACTCCGAAGTGTCATTAGTGCCATGTATTTATATATATCTCTAACAATAGACATTTTATACTTCGGGAACGATTAGGGCTGGGTGATTTTTCAGATTTTTTCCAGTTCCAATTTAATGTGTTGCCACGATTTCATTATTTTTTAAATTGAGAAATTTTGAATAAAAATCTTAGCAAACGTTACAATTAGACGTCGACAATGCTAAGACGTCGCTAGTCTTTAAGCAGCTGTTCACTCATAAACGCGTAATTGCGTTGAAAAAAATGAGACACGCAGTGGAAAGGGAAAAAAGCACTAGATGTGAGTTGAACTTTTTTTTAAATGTGAGCTCCACATTTCTAGAATGCCGTTTCATGGGTGAGACGCTGCAAAAGACGCGAGTGCAACCGCCAACCTGTAAATAACTACTACTGTATGTTTGATATTTCATGTTTGCATGATGATGATGACGGGCTGAAAGCGGCTGCTGTTTTCTCTTTTTACAAAGTATTTGCTGTTAATAGTCCATTACAGGTGTTATTTACTGCTTTTACTTTTTCATTTCTGAGTATATAGAACATGTTTTTGTACAGTATTTGCCTTCAAATTTCATGGATATTTTCTGGAAAAATATTGAACTAAGTAATTTGTTTTATATTTACTCCATATGTTTTACATTTTATTTTTTTGCCATATCGCCCAGCCCTAGTAACGATATGTATTGTCATACGCCAAGCCCTGATGGCTGTGTAAATATGTAGGCTTTTTCAGATCTTCTCGATCTTTTGAAATAAGCTCAAGCAACATATATATGTATGTAAATATGTATATGTATATATGTGTGTATATATATGTGTGTGTGTGTATATATATGTGTGTGTATATATGAATATATATATATATATATATACATACATATTCATATATACACACATATATATAAGACACGGCGAGCGCGTGTTAGCAATCAGGAATGGTGGGAGAACATTGTGCTTGGTATGTTTTTTGTCTTCATCTTCAGCCAACAAAGTTTAACTCCCTTCTGGCTAGTGACCTTCAGTCACCCTGTTGTTGAATGTTTGGTCGCGTCCTTGTCATAAACGGGTCCAAGGAGCGTGTGCCTGTGCGCCAGGAGCACTGCAGGTGTTTACTGCGCTGTCATATAGTACGTCTGTGGTAAACCACAAGAGAGACGTACATGAGCGGTCAGGCTGGCACTTTGCATCTGTCAGGAACTCGATAAACTCCAACGTTTGCATTCAGTTAAATAGACCACACTTTTTTTTTTTTTTATAAAACCACAGGTTGCATTCCTACGTGTGTGCCGTTAATCCAGGTGTTGTTCAGGTAATGAGTAATAGCAATATTCTCCTCAAACCGTACTTCGAGTCAGCGGTTGAATTGAAAGCGAAAACTGTCCATAATTCTACACATTTTTGGTGTGTTTGATACACCATTCTACTGATAGACTAGAGGATGTTTCCTGGTTCTCTTCAGTATTGGCGTACAGAGGCGAATTAATGTAGTGATGAAAAAACAGCTCTGCTAACATTCTCTCGCAGCACAGCAAAGTTTTCTTCACCGGCACAGTTTAAGGTTTAAACTCACCGTACCGCGAGAGGCTGCGAACGACAGCGTAACACAGGTGTGTTTGCAGGCCTCGTGCTGAGCATCTCTAATACGAAGGTTTCTTTGTTTCCATGTGCTTTCTAAGAGTCTTTATGCTGTATGTGTGTGTGTCTGTGAACTCATTGCGTACTCTTACATCGCAGTTATAACAAGCAGCACATTGAGTCCAGCGCATTGGACCAAACGATCCATTTTTGTGTGCCCGTATACTCTACATCTCTCGGTGTGTGTTTAGCGTGGCTCTAGAGTTTGTCTGTCATTTGTTAGCGCCGCAGGAACAATGGGCAGCTTGTCTCTGGGGTGGTGATGCTGGAGAGAGGGGGTCTGGGATCGGCCCGCCTCGGACCAAGAACAAGCGTCTGTCTGATGGAAGGACCTGCTGACCCTTCCTTAGGAAAATGGAACCTTTGTTCAGAGGTGTGTGTTTTTATGCTGCTGCGTGTGGGAATGTGTCTACAAGTGGGAGAGGCTGAGAAAACCAAATGGCCAGATGAAAGGTCAGAGAGCTCAAACTCTGTCTATATGTAGCACAACTGTGCTTGATTCGTATACAGCAAGTCAGCAGGTTTTGTAATCGTTGTGGATGTTGTTGTGAAAAGAAGCTACTTCGCTACGAAGAAATGTGAAAAAAGGTCAGCATTTCTCCCTAGCGTTTTGAGCAGATTCTTAAACGACTCTGATTGGCCGTTGTGTTCACGCACTCAACAGATATGTCTGTGATTGGTGACGATGATCAAAGCTCTTCACCACACATGGAAGTGATTTAGGATGCGTTCACACTTGCCATGTTTGGTTGGATTAAAACGAACCCTGGTGCGGACCGGCACCGCTAAAAAGATGGGTCTCGGTCCGCTTCCAAACCAACTCTGGTGCGGTTCGATCGATATATGAACGCGACACGGAGCAAAGACACGTAAACGAACCAAAAACAGGACGTGACGTCACGAGATGTGATTGAGTTGACGACGCGGAAAGATCGGTGTGTCCAAAATGAGTGGAGGGCAAACGTGGAGCAACGAGGAGGTGACGTTTCTGTTTCTGTGTACGACGGAGCAAATCCTGCTGCTGTTCTGAATGTTTTCAACATTTTATGAGCTCTTCGTGAGTTCTCAGCTGGTAAAAATAAAGCATAAAATGATGGCGTTTAATCCAGAACACAGCGTTGTTTTGAATGTTCGGGAATGAAGCTCCGTGTCGAAATACACGTCATAAAAGCCGACCAATCCCTGCGCCTTTGGTTCGGTAACTTAAGGTTCGCTGGTAAAAATGCCAGTGTGAGCGCTAAGCGGACCAGGACTATATGTTCTGTTTTTTTTTGGTCCGGACCAAACCAACCAAACCAACCGAACTACAAGTGTGAACGCAGCCTTAAAGTAGTCGTCCAGGGATCACATGTGTTGAGCGTGTGAACACATTGGCCAATCAGAGGTGTTTATCCGCTCCACGGCACTCAAAATGGTATCGTTACGTTTTTAAAATTTCAGTCCCTTTGACAACACTAGATGTTGAAGACCATCAGTGGCTAGTATATGCTGAACATGTGACGTCTTTATGAGTCGTCTCTGTCTGGACGCATTAGGCGTGTGGTAATTGGCTGTTTTGAGTGTTAATTGAATCAGTTTAAAAAATAGCAGTCAATTTTTATTTTAGTGTCTCAAATCAAAGCCTTGTGGACCAGTGATGGCCTCCACGTGCATGTGCGCATGATTCCCAGACCATCGGGAGTCTAAAATGTCATTTTTGTTTCAGAGGGGTTCTCACGACCAACCTCTTTGCACTGTGCCCAAGTGTGGCGTGCCATTTGGGACAGGGCTTTAGAGTCAGACACTTCACACACCGTTTCCTTTTCTGATGTGATGCACTTCAGAAGGCTTCACCACACCTTGAATTGAACGTTTCGCTGCTTCTGCTTGATGAGAACAGGGTCTGGCAGCGTTTAAATGACAAGCGAGGTAGTAAGTCAGGCAGCGGCCCAGACACATACCTGTCATTTCAAATGAAGTCACGTGAACCCGTTTTCTTACCGTTTTGAAAGAATTGTGTTAATGAAGGTGTGATCGTCACTGCTGTTGCTCAAAATTCATCATTCTTTCTTTAAAACTCGGATATCACTATTTTTCTTTATAATGTACAATGATTTATGATGTGGTTTAAAAAGCTTTTGAATGATTTCATGGTATTTGAACAATTTCGTGGTTTGTGGGCCCACCTAGTGGCTGGTAAGAGCGCACACACACGCACATGTCTGTATTGCTGTCTTAGTGAGGACATTCCATAGACTTCCATTGATTTTATATCAGGTCAATGATATTTTCTCTCTCCTAACTCAACCCCTACTCCTAAACCTACCATCACAGAAACATGTGCAAAACATTACATTTAAATAAAAATTTATAAGCCTTTTTATCTAGTGAGGACCAGTCACATGTCCTCACTAGTGGGTTGAGAAAGTACTTCACAGTATAAGTGAGGATATTTGGTCCCTACAAGTATAGCCGAAAAGAGTACACACACACGTATTTGTGTTTTCATGGTTTATGGGGTCATTCCATAGGCGTAATGGTTTTTCTACTGTACAAACTGTACATTCTGTCCCCCCACCCTGAACTTAACCCTCACAGAAAACATTCTGCATTTTTAGATTTTCAAAAAAGATAATTCTGCATGATTTATAAGTTTGTTTCCTCATGGGGACCAACAAAAGGTCCCCACAATGTCAAGATTTACCGGTTTTACTTACTAAGGAATACAAGTTCACACACACACACACACACACTCACTTCTGTTTCAAACAAACTTCTAAGGGGGCCAAAAAGATGACTTGTTTAAGTATATAAAATAATCCATTATTATGGATATGTCAAAATAATGTAAACAAATAATAAAATGTAAAAATGAAATCATACTATAGTCTTATTTTATTATTATTGAATAACAGAGTTGTTGAAATGTTTGGCATCACAAAAGGAATCATGGTTAATAAATTGAATCAGTTCTTTTAGTTTTCATTCTCTTTAGTTTTGTCAATCCAAAGGTATTTTACCTTACAGTGGTGTAAAAAAGACTTTAGAAAGATGACAGAATCAGTGTTTTATTTTTACAAAGATAAAAACCGTTGACTTTAGCAATCCTTTTTACATTATATGCCAACAGTGACAGTTAAATAAAAAGCACTTCTTTTGTTTTAGATTCTAGTTCTTATCAAACTTTCCTTTTGGCATCTTCATTTTAAATGCCCTCGTTGGTTCAATAGCAGAGATGTGGAGATCTTAATGCGGTCAATTTTACACATTGTTAGTGGTCGGAAACCCAACTGTGGGTCACTGTGCATACGCTTAACATTTGAAGAAGAATATCTGAACAACAAATAATGTTGAAACTGGAAATGTATCTCTTCTTCTTTTTTTTTTTTTTTCTCCTATTAACACAATTTCTGACAACACTCCCACATAAATCCATTGCTTGGATAAAGTACGCCCTCTACTGATGAGTCACGAGCACCACATTTGCGCTGAAACGAATGTCTCTAATCTCAACAAAAGTAATATTTACACAAAAGCATTGATTCTAGGACATGCTTCTGTAAATCTTCTATTTGTGGAATAAACAGGCCTAGGGCCTCATTGACTTCCATAGTTTTTTTTTTTTTTTTTTTCCATACTATGGAAGTCCGTGGTTGCAATCAACTGTTTGGTTATCCATATTCCTCAAAATATCGTCTTTTGTGTTCAAGAGAAGAAAGAAACTCATACAGTTGAGGGGGAGTAAATGATGACAGAATTACAATTTTTGGGTGAACTATCCCTTTTTTTCCAGCAACGAACTGTAAAACTGAAGTGTTGCGCTGGGCAGATCCCGCTCCTGTTTACGATCCCATATTTCAGCCTCTGACCCGGAGCTCAGGAATCATGTCAGACTTGACTCTGTCTGCCATCTCACCAGATTGCCTTTCAGACATTTTCTCTCCCCGACTTGCTTCCTCGAAACTTCCTCCTGGCAAACTCCTCTCTTACTCTGTCGGAGCGGAATATGTGTGACGGGAAGTCTCTAAGCACACTTAATGTGGCAGGATCTACTGAAAGTGGCCTCTCCTGTGCTGCCGCCTGCTGGGGAATTAACATCAGTGCAGGCGACTTAACGGAAGAGATTGATGGCATTGATCGATTGTTGATTAACACCCCTACTATGGCAAGCTGTTTTGACTTTTAATCATTCTCAGAATATAAACTTGTCATATCAACAATTCAATTCTTGATAACATCGCTAATTCTTGATATCAACAATTGAATTGTTTGAAGAATTTTATTTCTGATTATGTGAAATTGAAATTTCAACTAGTAAGAAATCAAGATATCAAGAATTGCATTTGATTGGCAGCCTATGGTGAGATTTAACTAGTGAAAATACAATTACTGATATAAATGTAATTCATGATATCAAAAATGTACTTCCTGATATCAAGAATTGAATTGTCGATATCAAGAATTCATGTCCCGAGAATGAGTAAAAGCCAAAACGGCTTGCCGTACCACGACATCCCAAATGCCTTTAATCATCAGTTCATCAGAGGCTTTGAGACCAGAAACTGTGTGCGCCAGAATAAATGACAACTTCTAAAAATGATTTGTGCATCCGCTCAGCATGTTAATTCCACGTCGCCCATGTTAATGATGTGATTTGGAGCTGATATTTTGTTCAGCAGTAACATGCTTCAGGAGTGAAGATATATCAGAGCCATGTTATTATCTAGAAGTTTGAGATTTGAGTTTCTATACATCGACCTTTAGGTGAGAACTGAGAAAATCCACAGTTTAAATGCAAGAGAAATGGCTTTAGATTCAGATTTCAGAGGCTTTATTTGATTAGGCAAAAACCTGTCCAGTTTTTGTATTTTGTATATGTCTCACAGTCTCTATCTCTCTATCAGCTCAAGCCCACAATCCAGCTGTTTTTAAAACACTGGTCTATCTGAAGTTTTTACTTCTGAGCAACGCTCACTGGATTTGGTCGAGCAAAGTTTTGGATTGGATCTCTACACGAGCCGGTGCTATAAATGAGGATTATGCGTCAAGCTTGATAACATCATTTTCAAAGAAACCAGTTTTCATGTAAAGGTCTGAAAAAAGTAGTTTTCGATTTCTCACTCATCAAGAAATCTCTTTTCTTGCATCATCAGATTATCCAACGCTATCTCACGACCAATTTGTATGAATTTTTCGTATGAATTCCTACAATTTGTCGAAAGCCCAGTGATGAGTAGGTTTAGGGGTAGGTCATTCGTACGAATGAATCAATTATTGGCATAAAACTTGTGTTTGGTTTGTAAAAGTCTTGCAGAAATATTTAGGTTTTATATCAAGGCAGATTATTTGAGTTACATGTACAATTTCATACATGAGCAAAGCAAGAAAGAAATCTGGGTAACACTTTATTTTACAGTGTCATTGTTACATACGTTTCATGTAATTACGATAGTAATAACTATAAATTATGCATGATTACATGCAACTAACACTAAACCAACCCTATTGTAGTTACTTAATATTACTCAGTACTTAAATGTATAATTACCGTGTAACAAAGACATCTTAAAATAAAGTGTAAACTAATAAACTGCATGTGTTTTAACTATTTCTCATCAGGTTTATATATCAACAAATCCAATTTGCTCCAGTCTCATCCGTTTTAGCTAATCGAGTCTTGTTCCATAGTTGAAAGCATTTTTAATTTGAATCGAACAGTTTTCACACTGCTGATGCTGAGCAGTTTAAATAAATGCATTTTTAAACCAGCATTATTTAAATAAATCAAATGATGCATGCATTCGTGTTTTTTGTTGGTGTGGCCGAAGCTGTTTTGTTCTTGTTGCACTGTAAAAACTGTTACTTAAATTCAACTCAAAAAAATTAAGGCAAATTTCCAACTACTTTTTGTAAGTTTAGTGAACTTCTTGGCATTTTGAGTTGTATTTTACTGTATGCTAAAAAATGAAGTAGAGTCTACAAGATAAAGCAAAACATTGTGACAAGGAGCAGCATATTGACCAAATCATACTTAGTTAAAATAAAAAAATTAAACTTTAACTCATTAAATAAATTATTTATTCAATCCACTTGAAATAATTAGTTAGCATTGCCATAACTTTAATAAATAAGGAAAGAATCTGTTACAGCGTCCATATACAAACAATTAATGTTAATGGAACACAACAATGCTAATGGAAACGTTTTAACGTTAAAAATGTTCTGAGCATCTTTAAGCGCGGCACAGAACACCTTCAAAGTGCAATCACGCTGTATAAAGCCCTCAAAAACTCCACAGAAATCCCAAAGCGGTCCGGTTCAGGCGACCACGACCGCTGTCATGTGGGCGCCGGGCGGGTCGTGACCTTTGGCTTTGGATATAAACACTTAAATAGGGTTTTGTAGAAGCAATTCACTGTGAAGTTCAGTAAAATCATTTTTTGACAGGTAATAATAAGTTACAAAAGCATTCACACTTTTTACTCATGTAAAACTTAAATGACTACAAAAAGAAAAGGGAATCTTTTTCAAATAAATTCCGACAGACAACACCCTTGAAGCGCTTTTTACAGTGATGGTTTCAATTCTAGGCCTAGCTGATCATTTAGTTTTCTGTTCTAACACTGCTGTGATCTGTGAGTTCCAGTTGTGAGCACTAGATGGCACTGTGCTTCCACTGAAATGCCTCTCACGAGCGTCATTCCCATGCCAGATTACTCTTCACGTCTTATTGACCATCATATTGGAAGTCGTCCGCCTTTGAAGATCAAAGCTCCCGCACGGTCACTATCACCAGAAGATAACGTCCCCGTCAACCTCAATAAAGCCTGAAGAGAAACTTCTGGCAGAATAAGAGTAGCTTTTAATGTTTCAGGCCGTTTTCAGGAATCTTGTGAAGTAGGGTTAGTCTTGTTGGTGTAAAACGTTGAACTTCACAGTTTGTTCAATGCGCAGTTAATCATTCGGAAAAGCATTTGTTTGGCTTGACAGGAGGCTGGAACGGCCGGTTTAGTGAAATGTGTGTGTGCGCGTTGTGAAACCAGAAGACACGGAAACTTGGCAGATGTCAAGCTCAGTTGGGGCATGGCCAGATCTTTGCGAAGTTCAGCTCTGAAGTGACGCGCTCGTCATGCAGGTGTGCCGGGTCGTGATTGGGTGACAGTAATAGCAGCGCTATAAAAGCGTCGTCTGTTTCCCACAGTGTCAGTGTGACACATGCCGAATATTAGCCAACAGCTGTTTACTACACTCAAAAAAATAACTTGTTGGTCTAACTTAATTCAACTATGACACCTATTTCCACGCATTGTACTGATGAGTAAAATTCATCCTAATTTAATGAATCGTACCAATTTCATTGTGAATGTTTCCTGAACATGATTCTCTCTTGTTGAGCCAGCCAGTGCTGTTGCTGTTCAGATTGGTGCCCTTGTGCAGACTTGCGGGAGTTTTAATGCGTGCTTTTAATGAAATGGCCCGTGCAACACTTGCTTGCATGCTAGGCATAACGTTTGTTGCAGTCAAGCAATGAACAAGTAAATCATTTCTCATCACTGGCATTAGCTCAATTATAACTTATTAGATTAATTCTATGTGTCCAGGGCTGGGTGGGTTACTTTTAAAATGTATTTCACTACAGATTACAAAATACATGCTTTAAAAAGTCATTTGTAACGTATTTCGTTACATTACTCAAGTTTAGTAACTCAATCTAAATACTTTAGAATACTTTGGAATACTAATAAGTGTGGAACAAACACAAAAAAGGTCATTGTGAGTTTTTATCTCACAATTCTGACTTTTTCCCTCAGAATTGAGTGATATAAAGTTGCAATTGTGAGTTATAAAGTCAGAATTATGAGATATAAACTCACAATATTGAGAAAAGTCAGAATTATGAGATATAAACTCACAATATTGAGAAAAGTCAGAATTATGAGATATAAACTCACATACTAAATTCTCAATTGCAAGAAAAAAAGTCAGTATTGCAAGTTTAAATCTCCCAATTCTGACTTTATAACTTGCTATTGTGAGTTTAAATCTCGCAATTCTGAGAAAACGAAGTCAGAATTGTAAAACACAAACTCACAATTTTGAGGGAAAAAAACAAATTGTGAGAAAAAGTCGCAGTGACGACTGAATTATGAATAAAATGACTCCCAAAACATGAAAACAGTGGAAAACATGAAACTGAACTCGTCTTTTTCAGACGGTCAGAGTCAGAGAATCACCAATCGCTGTTTAAATGACATTAAAACTCAAAGTAATCACTTTGGTAATCTAAAACACTTTTCAGATGGAACTGTAATCTGATCACCACCCATTTCAAATGAAATACAGTGACTCAAATGTTGTATTTTAAATATGAAACTACGTTACTCCCAACCCTGTATGTAGCCACCCTCAGTCTAACCACCAGCTCAACACTTCACCACAATGGTAACCCCAAAACTATTAACATAATAGTGATTTTTAAATATCAACATAATAGAGCAGTAAACATTAAAAAGTCTCTCCATTTTCTCATCTCGCTAAAAACTGCTTAAAATAACACTTTATTTCAACATTTACCCAGCTCAGCCGCTTTGCAAAGCATGATGGGAAGTGAAAGTCCTGCTTGTTCGAGTCCTGGTTGGGTTTACTTGATTGAAACGTGTTATTTTAACATGAAATCATCAAGTTAAGTCCAAAATGAATCGTTTCAAGTCGATGTAACATGAAGCGATCACGTTTGAACCAGAAACCTAAAATAAGTTGTTTGAATAAACTGAACAGCATCTTAGTTTTGAAAACGACAGGTTGTTCCATATGAAAAGTGCAGAAATAGGTAGAGTGGTACTGGTATCTGTTAATCCCAACACTGTCAAACGAGTTTCTCTGAATGAGAGAGACGAGCTCATGTAGTTCTTTTCAGGAGGCCATTGTAAGTAAATACGAAAAGAAGCTTGGAGCGCCGCATACTTGAACCTTGCCCAAATTTGCTTTCAACAAATCAGATTTGGTGTGATTTAAAATGCTTCGTTAGGCAGGTTCCAGCCTTCAGGGATTACGAGAAACGGATCAAGGAGGGTGAAGTTCTCAGCAGACTTTGCAGCATTATCAGAGCTTTGCCATCGGCCTGCTCATTCTGTGTGTGTGTGTGTGTGTGTGTCCGAGCAACCAAACGGCCCCTGTTGACCAATGGCAACACAAATTCGAGTGGAGCGCTGCCAATCAGAACGTGGCGTGGTCAGCGTGTGAACGTGCGCCAGCGTGCTCAGTCAAAGCTTATCTGGTATCAGAAGGCAAATACTACACTTTCAGATTATGGACCTGGTTCCTCGTGTAGTTCTTCTCACTCTTTCCTCTAGATTGTACTTTTCATTTCTCAGTGACGAGCAAGACAGTAAAACTTGTGAGGGAAGCGTCTGTGCTTTCGTTGTGTGTGTGTGTTGAGGTGTGGTTAAGTTACTGTAGGTCAGAGCTCTTGTCCTCCGTACTGTTAGCTAATGTTTAAGACGTTTACAGTATGTCCAAGGGTTGGCTCAATAACAGTTTTGGCTTTGGTACGATACCAGAAACTAATATTTTCGGTATCAATTCTAAATTGATAAAAAAAAGTTTGAGCTTCCATGTTTACTCTTTATTCATAAGTTAGAGTGAGGACACTTCCTTGCTATATAGCAGACGAAAAACTGGCAAAAGATGTCTGAATTCGCAGTAAGAGTTGGCAAAAAGTGCCTGGACGATTACTACGAGATTCTGAAGTGCACATACGATGGACACGGGAGAGGATTTGTGAATGGCGGTGAAGATTGTAGGTCATGTGATAACACGTCCAGATTACATTCATACTATATAGAACAGCTGTGAAGTAGCTTTAATTTCTTCACTACTCGAGAGAGTGTGATTTCGGACGCAGCCTGATTGATGCCTCTGGTTTCTTTATGTTGTCACATTTTCTGGTTTCACATCAGTTTGGGTAACACACGCGTCACACTGTTGACATTCATCTGGTGTAATGGCGGCTTCTGCTCCTGGGAACGGAGAAAGTTCCATTCTATCACAAAAACCCAGACCACGATTATCAAAAGTGTGGGAATACTTTAAACAGAGGACAAATAAAACGGTCCTTTGTTCCTTTTGCAGAACCGAAATGGCGTACCATCTATGGAACTGGATCTTTGCCGAAGTTTTGTACGCGCAAGATCATATTTTGAGCGTGCAGAAGGGCATTTCGCAAGCGTGAAAATCTTCGTCTCGCAAATATTTCGAGCGAACGAAAATCAGTTTTGCATTTCAAAGAAATTTATTTGGATGTGCGCGGACGTTCTCTTTCGCACATGCGAGGTTTGAGTTGCTCGCGCTCGCTAAGACTCGCTGCATCACAGACAGCGCAAGAGGAAAGACACATGGTTCAGCAGACGTTTGTTCGACTAATCGGGGGGGGGGGGGGGGTAATCGTTAGATTAGTCAACAGAAATTTTTTTATTTATTTATATATATATATATATATATATATATATATATATATATATAAAATTAAATCGGTAGATTAGCCGACTAATCGAAAAAAAAACCCCCAAAAAACGTTAGATTAGTCGCCAAATCGTTAAATAACGATTAATCGTTAGATTAGTCGACAAGGGAAAAAAAAAATCTAAAAAAATTAAATCATTAGATTAGTTGACGAATCGAAAAAATAATCATTAGATTAGTCGACAGGGAAAAAAATAAATAAAATATAAAAAAATTAAATCGTTAGATTAGTCGACTAATTGGGGGGGGAAAATAAATAAATAAATAATTGTTAGATTAGCTGACTAATCGGGGGGAGAAACACGTTAGATTAGTCGACAGAAAAAATAAATAAATAAATAATAGATTAGTCGACTAATCGGAAAAATAATCATTAGATTAGTCAACTAATCTGGGGAAAAATATATATAAATAAATAAAAATAATAATAATAAAAAATGTTAGATTAGTCGACTAATCGGAAAAAAATAATTGTTAGATTAGTCGACAGGGGGAAATTATTTTTTTTTTAAATCGTTAGATTAGTCGACTAATCGGGGAAAAAATTGTTAGATTAGTAGTCAGAAAATAAATAAATAATAATAATCGTTAGATTAGTCGACTAATCGGGAAAAAAAAATTGTTAGATTAGTCGACAGGAAAAATAATTGTTAGTTGCAGCTCTACTGCCGTATCGTGCTGAACTTCGAAACAGCAGCATATCAAGTCATTGTACCTTATTAAAATATAATATATACCAATGTTTTACAGTTCTGGTATACCATGCATTGTAATAAAGACATTATTTGGTACCTTTCCATCAAATGGACGCATCATTCTGAGGACTTTCAGTCAGCACACACTAGTTTCCTTTTGTTTTTACTCAGGCTTAGTCTGGGCAATAAATCAAATAGTCACCATATTTTCACATTGATTTTACAGACAAAATATATTTTATGTGAAAAATTACCCATCCGACAGACTAACCCTAAACGTGAACTTTAAATCAAATGATTTATGTATTTATTCATCATTTTTACTTTTCAGAAAGACAGGATTTGTCATTTTCTGCTCACTTCTCAAGGCAGTTTTGTAAAGAAATGTAGTAAAGTTCACACAGACACATGCTGTCAATGTTAATGGGATGGCAGCAGTTTCTTTCTTTTTTTTTTTTTTTGAAGCAGGTGCTGTAGCAGTCAGGCCATTTTAATAGGATTAACTCTCTCTCACTGACACAGACACAGACACAATCTGACTTTCACACAGCCAGGGCTCCAGACTTCAACAAATGACTAGGAAGACAAAAAACATAAAAGAACAAGATGACTTCCCAAAATAATTGCAGATAAATGTTCAGTAGCGTTACAGGGGCCATATGTAAGAGAATAAGGCCGTAAAATATTGTTGTGCACGATTACGGGCCTTGATTAGGCGCCGGATTAGTCGACTAATCGGAAAGAAAAAAAACTAAAATAATCGTTAGATTAGTCTACTAATCAAAAATAAATAAATAATTGTTAGAGTAGTCGACTAATCGGGGGGAAAAAAAATCGCCGGATTAGTCGACTAATCGGGAAAATAAATAAAATAATAATAGTTAGGTTAGTTGACTAATCGAAAATAAATAAATAAATAAATAATTGTTAGAGTAGTCGACTAATCGGGAAAAAAAAAACATAAATAAAATAATAATCGTTAGATTAGTCGACTAATCAAAAATAAATAAATAATCGCCAGATTAGTCGACTAATCGGGGAAAAAAATAAAAAATAAAATAATAATCATTAGAGTAGTCGACTAATCGGGGAAAAAAAAAAAAAAAATTGCCAGATTAGTTGACTAATCGGAAAATAATAATAATAATCGTTAGATTATTCGACTAATCAAAAATAAATAAATAAACATTCGTTTGAGTAGTCGACTAATCGGGGAAATTTTTAAAAAATAAATAAAAATAAAAATAATAAAAAATAATCGTTGGATTAGTCGACTAATCGGGGAAAAAATTAAATAAAATAATAATCGTTAGAGTAGTCGACTAATCGGGAAAAAAAAAAAAATTGCCGGATTAGTCGACTAATCGGAACGAAAAAAAAAAAAAAAAAAATCGTTAGATTAGTCTACTAATCAAAAATAAATAAATAATTGTTAGAGTAGTCGACTAATCGGGGAGGAAAAAAATCGCCGGATTAGTCGACTAATCAGGAAAATAAATAAAATAATAATCGTTAGGTTAGTTGACTAATCGAAAATAAATAAATAAATAAATAAATAATTGTTAGAGTAGTCGACTAATCAAGGGGAAAAAAACATAAATAAAATAATAATCGTTAGATTAGTCGACTAATCAAAAATAAATAAATAATCGCCGGATTAGTCGACTAATCGGGAAAAAAATAAAAATAAAAATAAAATAATAATCATTAGAGTAGTCGACTAATCGGGAAAAAAAATAAATAATTGCCAGATTAGTCGACTAATCGGAAAATAATAATAATAATCGTTAGATTATTTGACTAATCAAAAGTAAATAAATAAATAATCGTTTGAGTAGTCGACTAATCGGGGAAATTTAAAATAAAAATAAAAATAATAAAAAATAATCGTTGGATTAGTCGACTAATCGGAAAAAAAATAAAAAATAAAATAAAATAATAATCGTTAGAGTAGTCGATTAATCGGGAAAATAAAATAAAATAATTGCCGGATTAGTCGACTAATCGGAAAATAATAATAATCGTTAGCTTATTCGACTAATCAAAAATAAATAAATAAATAATCGTTTGAGTAGTCGACTAATCTGGGAAATTTAAAATAAATAAATAAATAATAATAAAAAATAATCGTTGGATTAGTCGACTAATCTGAAAAAAAAAATCGTTAGTTGCAGCTCTAACCTCTTCCTCTGCGCTGGTTGGTTTATTAAAGCTGAGCTTGAGAAAACTGGCCAGTGCTTGTGCAGTGATATAACTTCACCTCTTCACTGGCACCTGCGCAGAGACCCGTGAGTTCAAACAGCGCTCCGCACCAGTCAAACGTCACGGCACAGGACTGATGGCAAGAGCGACATCCGCCAGGTTCTGGCAGCTCCATCTGGATTTGTCCGGTGGTCCCTCAGGTGGGTCTGCAGCATGTCCTGCCAGCTCAGAACCGTGGCGCCATGGTCAGGGCAGGGCTGAGAGCCGCAGGCCGGAAATGGCTCTTAGATTGTGGAATAAAAAGCGAGCGTGAAAGCTAATGAGCGGGTGAGTAATGACGGTTCGCTCTCTGTCCTGCCAGCCTGTCCGCGTAAGCAGCCTTCAGTCACTATGGCCCAAGGGGCCACGGGCCCTTTCCAGCTGAGCCAAGTTGGCCATGCTGAAAACAGAAGGCTAATAGAGACCACATGTTTGTGATCAGGAGATCAGGTGGAGGGAAAGTTCCTGTGACGTTTGGATACGGTGTTGAAGGCTTGGGCCGTTTCTCTCAGGGCTCTATGACTGTTATAATCAATGCATGTGAGCGGGTCAGAATACTTTCAGTCTGAAGGGCTTTATCTTGTGATAATGGCTGGCGTCATCCTGTTTGCCATGCTCAATAAATGGGCAAGAAGTGTTGATTCAAGCTCAAATGATTTTGTTATGGGAAAAGGAAGAGTGGAGAGTGATGTTAGAGATATGAATCAGTCGGGAAAACTAGAGTTCTAAAAAAACAAAAAAAAATTGAATAGATAAATCGAGATTTATCACATGACCCGGAGCTGGAGCTTTGTTTCTATGCAGATCATGTGATGTTCCTGTGAAACAGATGTAGTTCTCTTGCCGTAACCTGAGGTGAAGTGTCTTGATAGCTCATGCCTTGCTTCTGCACTACGACAGCGCCATCATGTTTATCCCTCGGTGACTAATGAGTTCAATTAATGAGAAAGGAACTTTCTTTGGTCTGTGCTGCTCCAGAGTGCTTTATGAGTTCAGTTAAGTGTTACAACGCACGTTCTGCTAATCAGCTAAATGAGGCTGGTTCAGAATAGAGCTGTGCAATTAATAGTTAAAAGATCTCGATCTCTATTCAAACACTCACATGAACGTATTCCTAAATTACAATGTGTCTATTAAAGCTTTGACAAAATTCTAAGCGTTCTAATCTGTGTTCACACTGCCACTAATCCAGGGAGAGCAGTTATGTATAGATATGAAACTGCTTCACAAGCAGTTCTTTCAACCACACAGGATCATTATGTCTGTATATGTTTGGATAGAAACTGATGTCTACAGAAGTGATCAAAACACCTTTTGAAAGTGACTTTGTGCTTACGATTATGATAACGATTGAATGGATTACATTGTTAAACCACTACGTGGCAACAAGTGACCGTTAAAAATGTATTTGTCGTTGAATCATTCATTCAAGAGATTCGTTCAAAAACGCTAAGTCACCCTGTAATGAAACAAGTGAATCACTTAAGAGATTTGTTCAAAAACACTGATTCATCCTGTAATGAAGCAAGTGAATCACTTAAGAGATATCGTTCAAAAACACAGATTCATCCTGTAACGAAACAAGTGAATCATTTAAGAGATTCGTTCAAAAACACTGATTCAGCCTGTAATGAAACAAGTGAATCACTTAAGAGATTCGTTCAAAAACACTGATTCATCCTGTAATGAAACAAGTGAATCACTTAAGAGATTCGTTCAAAAACACTGATTCATCCTGTAATGAAACAAGTGAATCACTTAAGAGATTCGTTCAAAAACACTGATTCATCCTGTAATGAAACAAGTGAATCATTTAAGAGATTCGTTCAAAAACGCTAAGTCACCCTGTAATGAAACAAGTGAATCACTTAAGAGATTTGTTCAAAAACACTGATTCATCCTGTAATGAAACAAGTGAATCATTTAAGAGATTCATTCAAAAACGCTAAGTCACCCTGTAATGAAACCAGTATTTGAGAGAGAGTCATTGAATCATTTGTTCAAAAAAAAAATTATTATTCTGATTAATTAAACATTTTTAAATTGACTGTAGAAATGAACATTTTGCCGTGACCTCTGGTAAATAACATGTTTAGTTGTCTGTTCTGAATCGTGGGAGAATCGCGATCTCAATTTGAAACAAAAAAAAATGTGATTCTCTGTTTATCCAGAAGTGTGCAGTTCTAGTTCAGAACTACAAACACGAATAAAGAGAACTACAAACATGGCAGATAATCATGAGGTTTGAATTATGAAAATGCGTATGGCCAATAAAACTATTAAAGGCATAACATTTATCTTTTCTTTCCGACTCGGAATACGCAAGAAATCTCGAGTCACAGAAATGAAATGTGGAGTGTGACTATGACGAGATGACTTGGTCACTTAGGACAAGTGATCCTTGTCTTTACAAACATTATCGGACGCTGGGGTATTCAGGGTGTTCTAGGTGTCGGTATGTCCTATTTGCTCAAGTGTTCTCCGGGTGGTTGCTAACTAACCCAAGTCAAAAGAGCTCTGCACCCCCTTGCCATGATATTCTGGTCTCCACAAAAGGCCCAGGTCCCTCCAGCATTACCACCGATCCATTGGATCCCCCCTTTGCCCATTTTCCATCCGTCAGGCAAACGTTGTCGTGTATATTGTGACAGGAGACAAGATGTTGTGGACTATTTCTGTAATTAAATTTCCTGTGTCTTGCTGTCTTGTGTGTACATTTGATGCTCTTGAGGTCCATTTTAATATCAGTTACTTTATCAAGTAACTTTTTTTCCTTCCATGGGCTATTTTAACTTTTACTGGAGTTAATTCCCATAAAGGTATCTTTATTTGTACTTTTAGAGACACATGTTTTCAGCAGTTGTGTTTGTGTCTTACCGGTTACAATCTGGTTTATTGTAGACGATACATTCCCAGTGGTCTATTCCAACGATCATAAAATGACACATTTGGCCTCAACATTAAAGCAAAGCCGCAACGGCACTTTGAGACGTCTGGAAATGTGCGCAACCATAAAACCATCAGTGTATCATTCATATTGCTCCGCAGCAGAGGGTAAGATGAGACACCGTATCTCACGTGTGTCTCGGGGACAGTAAATGGGGGTCAAATTCTCTGAATTTCCAACAAACGTTGTCCTTTTTTTTGACTTTACAAAGCCTTCAGTTCAGTGTGTTATGTTCAGGCCCTCCGTGGAGAATGTGAAACGACAATCTTTTCCAGAATCTAAACAATTGTATACACACGTTTTATTTCCATAGTCCAAAAGTGACATTGCAATATATATATATTTGCGATGTATATTAATCACAATTTATCACATCCAAAATAAAAGTTTGTGTGGTAACACTTTATTTTACGGTGACATAGTTACACTTTACTGCAAGTAATTAATAGTACTCAGTACAATGTAACTCTGGCACTGTAAAATAAAGTGTAACCTTAAGGACAATACAAAACTATAAAAATCAATAAATATTATTTATAACTTTAATTATAATATATCTTAAATATATACATGTATGTGTTTATAAGTAATAAATGTGCATAGTACTGACACATTTATGTAAACTCAATAAAAAGGGAATGGTCTGGTTAATATTCAGGTTAAATAGTCAGATAAACTCAGGTCTGGTTAATTTGAATATTTATTAACACATTATTAAAATCAAAAGTTGTATCTGTTAATATTATGTTTAATGGAAATGAACTGAAAGCGAACAGTTGTATTTTTATTAACCAACATTAACAATTAACAATAACTAGTGTTACATATTGCTCTTTGTAGTTTATTGCATGGGTCATTGACGAAAAAGGTTGTTAAAAGTGTAAAAAAAAAAGATTTATTGAGATTGTGGCTTTGTAATTTTTTACAAGGTGGACAAAATTTGTCACCAAAAAAGTAATTCAGTTTAATCAAAATTTCGGTTGTACCGAATGACAATGCTGACAGCAATCTAGTTAGGTATGTACCAAAAGGACAATCAAACATTTTATATTTACTATAAGTTTTTAAAATATTACAACATTTTCAATGCTTTGTAACGGTTGTACCAAATGACCTGATGTTTCGGGACAAGTGAAAACACAAATTTTTCAAATAGTTAAGAGACATGATTTGTTAATCTGAATGACATCAGTAAAATACATTTTTCCAAATATTCTTTCTCTTAACAAAGCAACGACTTCTACACATAATTTAATACCATTTTGCACTTCTTTGATGAAACGTACTATAAAATCATGCCAGAATAAAAAAACGTATACATTTATTACATTGTAATTCAAATATTTTTAATCACAAATGAACTGGCTGTAATGTCCTTCAGACGGTTAAACGAAATGCCTGACCTTTTAAAATACATTTTTACGTAGCAAACTTTAAATTAAAACCTTTTGGATTCAATAAAAGATGTTGTACTACCTTACATACTTTAGATGTAATATCTTTGTTTTTAATCACTATTTAAATGTTCTTTTTGTTCTGTGAAAAAGCTATTAAACCCGTTGGGAGGAAAACACTTTTTGGTTGTCAATACCGTGATAATGCAATATATCGCGCTTCAGCAATTATCATTCTATGAAAACGTGCTAGCGTCACATGCCTGTTTGTGCTGGTCCGTAGTGTTGGGATAGACTCAGTCGCGTTCATAAATAAACACGGCAGCGGCTCCTGTGTGTTTATGTTGGAGGCCCTCTGTCCATCTCTCTCTCTCTCTCTCTCTCTCTCTCTCTCTCTCTCTCACCTCAGCTGGTCACAATATGTGTCTGTGGCCACTTTTAAACTGCGAGTCTGTGTGTTGGTGGTAGAGTTTTCACTGTCTGTTTCTACGCTAAAGGAAGAGCTCAGCATACACACATAGAGATTGTGCTTTTTGGCTTTGTTCATGTGTGCCTTCATGTGCAGTGCTTATTCAAGTGATATTTAGGATTATTTCCATATGAGAGCCAGGCTGTTCACAAACGAACACTGACTGACACACAAACGGTTGCTCTGAGGAACGCCGAACATGCCGGTGCTTCGGTAAAATGTAACAATACCAGTCCTTCTACACTATCAGTGAAGCAGAGTGTGAGCTTAATACAGTTCTGATGGACAGGTATTTGTGAGGAGAACTGCCCGTCAGGCGTCTCAGTGTAAATGTACATTATCTGCTGCTGTTTATCACACTGCCAAACATTAATCAAAGAACAATATCAATAGGAAAAGAATAAACCATTCACGACTCAATGCATGGATATTTTTAGTAGCCCTCAACATCCAAACCTTACCACAAAAATGTCCATTAATTTATGTGTGTGTGGTTTTATACTGTGTTTAACGATTGTTGTTAGATACACTTGCATTCAAAAGCTTGGGGTCAGTACGACTATTATGATTATTTGAAAAAAAAAAATACTATACTGTTTACAGTGTACTACTTGTCTCCTTGATGAATAAAGACATTTTTAATGTTACGAAACATTTCTATTATAAAAAATGCTGTTCTTTTCAATTTTCTATTCACCAAATAATCCCGAGTAATCACGGTTTACACAAAAATATGAAGCAACACAACTGTTGTCGACATTGTTTTTTGAGCAGAATGATTTCTGAAGGATCATGTGACACAGGAGACTAAGGTAATGATGCTGAAAATTCAACTTGATCACAGGAATAAATTACATTTTACAATACAGAAAACGGTTATAATAATACACTAGATAGAAAAGTTTGTCGAGACAAACTTTAAGTTGGCTTGAAAAAGCCTAGCCAGATAATTTGAAGTAGTTTGAAATAGTTTAGGTTTTAGTTTAGAAGTTTTCATCGATAGATAGATAGATTGATGGATAGATAGATAGATAGATAGATTGATGGATAGATAGATAGATAGATTGATGGATCAATGGATAGATAGAAAGATGTATAGATGGATCGATGGATAGATATATAGATCAATCGATCAATGGATAGATAGGTCGATGGATCGATGGATAGATAGATAGATAGATAGATCGATCGATGGATAGATCGAGAGATAGATAGATAGATAGATAGATAGATAGATAGATCAATCGATTGATGGATAGATGGACAGATAAATGAGTTGATGAGTTTGAATGGCAGCTTCATTGAGTCTAATTGGCAGTTTAAATTTGAATTTTGACAGTTGGAGTTTGAACAGTCTCGGCTCAACTGAACGTTCCGTCAATGAAAGTCAATGGGATTTTAGGAAAACCGTAAGTTCAATCAGTCTGAAAAGATATAGCGACCCGAGTCAGAACAGTCTGAAGGTCTGGTCCGGGTTTGGTGGTCGTAGCTTGAAAGGTCTAGGAGGAGTAGCGTTTAGAAATGTAGTCTAAGAAGAAGAATAATAAGCTTAAGTAGCAGAACAGTAAGTTGGTTCTTTCAAGCCAACTTAATTATAATTGTAAATTAGAATAATATTTCACAGTTTTTACTGTATTTTTGATTAAATAAATGCAGCCTTCGTGAACAGAGGAGACTTCTTTTAAAAGCATAAAATCATACAACTTTTCAACGTTAGTGTATCTGAGGAAGGTACAGAATGAAAATGTATTTGTTCTACTTTTGTAACTTGTATTGCAGAACAATAGAACATATCAGTAAATGTAATACCAAATTTACTCTGCAAAGATGGCACAGAAACACTTGTGAAGTGGCATTTAGTTGTCTTTACACTAGGGCTTGGTTGAGCAAGATTTAATTTGTCGGTTATTCGCAGGAAAAATCTGCGAGGGACAGATTGTTAACGGCAGAAAATCCAAACATTTGCATATCATTCATCAACCTCAAATATGGCTTATCAACTTTACAAGTCCGCTCGCATATCATGTTAGCCTAGTCTTAGATCATTGTGCGCTATTATTAGTGCATATCACAGTGTTTGACGGAGAAATGGAGGCGTCGGTGCGATCACTTTTTCATTTTATACTCCCTCCTTTTTGTCATACATATAAGAGTAATGCAAACTGGAAAGGGTCTACTTTTATTTCTGTAAACTCAGAATAATAGCAAAACGTTGTGCATTTGTAATATAATGAAAACACTCGAACACAAAATGAACAAACACGAGAAATGAATCTGTAGAAAGCTTGAAATGTCTTTTAAACGAACCAATTCAAATGGAAAATGACTCTTCCCGGATTATGTAATCCGTATGAAACGCGTGCTACTGCGAGTCAGCGTCGTCGTTCAGCCGAAAACAATAAATTATTAAAATGTTTAGATAGTCGTTTTTTTTTTTCTTTTCACAACACACTCATAATCATTCCTTTCGCTGGTGCGCTGTGGAAAGCTTTATGCTTGAGTGCTGATTAGGTGATGTTTTATAAATCTATATATATATATATATATATATATATTAATTAAAAGCTGCTTATGATTTATGGCTCATTAAGGTAAACGCGCGATTAGTCGACTAAAGCCTTAAATGAAGCTAAAGAAAAATCTTTAGTCGGGGACACAGACTGTTTAATGCTGCTCAGAGGTGGCTTAAATGCATTTACACAATTTTAACTGCACAATTTAGTCTGGCTTTTATGCTGCATTGCTTCTTTTCGCAGAATTTGGAGCAGGCACAGAGCAGCCTTAACTCAGCTGTGTGAAGATGGCTTATGTGTGTCGGGGAAAACATCTCTCAAACGTGTTAAGCAGATCTTCTCACTTTGAGCAGCTTGCGCACATTACTTGCAAGATGCTTGTCATTGGTGTTCTCCCATCCCAGTGTGCAGACTTTTCGCTTCATTTCTATAAACTTTGCGATAACGGTGCATGTGACAAGCTTATCGCAATGAATGAATTTGTGCTCCACCATAGCACAATTCATTCAATATATATATATATATGTATATCATAGGTCGGTCTCGCCCAACAGTGACGAAGACCCACATCCCTCCTGCAGACAGCTTCCACGCCGAGTTCTCCCAGAGGACGGCTGTTTGTTTCTATCCATGTACGAAACGTCATAAAAACATGTGATCTATCTTGCTGTTGGGCAAAAATAAAAGCATAATTTGCTCTGTCGGAGACATCTGCTGCACAAATGCGTGGAGAATAAAGAGTCCCCGGTCGCCCATCTTAAACTGATTTACATTTCGATGTAAAACTGAACACGAGTCTCGATGTCTCCAATGAGGTGCGTTTATTTCTCAGACGTGATCTCTGGTGTTGGTAAATCAGTGGCCGATTGGGTGTTTCTTTTTTCTCCCAGCATCATGCTCGTTATGTTTGCTGAAATGTAAAACCACAGCGTACTGGATTTCCATGACTTGGCGTATCTCTGAAGTTCATCGGCAGTGCTACTGATTTGATTTTCTCTTCCGTACGCAGGTGTTGTGTGGCCGCGGTGAGTCAGATGTTGCAGTAAGTGTGTGTTCTCTGTGCTGGAAGAGAGAGAAAGGGAATGGCACATTAAAGTGTTTTCCCCTCCACCCCCGTAGAGGCCTTTGTATTACATAAAGCCTCGAGAACAGTTCTGTCATTGTTGTGAACGGAAAGGGCCTTTTCTTCTGATGCTTACAGTTTTGAATATGATATGTGCACATGGAAAGCATGGACAAAAAACTGTGTTGAATTACCCCGTCTGTACCAATCTGTCAAAAATGGATGCGGCTCAGTTTTCATTTGACAGCCGCACCAACCAGCAACTCCGGACTTTCCCCAGAACTGGAGTTTCCACTTTTGTTTTAACCTAATTATGTATCTCTGCGGCCGCGCTGCTTAATGACACTATTGTTTGGTGTTTGTGACGAGCAGTTCTGAGAGGGAACAAGTCTGAGATCATTTTATTTGAAAGCTTCTGTGTGTATTTGCTCTCTGCCAGTGTGTCAATGGTGGAATCAAGGAATGCTGTTTTTTTTTTTTTTTTTTTTTTTTTTTCTTGTTTTTCTGTAGTGCTCTCTTTGCACTCAAAAAAATATTTTCTAAAATACATAAAAAAAAATGTAATTTAATTTTTATTCTTTAGTGGTGTTAGCTAAGCCCACTTGTTCACTAACCCCTATATAGTGCACGGCAGTTCAGCAAACGAAAACGAGACGTTAATAGCAGACAATTTCGTCATTAACATTTAAAATGAGCTGCCTAACATCCTCATCCGTCCCTAAAGCACATAAAAATTCGTCAATACATCATATTCCAAGACGTCGGTTAAATACACTGTACAACAGTTCACTAACATATGAGAAAAATCCACCAAATGATCATGTGACAATATGTATATATATTATGATATAAACCTGTATCATTTCGCTTCAAAATATCTTTACAAAGATGTTCTGATTCATAAAAAATTACACTTGCATTTGTAGAAGCCATATTTACTTTTCTTTCGCGCTCGATCGTCTTATCGCGTTGGATTTTGGGTGACGGCGCTTTAACGAGTGTACATCGAATGTACGCTCAAAATCAGAGAGGATTGTGGGTAAAAGGAGTGAACGAATGTAGGGAATGAAGTCGTTCACTACAAAATGACCGACACCCGATATAGTGCACTATATAGTGGATAGGGAGCGGTTTCGGACACAGCTTAAATGTCTTTTATCTCCAGTGATTCTGCTTGTTAACAGCAGGCGTTCATCATTAATGTTCAATCGTCACTTAATGATCTCATTAACTCTGACACTGCTTCAATGGTACTTCAACTCAGTAGTGCGCACACACATGACCACTAAACAGTGTTCGTTAACCTGTGAACTATTACATAAATCTGACCTATTTCATTTACACATGACTGTCAAATATGAATCACATGAAGTTTATTAGTTTGTTCATGTTAAAACTATGTCATCCAAATGGATGGAAAATTGCTATGTCATTAAATTACATAAAACTTATGTTTAGACTGCTGTGGAAGAGGAAACGCATTCAGTTACAAAGTCTAGATCACTGCCACGCATCTGAACATTTTACATCTTGCATTACAACTAATGTGCACACAACAAAATCTGTGAGGTGATATGGAGCACACCTGTAAATCAAGACATGCACAAGCCTCAACTTTTCACCCGTCTTGCTTGAGAGCCCGTGGACCGCCCTGTTTCCTGTGTCATCGCTTCATGCTGAGGCTTTTATACACTTCATATTTACTACTTTGTATTTTAGTTTGTGCTGAAGAACGGTGTTGAAATGAAAACGAATACACAAAGGAATGGGAAAACTGTTGTGTGTTCAGTGAATGAAGTGTGTGAGAGAGAGCTCTCAGTGAGTCAGAGGAAGTTCAGCATCTCCTCTGCAGGGCTCTTCCTGTGCCCGACCCTAGGGATCAGTACCTTGATAGCGCCAGATAACACAGGGTTTGTGTTGGAGCATATGCAGAGACTCTTTCTCCCTTCACATCACTTCTAAGAGATATTTTTAGCCGATCGCACATGACAGGAAGGCAATCTGAAGTGGCCAGCCGTATTTGAGCATTCATTTCCTTTTTGCTTTTTTTTCTTGGACTTTTGCATTGAAGTACTCTATAATTTGACATTATGCCGAAGAAGTGATTGAATTGAGCATAAGAATAAATTCCTCTCCCAAGAAAGTCTAACATTTATCTGTCACCCTCGGTTTTGAGTGCTAAATTGCGGAGCCCCATGCATTATCTTTGAATTTTAAGGAATCCGATTCTGCTCATCAATTCCGATTTCTAATATTTATTCCAATAAGGTAAAAACAAACAAACAAACAAAAGCCTTATTGCTAAACATTTCATTGTAGCTGAATCATCATGAGCAAAAAAGCTAAAGAGCTCTTACAAAAGGAACTTTTGCCTATGGTCTTAAAAAATACCATAGTGAAAACTAGCCTAATATAAATTTCAAGCTTTTTTATAGACAAGTAAACAAAAAGAACATAGAAATAATTTAGCAGCTACACAAACAAATACAACTGAACAACGATGTGATTGAAATAAATGTAAGATTTTCAGGTATTCAGGTACAGAAACTGTAATCAAATGTAAAATAACTCTGGACTTTAAATAAAATGTACATTACAAATACAGTTACAAAAGTTATTCAGTCAAGAACAGCTTTGTCTTTCGTTGTTCGATTAACGTTATAGAGACGTGTTCTTTTTCAACTGTATACGTTCACCTCAGACATAACCGACTACATTTACAAGAATATTTTGTGTGTATTTGTTCATTCCAGAGCAAAAAGACAGAAGAAAACTCAGTTCAGTATCACGCACTACTAATTTAAGAATTTTTTCATTTAATTCCTGATCTTAAAGGGTTAGTTCACCAAAAATTACATTTCTGTCATTAATTACCATAATGTCGTTCCAAACCCGTAAGAGCTTTTTTCATCTTCGGAACACAAATTGAGATCATTTTGATGAAATCCAAAAGTTTTTTTAATTTTTTTTTATCCCCCATTTGAAAGCAACGTAATTACCATCATTCAAGGTCCAGAAAGGTACTAAAGACATTGTTAAAACAATTGACGTGACTGCAGTGGTTCAAACTTAATTTTATGAAACTGTGAGAAAACAAAATGAAAATATCGACTTTATTCAAGTCAAGTCAGGTCATCTTTATTTATATAGCGCTTTTTACAATGCAAATTGTGGCAAAGCAGCTTTACATTAATAATTGGCAAATCATTTTGGCTGCACAGCAGCTCCCAAAGAAAATGGTGTCATTGTGCAGCTTATTCTGTATATTATTGATTCATTCCGTTGCAAATATCAGTAGTTATTAGTCTAGTGAATTTATGGAGAAAACAGTGACGTAATCGTCCGGCTCAATATTCAACGATATCTTCTCTTTTGTGTTATTCTCATACGCTGTTCATGACAGAAGAGAAGAAATTATTTAATGAAGTCGTTGTTTTCATTTAGTTTTTGCACACGATAAGTATTCTCGCCACTTCATAACATTAAGGTTAAACCACTGTAGTCACTATTTTAACAACGACTTTAATATTTTACTGGAGCTTATTTGTGTTCTGAAGATGAACGAAGGTCAAGCTCACGGGTGTGGAACAATATGAGGGTGAGTAAGTAATGACAGAAATTTTATTTTTGGGTGAACTTTCGATTCCCAAACCTAGTCACAACTTAACTAAATTAAAACAAGAAAAAAAAAATTAGTACAACAATTTAAGTAAAATGAGGGAACTAACAAATAAAACTTGGGAACAAATGGGAATATTCCGCATGTCATGTGCAGGACTCCGTACTAAAATACTTAAATGGGTGGTGTTGTTCCCAAAATCCAAATCGTCACCATTTACTCTCCCTTCATGTCATTCCAAACTTGAATAACTTTCTTTCATATGTGGAGCACAAAAGAGTATACTTTAAGAAATGCTTGATTTCAGTCTAAACATAAGTTTTATATAATCTAATTACATAGCAATTTTCCATCCATTTGGTGGTCATGTGTGTGCGCACTACTGAGTTAAAGTACCATTGAAGCAGTGTCAGAGTTAATGAGATCATTAAGTGATGAACGCCTGCTGTTAACAAGCAGAATCACTGAAGGACAGAGAAACAACTGATGAAATCAACTGAAGATAAAAGACATTTAATCTCTACTATTACATAAATCTGACCTATTTCATTTACATATGACTGACAAATATGAATCACGTTAAGTTTATTAGTTTGTTCATGTTAAAACTATGTCATCCAAACGGATGGAAAATTGCTATGTAATTAAATTACATAAAACTTATAAAAATATTTTTTTTAGTGCGTAACTCTCACATGACGCTGATTTGATCAAGTTTCTGATTGTGAATCGCAATGAGGAAGAAGTACTTGAATGATTTATGTCACTAGAGTATAGTGCTTTGGAAGTGACTGTAGCAGTCAGAAGTAAGCAGAGCTTTGGGTTTTTTGGAGATGAGCATAAAATGCTTCATGTGTACAAAACAAATATTCCGAGCGTTGGGAACAGGCCCGGTGCTGCGGTGAAGTGGGGCGAGGGGGGTAATTGCCATATTAAGAGGAAGGAATTCAAAATAAAGTTAATCTTTCCACCCCTCCATAGGCGCAGAATGAGCGTGCTGCATCTTGTTCAACACACAAAGCACTTACAGAGACAGTGTAACTTAGACAAGGATGAAGGCTCTACTGTGCCAGGATCCAGTTCAACCCAGTTTAACATCGGGCCAGGAAAGGGTTTGACTTGGCACTGACGGTGACCATAAGTGCTCAAGGGATGTGCTCATGTGCGTAGGTTCAAAAGGGTTCATCGGTATGTAGCTCTTTACAGTACGTAGCTGTAGCTCGCTGTGTGTGAATTGAACTAGTACATTCCTCGCCCGCCCTCCTGTCGCTGTAATGCTTCATTTTCACTCAATGACAACCTCACCTTGCTGCCAATTTTTCGAAAGCTCCTCCTCCTCCTCCTCCTCCTCCTCTCTCCCGGCAAAAACTAAAACTAACATGGAGCACAAAGTCTTTGATATTTGCTATAATCTTACTGCTGATGACATCTTGATAATACAAGATTATGTACATTGCCATTTTCAGTAAGGTGATTGTGGTTATTCCAGCATGATTTGTGGTCTCTTGTCCCAGTCTAGCTGAGAGATTCTCATCTGTAGCCCTCAAGGTTTTTGCTCAGACCCTAATCGAACACACAGGCTGATCAAGGTCTTCAGGATTGCTAGAAAGTTATATACTCGGGTGGGTCTGATCAAGGTTGGAGCTAAACTCGGCAGGAAAGTGGACCTCGAGGGCTAGAGTGAGGAAGCCCCGGTGTAGCTGTTAGTGTGGATTCTCCAAAGAGTTTGAACCCAGATGAGTGTGGTCACGATACTGGAATTTCCAACTTCTGTATGATATCTTGAAAAATATCTATACAGAAAATTTGTCGTTCGGGTTCGGGTTAAATTTGGGTTATTTTGTTGTACGCAAAATGTATTTCTGACTACACTACCGCAGATTACATCATTTCCCAGTCCTGTGCCCTCTCCATCATTTCCTGTCTGCATGTCGCAACGGTCAATAAAAGTGGTAAAAGGGACATTAATCAAAAGAAAATAAGAGTAAAAAACTGCTCCGTGTGCGTCTTGTAGGCTGTTGGTTTTATATAATGTTACTTGAAATATTTCTAAAGTTCTTTGAATGTTGATTGAGATGTTTGACCATTTCTCCACAACAGATCTGTCATTTACCCAACGTAAACATTTGACTTTGTTTTCCACTCTGTCAGATTTGATTTCTAGAACGGTTGGTAATGTATCCCTTCTGTTTCTGCCCTTGCCACAGTGGGTCCACCCTGACTTCGCGTGGCTCTTCCTGAAGAAAGGAAAAGCCCTGATGGGCTTGTCACCCGAGCTGACGGCCGGGGCTGCGTGATGGAGGCCGAATGTCTTCGCTCGGTCCCTCTTCAGTCACTCAATGGCCGCTCTGTTTCAGCCTGACGTCGAGGCGATTGGATATAATCTTGAGCGCCGGACTCAGGAGATCGGGAGGGATAGGGAAACTCTACAGTAGGCTTTGCAGGGAAGGATCATCTTTCTCCAGAAGTAGGAAACGAGCGTCGGAGGGTTCCTGCTGCCAGTCCGCTCTCTCCTCCTGTTACGACACGGGACCAAATTCAAACCATGTGTCCTCGCACCCGGTTAGCCGCTTTTGCCCACCTCTAGCATTAGCAGTTTGGACGGATCCATTTCATTGCCCCTCTCCTGTGCTGCGTTCTCATTCTCCCAGCCCCAAATGAGCCTCTCCGTGGGACTCCTGGCTTAATAGGCTGGAACTTTCCCATGTCCGGTCTCTGAAGGTGGCTGTTATCCTCTGAGCGCCTCTGTGCGAGGTTCAACCTGGAGCTCATGTTATGGGGTGAGTACAGTAGCCCACCTCCAGGTTCAGAGGTCACTTCCTTTTGAGATCTCTGCTTAAAGATGTGTTAAATATGTGGATGTGTTTTGGGAATGTCTTTTTGTTTAAATATGCTAAACGAATGTGCCATATAGCGGGGAGGGGGGAAATATTTGCTGCCTGCTGCAATTCTGATCTGTCACCACTTGAAATGTCTATTTATTTTTCCTTTGTGAGAAAAGAATGGAGGGAGGGGAATTTGATGCACTAAATAACTTGCGCAGACGGCCATTTTGAGACCTGTTTAACGGACAGCTTTCAGTCTTCGTCAAGTGTGACCCCTCAGCTAAGGACCATGGACAGCGTAATGACCAGGCGTTGATAGTAAAGCCATATTATAAGAAAATTGGGGTGTAAGAAAATGGTGACACACGGGCATATCATGATATGTTTGGCGACACTATCGATTCTCAAAAAAGCTGTATCGATATTCATTTTTTCATTTACATCTAAGATGTGTGTCACTGGCTGCTAGATGGCAGTGTTTTCTCAAAACATAAATTGTGACGCAAAAATGATAGAATTGTACCAGCTCCCGCCACGGTGTCCAGAGCTGTTTCGAAAGAATATGTAAATATGTGCTGCACGCTTTCCTCTTAATAACAAAGTAAACGCACAATAAAAATATCAGCAGTGGCAGCAGCAAGAAAGCTTCTGATCATAGTGGTGTGGAAGTTCAGTGCTCCAGTGAAGGCACATTTACTTGTTTTTATAACACTTAAACAAATAAAATGGTTTAAAACAAGCAGGTATTAATATTATATATATATATATATATATATATATATATATATACACTCAAAAAGATATTTCAATCTAAACATACGTTAAGTATTTCAGAATTTAATTGCATAGCAATTTTCCATCCGTTTGGATGACATAGTTTTAACATAAACAAACTAATAAACTTCATGTTATTCATATTTGTCAGTCATATGTAAATGAAATAGGTCAGATTTATGTAATAGTAGAGATTAAATGTCTTTTATCTTCAGTTGATTTCATCAGTTTCTCTGTCCTTCAGTGATTCTGCTTGTTAACAGCAGGCGTTCATCATTAATGTTCAATCATCAATACATATGACTGACAAATATGAATCAGATTAAGTTTATTAGTTTGTTTATGTTAAAACTATGTCATCCAAATGGATGGAAAATTGCTATGTCATTAAATTGCATACAATTTATGTTTAGACTGAAATATTTTTTTGAGTGTGTGTGTGTGTATATATGTGTATATATATATATATATATATATATATATATATATATATATATATATATGCGCCCTTTTTTTTAGAAGTTAAAAACAACTATAATGTGAACCTTCAAATATATATATGTATATTGTATCATAACCCCTGTATCATGGTGCTTATTGTAAAGCCAGATTCTTGACAATTCACAGTCCAACTAAATAAGATATTTAACTAGAATTGGTAATGCTGTATAAATACATCAAAACTTTTTGCGCACTACCGTTGTAACATTTAGGTGAACTTTTATTTTTACTTATGACAGAGCCACGGATCTCATGACTTTGTGTTGAAATGATGGGCAAGAATGCCAGTGTTGAACTGCAAGAATGAATTTGTAAGCATCAGTTGCAGTGCTACGCTCAGGAAGTCGGTGTCGACTTCATACAAACTTTTTTCATGAGAACGAAGTACGTTTTCATTCCTGTTTATCAGAAGTTCGTTATGTACTGTGTTTGCTTTGTGTGTCAGTAGGCGATGTGAGAGCATGGACCTTTCTGTTGTGAGTCCCGTTGCTGGTAAAACCGTGGGAAACATTGCAAACTGAGAGGTTAACTAATTGACAATTCCTATTTTTTTCATTTAATATTGCAATACTTATTTTATTTTTATTTCTTTATCTAATTTATATGCCCTAATAATCTTGAATCTAAATAACTTCCCCTACCTCTTGTAGCAACATTCAGTCATCAACACTCTGATGATGTGTTGACTGGCGGGAAGGCGGGGCAACCTGTCACTCACATGAGATTCACCTATAGCAAAACACAACCATTCTATGACATAAATCTGACCCATTTCATTTACATATGACTGACAAATATGAATCACATGAAGTTTATTAGTTTGTTTATGTGTGTAAAACTATGTCATCCAAATGGATGGAAAATTGCTATGCAATTAAATTACCTCAAACTTATGTTTAGACTGAAATATTTTTTTGAGAGCATGCTGACTTAAAATTGTGGCAGTAGGGTGCAGCCAGTGAGTGAGTGAATGAATGTGTGACAGGTCTGTATATACAGTTGTGTTCAAAATTATTCAACCCCCCAATGCTGTAAATGGTTTTAGAGAATTTAGAGTACATTTGTAATTGAATTCAGAATGAAATCCTACAAGGACTTCTTAAAGAAGCATATGCAACTAAAATGACATCAATTGGTTTTGTAATACAGTAGTAAATGTTTCTTTTGTGAATTCTTCATTGACACAATTATTCAACCCCTTAAAGACTACCACTCTGAAGAACAGAGGTCCATTGAAGTGTTTTCAATCAGGTATTGAAAGCACCTGTGGATGTCAGGGAGCAGCAATAAAGCCTAATAAGCACCAATTAGGCAGCTTTAAAATGACTGTGATACTCAGCTCCTTCTAGACATTTACTGGTGTGGTTACAAACATGGTGAAGTCAAGAGAATGGTCCAGGAAGACAAGAGAAGAGGTGATTACTCTTCACAGGAAGGGCAATGGCTATAAGAAGATTGCAAAGATGTTAAACATACCAAGAGACACCATAGGAAGCATCATTCGCAAATTCAAGGCAAAGGGCACTGTTGAAACGCTACCTGGTCGTGGCAGAAAGAAGATGCTGACTTCGACTGCTGTGCGCTACCTGAAGCGTAGAGTGGAGAAAAGTCCCCGTGTGACTGCTGAGGAACTGAGAAAAGATTTGTCAGATGTAGGTACTGAAGTTTCTGCTCAGACAATATGGCGCACACTGCGTGATGAAGGCCTCCATGCCAGAACTCCCAGGCGCACCCCCTTGCTGTCTCCAAAGAATAAGAAGAGTCGACTGCAGTATGCCAAAAGTCATGTGGACAAACCACAGAAGTTTTGGGATAGTGTTCTGTGGACTGATGAAACAAAATTAGAACTGTTTGGGCCCATGGATCAACGCTATGTTTGGAGGAGGAAGAACAAGGCCTATGAAGAAAAGAACACCTTGCCTACTGTGAAGCATGGCGGGGGGTCAATCATGCTTTGGGGCTGTTTTGCTTCTGCAGGTACTGGGAAGCTTCAGCGTGTGCAAGGTACCATGAATTCTCTTCAGTACCAGGAGATATTGGAGGACAATGTGATGCAGTCCGTCACAAACCTGAGGCTTGGGAGACGTTGGACCTTTCAACAGGACAATGATCCCAAGCATACCTCCAAGTCCACTAGAGCATGGTTGCAGATTAAAGGCTGGAACATTTTGAAATGGCCATCGCAGTCACCAGACTTAAATCCGATTGAGAACCTCTGGTGGGACTTAAAGAAAGCAGTTGCAGTGCGCAAGCCTAAGAATGTGACTGAACTGGAGGCTTTTGCCCATGATGAATGGGCGAAGATACCCGTAGCTCGCTGCAAGACACTTGTGTCAAGCTATGCTTCACGTTTAAAAGCTGTTATAACTGTGAAAGGATGTTGTACTAAGTATTAAGATTGAATGTCACTTGGGGGTTGAATAAAACTGATAATGATGTGAGCAGAGAAAAGACATTTGTGGTTATTTCATTATAAATGTTATGTTATATTTGTCTGACCTACACGTGCCTCTTTGATTTAATTGTAAGCAGGATGACTGAATGATCAAAATCAATGTCAAACCGGCCAAAACAATCAATTTCAGTGGGGGTTGAATAATTTTGAACACAACTGTAAATGCCAGTCATCTGTCCAGGCATACTCGCTTTCTCTTCAAACCAGTCTGACCTGTGGCCTCTATCTGTCTCTTTCAGTTCCTTATTTCTTCAGCGGAACGTGTGCACTTATTGCAGTGATAGATGTGTATGATTAAAGCATGCTCACTATGACTGGATTTGGCTCATTGGTATCCCTGTCGAAAGGCATCATGAGAAGCAATGTGGCCGCGATTCTGACTTGGACTGGAAATGTCTGAGTATCTTGAGTATCTTGCCGATGGGATCCATGTCATGTTTGTCTGCTAAGCAGTGATACGGACGGTATCGAGGGTCCAAACAACACCTCTGTCTCCCGTCTGAAAGCCTCTTGTTAGCAGATCAGGTGTCTTGTTCACACACAGATGTGTTTCATAGCTTTATGGTGTGTTGACGGGAGGAAGGTGTGTCATGATGGAAAGCATTTAATGGAGACACTTTGAGTAAATGTGTAGGGATTATCTGTGAAGACAAGGCTGCTTTTATCTGTACACAGAGGGAGGGAGAAGCGCTGGCGTACCTGTGTTCTCTGTTTGATCATGTCTTACCCCCTCCGCATCCCAGCGTTCCTCTGATTCTGCCTGTGCCACAGGAGACGGCTAGGCATTCCTCTCATAACAGTCACCCGCTTCGACCGCAGTGAGAGATGGAGGTATGTCCCTCAGTGGATTACTGTACTCATTACTGCAGTATTGTATGGCGAAGTCGAAAACAGCCAGGCCATTGTACATTGAGAGTGATTCTGCCCTAAAGGCAGTTTGCAGCCCTTCAAATTTTTCTCCTTACCTGTCACAAAAATCCCCAAGTGCAGGGTAGCTGTTTAAAAACTGATATTAACTTCGTTCCAGACAAAAGGTGCTTAGCTAGGCAACATTCCATGCAGCAGACAAATAACCATTCTACTTTAGAAGTAGCATGGCTTTACTATGGTACTGTTTTTTTTTTTTTTAACACGGTACTCTCTAGTTATAGGAACTAGCCACCAGAACAGCTCCCCAGGGGCCATTTTCCTGGTTGCATTCGCACCGCCGAACTAGGAAGCCTCCTATTTTGATGGCGCTGTGAACGCCAGAGCCTGAGCGTAAAGCGCTCTCATTCTCCATCTTCGTTAGTGTTTATTATCTGTTTAACTGTCTTGTCGAATGCATTATTAGTTAGAACTGTTATACAAAGAAAGCAAACGGTACATGGAAAAAGTGTCAGCGTTTATTCTGACAATGTGCAAATGAAAGAACACAGATCCAGTAGCTCATTTCCATTATGACCAAGGCAATCCACCAAGAGCGGCGCAAATTGAGTCGCAAACAAGCAGAACCGATGATAATCAGGTGCGGTAATCTATTAACAACACTGCCAACTAAAAATAATGTGACTTGGCAAATGATATGTTTGGATTACGTCTTCCTCTGGCATTCCAAGTGGAGAAAATTCTCTCCCTGCTATCGAAGGGAAACTCCTACAAATGCATATCAATAAGGTCAGTGGTAAAAATAACTGTGCCCATGCATTTTCATTGCTAATTTTGTCTCTTTAGTATATCTAATGGCAAAAAGAGGGTTTGCGCTGGCGCAAGCTGCTGGTAAATCTGGCCCTTAATCTGAATTATCCCAGAAAATAAGACACATTTTACATTTAGAAAAAGAAACATGTAAAGTACAAACATTAGCCAACAACTGCCCCCGGTTTAAGGACCCATATACGAATTTGTCCTCCAGTTTAGGCCAGCTTTTTGCATTTATTAGTTATGACAGTGAATGAGAGGGACAGGATCAAGAAAGGATCTCGAACTAAGGATGTATAATAACCAGGGTCGGGTTGCACCAGCTATTTGTAAGTCGTTACTTTAATTGAAACAAGGTTTCACAAACAGGGCTTAGATTAAGCCAGGATTAGGCCTTAGTTAAAATTAGGACATTTAAGTAGCTTTTTTATACATTTTCAAATTCAAAAAAAAGAAGAAAATACTGGTGCATCTTGAGACAAGAACAAGGGCAACATACAGGATTTTATGTCAGTGCAATTTGCTTTCAGTTAGGACAGTTCAAACATGTATTTTAGTCTGGGACTAGGCTTAAGTCACACTACAGACTTAGTAACTACTAACTAGTTTGTAACTAACTCTTATGTGTTACACTGTTCGTAAATATGGGAAGAAGGAGGCGGGAACCGGCGAACATTCAATATAGTTTTAATAAATAAATAAACAAACAATAAAACGAAAGTTAAAGGACGGCAGTTCCTCATTTCATTTACGTATGACTGACAAATATGAATCACATGAAGTTTATTAGTTTGTTTATGTGTGTAAAACTATGTCATCCAAATGGATGGAAAATTGCTATGTAATTAAATGACATCAAACTTATGTTTAGACAGAAATATTTTTTGAGTGTGTATCGGTCCATCAGATGAAAATTTTGTTAACATGAAACAAAGTTCTCAGTGTACAGTGATTTGAGGGAGACATCATTTCTGCGCACAAATATGATAACTTCATTCAGTCCTTGGATTTTGTAGATCAGTAAATAAATAATCGGGTCAGCAATAGGGTGCCACGTAATAAAATTTGGCCCAGTGGTAAAGTTCTTGTTTTAAATTGATTTTGATTGTCTAATCCATCACAATTAATAGTTCAGTGTTGCAGCTGTACATGTTTCCAGTAGTGTTCCTGACACCAGTGGTCTCTTTTTGTTGTGGAATTTCGTTGGAACCGATGGCAAGTTGCAGAAAAGTGATTGAGCGCAGCATTTGTCTGACACGGCTGTCACAGCACCACTGTTTCTTCACGTCACTGATGACAACCGTTTAAACTCCGCACTTTACGTGTGAAAACCCGGGTTTAATTGACGTCGTCAGAGTTCGGTTCGATCGGATGATTTGAACGCGCACCGCTGATATTAACAGCCTAAATGTGATTCAATAAAACTGTTTGTGTGTGCATGTTCTCGCTTACTTTCCTACCGAGCATGACTGACGCACTGCAAACGAAGAGAATGTAAATCTCATTTTCTCTCACCTTTGCAGTACGCTCACAGCTGACACAGCTGGACCAATATATTAAAGTGAGGTGCGTTTTGCTACTTTGATGATGCAAGTACGCCGCAGTTCGGACCCAAATAATATAATGTGAACTCAATCCAGTGGGGGATGGGGTGAGCAATCAAAGTTTAATCCCACCTGAGCCATGATGGTAGAAGCCTTGTGTCCCAAAATCCACGTGGATGAAGTTCTGCCCCCTCGTAATCTGCATCACTACACCCATTGTGACACGAAAGTTCAAAACTGACCCAAGATCAGTCTTGTTACTAAGAGGATTTATACACGTTCGTGTCTATGTGTGTGGGTGGTTTTAAACACACAAACTCCTGTTGCAGTTCCTCTGGTGAGCAGGGCTGCAGTTCACACACATGGCTGGTCACACAGGGTTGCATCAAAGGGAGATTTGCTTGTTAAAGTGTGTTACGGTGCTGAACGCAGCAGGGTGGGACCGTGCATGAGACTTGCTGGCTCTCAGCTGGAAATATGCATGAAATAATTTCAAAAATGAAACTTCGGGAACACAAATTAAAGTTTTGTTGTTGTTTTTTTTATCCTCCATAGAAAAAGTAATGTTATTACCACGTTCAAAGTCCAGAAAATTAGGAAAGACTATAACCACGTTGACACTTTTTTTTTTTTTTTTTTTTTTTTTTTTTTTGACTGTTTACATGAGATTTAATCTTACACGCGCCGACGTGACTTTATGGCATGTCAATGTGGAGTTCCATCATTTCTTATCCGCGCTATTTTTATGTGAAGCGTTGCTCTTAATTAAGCGACGGCGTGAACGCGTGGAAGGAGTGAGGAAAAGACGCAGGAAGCTGACCTTTTTCGGTGGCTGTGGATGACGGTCCGCAGTAATGATACACCGAGTTCCTTCAGTTTATTTAATAAATGTGTCGTTTTAGTTATTTCGCATCCTGACGACCCCCGGCCTCTTCATGTGACGACGTAGATGCAAAGTAATCATTTACATGGCAGTATTTTTATGTTTATAGAAAGGCTCCTCAAACCGATAACAATTTCATTCGGTTTTATTCCGATTGAGGTGTTTATATTTATATTTTCATTCGGATTGCACTTATAAACCAATTACGATGCTCCATGTAAACGCACCTATTGTTATTATGAAGCGACGAGAATACTTTGTGCGAACAAAAATGACAACTTCATTCAGCAATTTATTCTCTTCTGTCTGTCTCCTGTAGTGAACACAGTTCAGCCCAGCCGATAATGAGTCAGCGTTCTGACGTAGAACACGGAAGTGCTGCAATGACAGAGAGGCGAATTTGTTGAATAAAGTTTTTGCGCTCGAAAAGCATTCAAGTCAGAAGACTTTTGGTGTTTTACGTCCCCTTGTTTTTCAGATCTGAGCACGTATACTCTCTTGACAGCCACTCCTGTCGGTATCAGCGAAGCTTTGATGACGTACCAACCGTTTTTGCACAGGGGCATGCCGGAAGTGAAAGCAGCTGAACGCACCGGATTCTGGAGCATGCCATCTTCACGTGGCGCCGATGCATTAAGATTTGACCTCCGATCAGAAAAGCTCTGAGGACATGCGAGCTCTCCATTCTGAAAACAAGGAATCTCAAACATTCAAGCCTTGCACTTGAACGAATTGTTGCCAACTTAGATGGATGTGCAGTAACGCTGGGTGTAGTCATGAGACACCCACAATGAGCTTGTTTTCTTAAGATGGAAAGCTGTAAATCTGTCATCTGCAGTGAATAATACAGGAAGATTCTGATTGTGTTCTGAAGTCTTTAGGCGTTAAATGTTTACACAAGGCAGTGTCAATACTCGCTCGCTCTCTCTCTCTCTCTCTCTCTCTCTCTCTAGCCCACGGGAGCAGCACCTGTGGTGGCTGGCACCGAAAGCCCTCGAACCGTGGCACTGCACAGACATGAAGCACAATAACAATGAAAAGAAATTGAAAAGCAGAAAAACATTTGTGGTTTGCCAGGAGAGAGGGCTTGAATAACAGCCTGTGAATGGGTTGCCATGTTTGTGTGCGGCCGGGCTGGGAACAGGATGTTTGGGCCTCCAGGTGTGTGTCGGTCTCTGTCGGGGCTTGTGGGATTGGTGCGGAGATGGCAGCGTGACGGCTGTAATGATAGGCTCCTGCGGGTGAGGACATGACTGCTCAGTGGTCCGCGGGCATGTGTTGGCCCGGCCCCCTCCGCAGACGCACACACAACAATGAGCCATAAATCAAGAATCTACCCCACAACACAAGCAGTTGACGATGAATCTTTTAAATGCACACCAGTGCTTACAGCTGGGGAAAAAAAAAAAAAAAAAAAAATCCTTTTTGTGCACTGCTCTCCTACACACACACACACACACACAAGACAATTCTGGTGCCTGCAGGGTGTTCGGAAACAGCACAATGACTGTGATTGTCTGTCTCAGAGAAGGAAAACTGGGGTTGTGGTGAACCGACACACACAATAAAGGTGGAAGACGGGTTCTGGATCCCATTGTGGGTTCACCACACCGGCCGCGCGCACACTCGTTTCCCTGTTCCACCAGAGCGTTTCTGCCCCGTGCGGTCGTCTCTCAGAGCATTCACACACGGCCCATTGTCTCTCCCACACACCGGTGTCAACAAAACGCGTGCAAAAAAAGAAGTAATACACCGTCACGTCTTCTGTCCTGTTAACTTGCTAACCAGCGGTTAATGAGTGCCAGTTGGTGTCTTGTTCTCAGATCCGTTTCAGACGCCTTTTCATTTCAGAGCCCGTGTTTCGATCACGCTGCATTAACATGAAAACATTCCCGTTATAATCAAAGACGGTTCGACGGACTTCGATTTCATGCTCGGGTGTTGTATTTTATAAACCACATACTTTGCTGATATATCCATGATATAGGACACCATACATCATCCTGTGACAATATTCACAATCCCCATGGAAGCGGCGCTGCAATACAGAGGCATCACTGCAAGTAGAGTTCACTAGAAGACGAGCTTGATGCAAGTCACGGACCCGCAAACATCTGACTGTCTCTGTGAGATTTAAGCATTTGGGGGTTTTGGTTCAAATTAATGGTGTGCATACGGTATCCAGTCAGCCCTTGTGAAAAAGAAGTGCACTTAATTGTATTGAATGTGCACTTTAGTGGACAGTTTTTATTTAATGTTAACGAAATAAAGGGTCACTTAAAGAGAATGCACTTAATTTACACTGAAAAAGTACAGTTTTGTCATTTCAAATGAAAGGTTTGGCTTTACAGTGTCTTTTTTAAAGTTAGTCAACACACTTTACAGTATTTGTTCTTTAAAGTAAAACTTTTATAATTTGTGTTATTCAATATTCAATTTAACATGAATACCTTTTTAAATTTACTAAAGTGTCTGAAAACAAGTATATTATTTATGTAAGAGGTCTGCTAAAGTGTACTTCTTAATTACATGATGGGGATAAACATCCTCTCATTTTATGACATGTATGTAATAGTTCTGTCCCAATAATCGTTTTATAACTATTTGAATTAAAGGACATTCTCAATGTAGCCCACAAATGCCTCATTGGAGACAGACAGAAGCCAGGTTTCCATTACAGATTTGCACAAAACGTTTCTAAATGTCAATACGAAACGATTGCGAAAGACGGCGGTTCCATTAACCGATGTTAACGTCATTTTTTTCCTTCCACGATAAGTCGTTCCAAAAATTATGGCAACGGATGTTAGTAGGTTTAAGTATATCGCAGCCACTGCACTAGCCATTATTTTTAACCGGAAGAGATGTAGGAATGTTATCCAAGCGTTAATGGCAAGGAAAGCCCCTTATTTGGGAAGGGGGCTCATATCCGGGCGTTTCTCCCTCTTATTTACTTCAAAGTCTTGATCATTTTGGGCATTCTTTGTTGTTTAGATTCCAGTATTCCGTAATTCTTTTGTCTTTTAGAAGTTTAATAAAGAACTCTGTCTCATCTTTTGTCATACATACATTATATATATATATATATATATATATATGTATGTGTATATGAGTTTTTGCAAAGTTGAGGTGTTTTTCAATTTGCGCAATTTGAAGGATAATGGAAGCGCAGCTAGACACACGATCCATAAACTCCACTGTCCCACTGTTTGGGCTTAATATCTATTGTCCTTACACATGGGCAGTATCAGTGTCAGGCAGAGTGAGCTGTCATCTTGCGTTTGCCTCAGAGAGATGTAGTGTATTGTGGGTGTGTGAGGTTCAGGGTTTTTCCCGGCTGACGCCACGGCAGTGTTCAGTAAGCGGCTCAGGCCACGATTTCCTCCGCAGTTGTCTCAGATCTACAGTAGGTGTGCGTTAATGCTCCCTAACTGAGAATGTGTCTGAGTTTGTCTCATTCACATACTCGGGATTCTTGCTTTGTGAAGTCATCTTTTGTTCCTGTTCTGACACAGTTCCCAGACCAGCAGCCTGGTGCTTTCCAGAATCAGCTCTTCTGTTCAGGGAAGCTTTGGAGTAGTTTTCGTTGTGTCGGAGGAATCATAAAGAGTTCAGATCAGGGATGCTGACTGTCCAAAATGTGTGTCCTTATTATTTTGTATGTCTTAAGTCAATTAAATGTAAGCCACTCGTTGCGGTCTCGTCTACACGCTTTAACCGTCACTGTGTTCGTGAAATGCTTAACACGAGTTCTCGAGACTGTGTATTACTTAACCAAATGTGTGTTGTTAACCACAGTTAAAAACAAAAACACTGAGATGTCTCCGTGGGAACAGTCCGTCAGAGAGATGAGTGACTGGACATTAACCGGTTTGACAGAGAGTTGAGAGCATTGTAGCACAGCACTTTCTTTTTGGTAAGCTATAACAGTGTGACCACCAAATCAACATGTCCTTTATGAACACAGAGAGGTCAAAGACATGTCAGTGTGTTTCATGACAGTCAAGCATGTTTCAATGTATTTTTAATTTGTGTATTTCTGTAATTCTTAAGATTATTAGTATTCTTCTTAGACTTTCGCTACTCCTCCTAGTCCTTTCAAGCTACGACCACCAAACTCGGACCAGACCTTCAGACTGTTCTGACTCGGGTCGCTACATCTTTTCAGACTGATTGAACTTACGGTTTTCCTAAAATCCCATTGACTTTCATTGACGGAACGTTCAGTTGAGCCGAGACTGTTCAAACTCCAACTGTCAAAATTCAAATTTAAACTGCCAATTAGACTCAATGAAGCTGCCATTCAAACTCATCAACTCATTTATCTATCTATCTATCCATCCATCCATCCATCCATCCATCTATCGATCTATCTATCAAAACTTCTAAACTAAAACTATAACTATTTCAAACTTCATGCTTTTCAAACTACTTCAAATTATCTGGCTAGGCTTTTTCAAGCCAACGTAAAGTTTGTCTCGACAAACTTTTCTATCTAGTTCATTCTATTATTACATTTGTTCACCAGACCTACAGCACATGATGCGGATACCAGCGATATGCTTCCATTTGTTTTAACACTTCATGCATGTTCTGTTTGAGCAGGAAGTCTTCTAGGTTGATTGACTGTCATAATTATAGAGTGTAATAACTTTTTGGTATTGTGTCGGTGCGGAAGGTGATATGTGAGCTGTAATGGAAGGAATGGATGGACTCATTAATTCGGTTACTCAGATAATATCAGTAAACTCAGACACGCCTCAATGCTCGAGTTGTGCGACTTATTCCAGGAGGTAAGTCTCCGAGTCAACACAAATATCACTCCTCATTTAGCACTGCTGTATGACTTTGCTTATAAGTAGTTGAATGGGAATTATGGGAAGCTTTACTTTTACACATTTCCATTATCATTTATCTGTCCAGAATACCATCAGCTGAAGTATGTAGGGCAGGTTATGGGCGAATTCCGGTTTGAAGTGAGAATGAATGTGGCGAACTCTTTCTCAAGGCAAAACTTGATTTTACAACATATCACACCAAACACCATCTGCAAGAAAACGATTCTAGAGTGATTCTCAAAACTAATTTTATGGATTCGAGTCCGTTCTACCAGTGGGCTTGTTCATCATATTTGAAAATGGACATGTTTTTGAAAAATATATCTATTGCTTCATATTTCGAAAGCTTGCAAACTTTTGTTTAGTTTTGTTTTAGTGGTGGCCCCTTCCTGTAGTGCTTTCAGGGGCCCTTTGTCTACGTTAATGCCCTATGTAATGTTAATGAATTTAGATGCATCACTATTTTGGCTTGAGAAACCCATGGTGCTGTTATCGTACACATTTGAGTTACATTTTCATCATATAGTTAACTCCTCCAGGAACCTTCAAGCTATTCAGCCTCCAAACTCCGCAAAGGCCTTCAGCCTGTTCTGACCGATCAAATATTGCCCACATTTCTAACTCTTCCATTGCAAATCAGACTGTAATTCATCTTTCATGATACTGCCACCAAATCTACACCCATCTACAGCCTACTAACTCTCTAGCAAAAAACAAACAAAAACAAAAAAACTATAGCAACCACATAGCTTAAAATCTCTCTTCAAACTGCTGAATAAAGCCTAAACTGCTTTCTAAACAGTTCAAGATGGTGTTGACAGTCGTCTAATGGTTGTGGATGCATTATTCAGCGTGTGTGTGTGAAGAGAAGAACAGCTCCACGTTCAGCACAGAGTTTTTTTCCTGGCTGTATCGACAGCGTGATCGATTGATGGGTTGTGTGTGTGTGTGTGTGTGTGTGTGTGTGTGTCATGCGCACGCTGTCTCTGGAGTTTGTTCTTGGCGTGTCATGGTCCAGTCCTGCCTGAAAGCGAGAGTGGCAAGGCATCTGGGAACGGGAAGGTGCGGTCGACTGTGTCTGTTCCAGATGCAGCCTCTGGTTCCTCCTTGCCAACAATGGGTCGTGATCGTGGTGCACGAGGGCCTCCGGCTCCCCAACCACCGTCCACGTCTGTCTCCACGGCCCCCACAGACGCCTTAGCGAAAGTTGCACTTTCTTCAGGTGGAACTGTGACTGTAACTCAGAACCGGATTGTTCTGTGGTTTGGCTTCATCTGTGTTGACACTGTTTGGCTTCTTCTCCTTGACGGTTTGCCTTCGGTGATGGGCATGTGTTTCACAGTTTTATTGGCTGCTTGCGTCCTCATCTCGTCACCTGATGGTTTCTGACAACATTGTTCATGTCAATATACGGGCACACACGATGTGTTTATAAATGTAAAGGCCAAGATTGCGAGATTACCACTGCTAATACTACTGAATTACTAAAGAGTATTTGTGTCACTCTTGCCGTTGGTGTAAAAAGTAAATGTTTTGTCCAGTCAATATTGGAGATGTGAGCGGTTCAGACATAATGTGGCGGTGGGTGAAGTTTACTGAACCCTGAGATCCACTGAGAGTGAGTGTCTTTTATTTCTGTCTGGAGATCAGCGGAAGAGAAGAGACGCGTCGCTCTACACTGGTTTTACATTTGATCTCCGAGAAGATGAAGTATTGCTGTGAGATGTCATACTTTCATCTAGATAACGTCTCTCTCCGCTGCCGAAAGCTCGTAACAACGGCTCATCGAAGGGAAGTTGAATCCATTTGTGTGGCTGAGGACTCTCCTTTAGATCACACATGAATTTTCCATTGATTTACATGGTAAACTAAAACAATGTTTTGCATATAAAATATTTGAATTAGTACTGCCACTTTAAATTTATAACACAAGCAGATGTTAGCCGTGGCTTTTTCAGTGTATAGGGTAACACTGCAAATAAAAAAAAAAACAGGGATAACCGCATGACGAGAGAAAACAGTTCATTTTACTAATTTGTGTGTGGATATGAATAAAAAGTCATTTTTGAAATAATCCATTGTTAATGAAATGCTGTTTTTGGAGTTGTTTAATCATCCTCTGTTGAGATCTTGAGATATTTAGTTGATTTGATAGAACTGAATTTAAATGGAGATGAAAAAAAGTTTTGTCGACTGAAACATTTGAAATAAAATATTTACAATTGAAAAACAAGAACAGTTGAACTCATTTATTTCTTTGGTTGAACTTAGAAATAAATCAAGTGAAATGAGCATAATGCTTTGGTATTAAAAACTTAAAAAAGTAGCCTTATTCCAACTAAACTTTACTATAAGTAGACTAGTTTAATATACTTAATTTTATAAGTAAATGCAACTTAACTGCATCAAAGGAAATTGATAACGCAAAAAAGTTGAGTGAACAAAAAATATTTTTTTGAATTTTTTTTTTTTTTTTTTGTAAATATACAATCTCTCAGTCTCTCTAATAGAATTTCACAGGTCTGTTTTTACCATATAAAGATGTAAGGACATAGAAAGAAGATAAAGCGTCAATGTCACGTTAAGAGAGAGATGGACTCAATGACTGTCACTTCTGCATATGAGCTTTAGTGGCCACTGTAACTTCCAGTCCAGAGCTGTGAATGGAAATTGTGAGAAAACAACAGGACAAGCTGTACCAGCAATACTGATACAATTCACCAAGTCACCTTTGTTTCTGTAGCACTTTACAATACAGATTTCAGAGCAGTATTACAGTAATAACAGGAAATTGATTAACTGACGCAAACAGAATTCAATTCTGATGTAAAATGTCACTAAAAAGACTGAAACAGTTCAGTTTTGTTCAATAACTAGTCCTCAATTATTAAATTAGTTCAATTCCTCTATAAAGCAGCGCTCAGTTCTCGTCCAAAAGTGCCAATGGTTCATGATATACTAATATATAATACTAAAATGTTATACTTACTATAGTTAATTATTATAAAATAATTTGTTGTGATTGACTCCACTTAGAAATGTGACCGAAAGGGTATTGGTAACATTTATTTTACTGTGTTCTTGTTAAACGTTTCTTGTTACTTTAATAATAACTGCATACACCTAAACCGAACCCCATCGTAAGTGCATGTAAGTTAATTAATGTTACTTAAGGTTGAGCTCAAAAGTTCTCATACATTCTTGCAGAATATGTATCATGGTATTTTTTCCATTTAGCACTGTCCTGAATACACTATTTCACACAACAGACAAAAATAGTAGTAGTCCCTGTTCAAAAGTTTGAACCATTGGTTCTTAATACTGAGTGTGGGAGTTGTTTTTCTCATAGATTTTTATCCTCTGCATATTTGAACACTTTCCAACAAGGACTGTATGATACTTTTCACACTGAGGACAATTGAGGGACTCAAACACAACTATTACAAAAGCTGACAAAAAACATTCACCGATGGTCCAGAAGGAAACACAATGCCGAAAGAGTCGGGGGTGAAAACTTTTGAACAAGACGATGATTTGCAGATTTTTCTTACTGAATTTGAAGATGATATTTTTTCTACTTGCATGTTACTTACAAAAAAGTACAATTTTATCCTGTTCATCCAGTTCAAAACGCTCACATCCTCGGCTCTTAATGAATCGTCTTTCCTTCTGTAAACATATAGTTATACACTGTGACCATGAAACATTCAAATAAAATGTAATCCTAGTTTGCTATGGGAGAACCCTTCTATTATTTATTTTAAGCTTATTATTTTTAAGATAGCCAGTTTGTGACTTGAATGTTTTGTGATTGTGTCTTTGCAAGTGTTTGACGTTGTATAGCAGAGCAAAACCTTCAATCCTTCAATGGGAACGCGATTGCAGTCTAGAGAAATTCATTCTCAGACTCGAGTAAACACAAGTGCGCCACGTCACTATTCAAACTCTCAGCTCGCAAAAGTACAGAAGTGATGGCAAACATTACGCTTAAACTGGATATCCTCTTCTTTAAGAAGTCCAATGATATGGTGCAGATCCAATTCAGGCAACTTATGTACACATCAGCGCAGACGCTTGAAATTACAGACAGTGAACACGTTCAACATTCTCATCCGTATCAAATATCAAGCATGTTACATTAACTCGCCACACCTGAATGTTCAGCCAGGTTTTAAACGCTCTTTGGCAGCGTGGCTCACTCCAGTCGGTTTCCCAGAAAGCATGTCCACGTCACTCAACGTGACTAATTGTTGTCAAGCAGCGATCGTGTCCACGGGCAGTCATGGCGCCTCCGTGAGCACCTGAGGTACAGCCGGAGACGGAGTTACGTGCAGATGAGTTTTTGATAACAGATTGTTCTCTCATCACTCAGGAATGACTTCACAGTTATGATTCATTAAACATCAACTTTGTCTCAGATTCGTCTAAAAAAAAAAAAAAAAAAAAGTCAAATGGGTGGAAATGAGGGTATTGCGGACAGGCAGTCAGAGTGTAGCGCTATAAAGTTAATGTGAGTTGCAGCTCAGCTCAGCTCAGCTCAGCTCTTCTGGTCTGAATGTGATCCAGAATTACACAAATCAACAGTTTCCAAACTGTGTTCGAAGCTTCAATTTAATTCAATGTCATTTCAATGTTTTTACAACACACTATTATTTGAGTGTTGAATTTGATTAATTACTTGATTATTAAATCAATGTTATGTTCGCTTTTCGGCTACAATCGCAGGAAACACTGAATGTTAGGTTAGATAAAGTAGCAATGGATCTTGAAATTACAAATGCAGGTTAACATTTTTGTGTGTGTGTGCCTCCCTAGGTTTTTTTACTTTCCCCCTCGGGCCACTCCATTAAAATTGGCAGGAGCTGCCCACTGCATGTGTCATCTTATCTTTTTTAACCACACCGGCGCAAACAACTGTGTACGTCTCGCATCTGAAATCAATTAAACTTCATAAAAATACCTCATTTTCACCTTGTTCATTTTAAGTAGAACAGATGTAAGGCGATGACTCCCGGGTAAATTTCCCTTTCCCTTTCACTGGATATAGATCTTTCTGATTTGGAATTTTAAGGCCTGTTCACACCAACATGAATGTTCGGTGTGATTTCACGTGTGATTTTGTATATTTATGTCATTATAAAAACTACAACAGCAACAAACAACTTCGGCCTGCAGACGGGCTGAATACAATAATGCAATTCACGAGTTCACATTTACAAATAATTAAGAAGAGTAAAGGTTTAAGCGTATTTGGCGTGCTGTCCAGGGGGAGGGCTCCGAGCCCGGAATTTTGGCCCGAACCCAGAGTACTCCCCCCGGTTGTGGTATAACTAGATGGAACTATAAGTGGGGAGATGGGGTGGAGGAGGGATGCTGGTAAACTCTCAGACGAACAGAGGTAAGTCTGCTGTATTTATACCTCCTGTCATTGAATGAGTTGATTAACTGATTGCTCTCCACTTGTGCTGATGAGGTTAATTATCTGCACCTGATCCTCCCGAACTTTGTTAATTAAACATCATATCCGTTCTCTGACAGCCGGTGGGTGGCACTTATGAAACAGCAAAAATGCAACAGTGCTAGGGCAGCGCTGAGAAAGTCAAACAGTATTTACATGTGGTCGTCCAGATTTTTGTATTCACAAACAACAGACAAAAGAGCTGCTTCCAGTTTCTTTCTCTTCTGAAACTACAAAGCTTGTGTCACGGTGGAATGGAAAAGAGATTAGAATCATGTCACTTTAAAAAGAAATCTGTTGCATTTAGGGCATGTGAACATCCAAGTTTGTCGGAGCAGATGGATTAAGAGCCATTCATTTGTATTGAAATGTTCATCACACCAAATATTCAAACATTCGTGTTGGAGTGAACAGGCTTGTGCTTAAGATTCTCACACTGTCAGGTGATTGGAGTATATCATCAAGTTCACACCCACCAGATGACTTTGCTCATTCAGCTGAGATGGGAGAAAGTAGTTTAACATCCCAAAACATTATACACTTCAGTCTTCACTGCCGCCCACCCATAACAGCACTGCAAAATAATAATAATATAAATCTGTGAAATTTATGGTTACAAATGGCAGCTGTGGTTGTCAAAACATGCTAGCAACATGTTAAGTTTTATAGGCTGAACTTTTTATATTACAGTTAAAAAGCAGAAACGTTTAAAAAAAAAACACGTTTCATTAACGTATATTGATAAATGATGAATTAATTGATATATTTAACATAAGTCATAATGACAAGAAATCAAAGTTCAAAACAATCAGCCTTTCCACAAGCTGTGGCATAAACTAATATAGAGATAAATGATACAATAAATATCATTATTTTTACAACAAAAGATGTAACATAAAACCCTAATGTACATAACTGATAAGAAAAAAAAATGTCACACAGAATTCTGGGAATGCTAAAGTATAAGATGGCTTCTAAAAACTGTACATTTAACTGTATTTCACTGTAAAATGATATGAATAGTCTCATTCGATCATTTGCAGTTTTTCACCCTATGGAGTGAGGGAAATTACTTAAAATATGTGCATACTTGTGATAATAAAGTGTGATGTGTGTTTGTGCGTGTGTCTGCGAGCACTTTTGTGTGATTTATTCGTCCTCATATTTCAAATAGCTTTAAAAACATACTAAACAGTGTTTTATCAAAAATGTATAAATGCAGAATGCGTGTGTGTGTGTGTGTTGTGCCTAAGCACATGACTTGAGGACGTGAGGAACGACATCAACTCACATTAAACCCGGCACTTAGCTTCCTGTTTTTGTCTGTATGTTTTAGTTCCCAGCTCACACACATTTTTTTATTTAAATTTCAAATACCAAATTTTTTTAACTCAAGCTTTACTGCAGCAAGTCAAAATTTTCCATAAAGGAAACAAATGCAATTTGCATGCACGTAACATAACACTTCATCACAGATTCTTGTTGGTTCTCTCAGTGTGAGTGCGTGGAATAAAAAAAGTCTCATTTTTTTTTTCTGTTCCTCACACAAAGTTATCGTTTGACTTCAGAAGAAGTTAAATACCGTGGACCTCTTTGATGATACTTTGGTCACTTTGTTTCAGTAAAAGACCAGCATGGACATTCTACTTATTTTGTATTTCATGGAAAAAAAGAAAGTCATAGATTTGGAACAACATATAGATGACTAAATGATTCAAAACGTGTCCTAATAAAAACCTCTTGTCCTTGGTGGATTTGCTGTCTTGCGTTAGTGTGAGATCAGGTTTGCTGATTGAATGACTCAGTTCTGGCCCGCGTTAAAGGCTGAAGCAGTTTCAGCGGTTCTCGCTGGAGGTCCGTTGACTTTCTTTACGAGATCAGTGTTTCGTCAGCAGTGACGTGATGGCACCGCTGAGTTCATGCTGTTGGCTGCAGAAGGAAGTTTTGCTCTCTTCTGCCAGATTGGGAGCTCAGGACTTTATTTTAGGAAATCTTCTCGAAATAGACTCTGGCTTGAGCTGCGAGTTACTCCCCAAATCCCTGAATGACACACACTGGATGTGAGACACCCGACTTCTATCCAGAGTACTGTTCCCACCTCTCTCAGTCTCCGCTTGCCTTGTGTTTGTTGTCAGCTAGAGTTTGCCCTTAAAGCAAATGCATTTGAGCAGTTGTTTACCATGTTTGATGAGCTCTCACTCAAAAAAATATTTCAGTCTAAACATACGTTTGATGTAATTTAATTACATAGCAATTTGGATGACATAGTTTTACACACATAAACAAACTAATAAACTTCATGTGATTCATATTTGTCAGTCATACGTAAATGAAATGGGTCAGATTTATGTAGTAGTTCCCAGGTTAACGAACACTGTTTAGTGGTCGTGTGTGTGCGCACTACTGAGTTAAAGTACCGTTGAAGCAGTGTCAGAGTTAATGAGATCATTAAGTGATGATTGAGCATTAATGATGAACGCCTGCTGTTAACAAGCAGAATCACTGAAGGACAGAGAAACAACTGATGAAATCAACTGAGGATAAAAGACATTTAATCTCTACTATTACATAAATCTGACCTATTTCATTTACATATGACTGACAAATATGAATCACATGAAGTTTATTAGTTTGTTTATGTGTGTAAAACTATGTCCAAATTGCTGTGTAATTAAATTACATCAAACTTCAGACTGAAATGTATTTTTTGAGTGGATGATTGTTTGTCTGTGAATACAAGCATAAATAAACCTGTTCATCATATAATATTATGATGTATTGTGTCTCTTCAGAAAACTTTTTTTGAAGCATCAACAGTAGACTTTCAGTGAAGGGACAGGAATCTCTATTTTTTGGGGTGAACTAACACTTTAAGCTTTAAAATGAAAATTCTGTCATTATTTACTCACCCTCATGTCGTTTTACACCCGTAAGGGCCGTGCCGTTCAGTAAGAGCAGTAAGGATTATTTTTTCCTATCAATACTGGAACGCGCGTGTGTGAAGGACTTTACACAATAAATTGTAAGTAGCCTATAGCATCCAAATACTTTGCGAAATGGAAATATTTGGACTTGTGCTGAAAGAGAGAGGGTGAGCAACGCAGGTTTAACCTAAATTTAGTTTTAAATGAATTCATTTTGGCTTGTTTAGCTAAAAATGGTTGTATTGGGTCGCGGTAAAAAAAGTTTAAAACCGGTGTAAGCTATACAACCTCAACGCGATGGCTAGCATTTCGGATTTCAGGTCAGTATTTTTATGTTTGCCTCAGTACTTTAATACAAATTAAAATATATATGATACTATATTATTAATCTAATACACTTGCCTGAAAATATTGTATGTAAACATATGTAGTTTTGGATCTCAGTTTTTCCCAGTCAGATTCTCTGTGACTCGTTTGTCGGTGTTAGTTTGGGCAGTGTGAACGTTTTTTTTTTTTCTCATAGAATTCTGAATCCAACTTGCTTGTTGGTGTTTGTTGGCGTTTGTCGGTGCGGTGTGAATTGGCCTTAAGACCTTCGTTTATCTTCAGAACACAAATAAAAAATAAAAAAAAATGGTTCAGTGAGGCCTCTATTGCCAGCAAGACTTTTAACACTTTCAGATGCCAAGAAGATACTAAAAACATACCACTGAATCAAAACAAATGATTCATAAAGCTTCAAAGCAGTGTACTGGAAACAGCCATCACTAGATATTGTTGAAAAGTCATTATTTTGTTTTTAGCCGCACGAAAAGTATTATATTCGCTTTATAATGTTAAGGTTGAACCACTGTACCCACGTTAACGGTTTTAAATTTGTTTTTAGGACCCTTCTGGGCATCTGAAGGTGTTAATTCCTTATATAATTACTTTGTGTTCCGAAGATAAATTAATGTTCATGTTTGGAACACAAATAAAGATGTTTTTGATGAAGCATATCCTCCATAGACAGCCTGCACAACTTCCACTTTCAAGGTCCAAAGAGGAAAGACGTCATTAAAGTACTCCATGTGAATTCAGTGGTTTAACCTCAGTTTTATGAAGCGACGTGAATGCTCTGTTTTTGCAAAACAACATCATTTACCACTTTACTTACAAAATAGTATCATCCAAAGAGTGTTCAGCTCTTGCATGAACACAAATCCTATGCATCGGGATGCTCTTGTGAACGCGTGTTGCAGGTCAATATTTTTGTATGTTTATTTTTTCCACAAACAAAGCACTCACATCGCTTTATAAAATTAAAACCACTGAAGACACATGAAGTACTTTTAATGACGTCTTTCCTACCTATCTGAACCTTGAAAGTGGTCGTTGCTTTGGATCTTTATGGAGGGAGAGAAACCACACAATATCTTCATATGTGTTCAGAACGAAGGTCTTACGGGTGTAGAACGACATGAGGGTGAGGAGTTAATGACAGAATTTTCTTTTTGGAATGAGCTAACCCTTTAAGAAACTGCATCACGTGTGTACCTCTGATGAAACCTTTCTGATCAACACCTCTGTGACTCAGCCCTGTTTTTTTCTTTTTTTTCTCCGTAGTCTCAGCTCGCTTATCCTTGTGTGTGTGTGTGGTGTGTTGTGTGTGTGTGTGTGTGTGTGTTCACTAGTCTTTGGTGGACATGTGCAAATCTTTTACACAGGAGATGTACTGATTTTTGGAATTTTGTGTGTGTGGAGCAGATGTGTTTGTGTCTTGGAGGTTGCTGTATGGCTGTTGTGTGCCACATGTTGGGTGGTCCTCCTGGCTGGTGTGACTGTAATCCTCCAGGCCCATGCGTCATTGTCCGGTTCTGTTTAACCACCGTGGAGTTGCACCTTCATGTCACATCTGAAGTACCTTCCAGCTATCTGCACTACCAGTCTGACATATGATGAATATAGCGTTCATCACTCGTGCAGGCTTAACATCAGGTAACACATTTTACACTGTACCCAACTCGACGTTCATCCAGCACGGGTCTGTGTTCACCGTGAACGGACCCCTCACAAATGGGTTCATACACAGGAAAAACCTGGTAATGCTGTTTGTGGAGTTGATTAATCAGATCTTCAGAGATTTAAGGTCTTTAATCTTCAGTTGATTTCATCTAAGACTGTGGCTGAGGTCAGTTGTAGTTCTTGTTTTTCTCTTTTCTTCGGTGATTCTGCTTGTTAACAGCAGCTGTTCATCATTAATGTTCACTCATCGCTTAATTAATTGCTGAATTATCTCATTGACTTTAACTCTGCTTCAGTGTTACTTTAACACTATTTAGAGCGGGACCAAATGTTATCCGAGCAGAGCTGATTTAACTCTGGGGGTTTTACTGTGCGTGTGTCGCTTCTGGTGGCCATTGTTTATATGAGGCTGTAGATTAAAGCTAGCAGCGATCAGAACTTCAGCCATGCAATTAAGATCATGATGATGACGACGACGACGACGATGAAGCACTATGTCGCTCTCTGTCTCCATCCGTCCCTTTAATCTAGGCTACAGAAGGACAGCAGATGCTCTCACCCACTCGCCGGCCTATGCCACTCAACAATAAATAAAAGATAAGACAGTGCCATCGGGACTGTTTGGAATAATAACATTCAATTTGGAGAGAAGTGCCTCAACAAATGCACGGCAGAAGAATAGGAAAGCAGGAGATGAAAGGAGATATGACTGGAACTCCGGCTAAAAACATGCTCGCCAAACAAATAGACTTCCTGAGAGGGCCAATCACAGGCTGATTCCTGACCTGTGGAGGACAGGCCCGAGGAACGCAATTTGTTCCTTTGTACGGCAGGATCATAAGAGCGACCGCGACTTACTTTCTTTCACTGTTGCCGAGTGCAATCGAGTTCTCCGAGCAGGTGGTCCAGGCCTGCTGCGACCTCGTCAACTTTTCTTTTTTTCTTCCCCACAAAGGTCCGCTGAGGTTTTGGCAGTCGGCTCTGGCGTGTGGGGCTTTCATGAAGTTGAGGATTAAGAAGGGCAGATAGGACGAGGAGGAGGCACAGACAGTCCGCTTGCATTAAAACAACTCCTCATGGCTGATGGCTCCAGTCTCTTGGCCTCTCCACACGTGGCCTTTGTCTGCACCTAGACTTCCACGGGACTGAGTTGCGTTCAAAGCCCAGCTGGTCGGGTATTGTGCCCCCTCAAAGTCAGCCGTAAGGGCAACCAGAGGAAAAAGTGTCAGCCTCAGCTTTTACACACCCTAGGAAAACTTAGGAGAAGAGAAAGGCTGGATTAGCATTAGCTGACACTTGGCTTGCCCACTCGCACATATCCAGACCCCCTCAGCTGTTTGAGACGTCACTTAAGCCTGTCGTCAGTTCAAGCGTTTTTGCTCGACATTGGGACGCCCAATGTGCAAAGTCTCAGAAGAATGTTGCTGTGTTGGTCTTTCTATAGAAATCGCGTCGTGGGCAGAAGGCTTCTTTTGATCTCTTTTGCTTTGTGAAGACGAACCCTTTTAATTACTTGATCGTTGGGACACTTCATCTTCCTGTGATGAAGCCCTTGGCGAAGAGTCAGTCGGTAACAATCGCTTGCACCTGCTGATGGCGGGGTTTGTGTACATGCTGGATTTACCAAATGTGCCCACAAATATAATGTTGCACAGTGTCGTTCCTGCCATGTTAGGTAAAATGCATCAGGTTGTGTCTGGAAATTGTGGCTGCGCTCAACTGAAGTCATTCGTTTAAGCAATTAGTCGACCAATCGCATGTGTACATTAATAAGCCGTGTACTTTAAATCATAATAATGAGCCTTTGATGTATCATACATGGCCTAATCAGCGCCCAATCGCACACATAAAGTAGTGATTTATGAACGTGTCCTAAAAACAAAAACAGAGAGGAGACAGTCTGAACATTTCAATTCAGCTTCAGAGGTTTAGTCCACAATGCTGACTCGTCATCTCCGCAGTGGACGGGCCTATCTGCACCTATTGTGAATATTTGTCTTCCATTTCAATTGGTTGAAAATCACTTCCCACAGATATCTTTTTTCTCATGTCTTTGAGGCAAGTATGTACCGAGTTTTGGTTTGTTTTTTCAAGTTGACAGAGACTGAGACGACGATACTTTACGGTTTCGAAATGATGTATTAATGTATTTGTATTAGCAAAAATGGTATCAGGACAAAATGCAAGTGATCTGATGTTCATCAACCTGGCTATTGGACTGTAAGTAATGCATAGAGATGAGTGCTGAAACGCAGAGTGCTTGTGTTGCTAAATGTTTAGAATTCGACCCAAAGTGTTTATTCATAATATCTACTTCATGGTTTTACTATCTGTCCTCAGACATGCAGTCAAGATCTGAATAAAGCCTAATAGTGTTTATGAAAGCTAAGTGTGGCCAAGGTTTATTTTTCTGAGGAGGAATACGAGTGGCTGACTCCAGTCGCAATGATAAACAGAGAAAATTGGAAACAGACCCTGATGCAGTCTCTTATTGGTCTGGGGTGATCTCGTACCATCTAGACCAGACCTTTGAATCAGTTGTTCATGGGTGATAGTCAGTCAGATTAAGTCCTTGCTGGGAATGAATCTAAATCTTCTCTTTGAGAGAGTTTTGTGTGAAGATCTGAACACACTCATCGTCCGTATCAAAAGATGAATGCTGATCCAGCATTGCTAAAAGGACTGCAGAAGACACTTGTGAGGTGCTTCTGGTGCTCGGCACATGGTTCAGTGGTTGGAAGTGTTTTTGGATGGAATGATTCAAGTTTTATGTAAGCGCCTCTTGAACGGAAAATAGCAAAAATCCTCTCTCCCCTATCTAAGCGTAAGGGGAAAACGTGTCATCGCACATGGTGGAAAAGAAGAGAATGAGTACGAGGAAATGAACGGAAATGCTCTATAGATGTAACTGAGTGCTGGTGGGGGTCAGTTGACCTATTTGACCTCTGGAAATACAAGGTCAGAATGGGGCTGCCTCCTGCTTGACCTTTAAGCCCAAACTGTCAATTAAGACGTCTCCACTAGAAGAGAGAGAAAGGTCCATGAGAGATGGTATTGTTCATCTTCTACCATGACATTGCCTATTTCTTTCATACGAAACACTGGGCTGTTTTGGCTCTTGGCTCTATCAGGCTAAAAACGTTAGCATTTCGTGAAGAAAATGCGAGTAGTGCTTGCCCATGCTAACCTAGGTTGTTGTATGTGGTTGCCATGACGTTACTATGCAGTTATTAAGGTTTTTCTGGGTGGTCCAGAGAGACCTGTTTATTTGGCTCTGGACTCTTTTTCAATTTAAGTCTATGGGATGCTTTCGACTCATCATCAAATGCCAGGTGAAAAATGAACGAGCCATATCATTGTGCCGTTCATGTTTGGGATGAGTTGTGTGTTGAGGTTCAGGCCAGTAACATGGGGTATGTGTGACCCGTAGTAATAATGGAGCTTTTCTTAGCAACGGTGAGAATGCAGAGTGCACTTTTTATTTCATGTTATAGTTTCTCGCTTAAACACTGAACGCGACATGCCGTTAGTTAGTCTTGCTGGGGTTCTTAATTGGTTTTTTGAATGGGTCTAGATATGCTTCATGGTGCATATCCTTATTGGAGACCCCATTCTGTGAACTTTTAAAACCTTCCCTTTAATTGTTGCTAGCATATGACTCGGGCAGTCAAACATTTTGCCTTCTTTGTCACGAGAACACAAGAATCAGTCCTGAAGAACTCTGAACCATCTGCCCGAGTGACTAAACCTCTTTACCTGCTGTGCTGTTGTGTGTGTGTTTGTCAAAGAAAACAGCCAAGCGTTTGCAAGTGTTTACAGGCACTCGCCCCGCCTTCAGTGTTCTCGTTTCCCACCGTTCCCCTCTCTTTCAGCAGTCCTGCTGTCATGTTTAACTTTCTCTCTCCTTTCATTAATACCCTCTTCAAAGTGATTCCCTTCTCTGGTGTCTCAGCAATGTCGGGTGGGCACTGAAAACCCAAATCCGCTACATTTCAACACCGTTTCATATCCCCTCACCTACCGACTGTTTGCGCGAGCTCAGAGACGGGCCAGTCCGTCAACACAGGAGCACGTCTGCTACCTCAGAGCTGCTGTGCTGTCCCTCTTGACCTCATTCCCCTGGACCTCAGCGCCATCGGCCCGAAGAACTCAGATCAGCAGTATTCCCCTGGACCTGAAAGCATTCGCTTCACACCATGAGGCCAGAAACTGCAGCGTAACCCTCCTGGTCTGCTTTAAACCACAATGGGAACCATGTGCTCACGTTTTGTGAGATTTGAGCCCACCGTGGAAGAAGCTGTTTCTAATCCCAGTAAAACAGCATGGCATGGCTTGCGCGTCCAGTGAAGACCTGCGAGATGCCTTTGCTTTTATCATCTGTGTGAAGGAAAACGGTAGTGACCATGTTATGTAACCGCACAATGACTCTAATCGTGGGCTGAAATCCTGTATAATATGATCTTTTACAGTTTAATGCCAACATCACCTTTTATTGAAGAAATAGTTCACCCAACAATGGAAATTACTTTCTTGCTCTCATGTTCCAATCTCTTTTCTGTTTTCTGAAGGAGCTGCTCTTTGCCAAATGAAAGTGAATGATGATTCAAGCTGACGAGCTCCAAAAAAAGGACAAACAACAAAATGAAAGTATCATAAAGTGAAGTGTATAAAATGCACGATTCATTGGCCACCATATTGGTATTAGTCGATATGTTCATAATTGATGTTATCGTTTCGATATATTAAAGCCGATAAAAAATAATGAGCTGAGACACTTTAGATATGTGGTTTTTTTTTTTTGCCATAATGGTTTTGAATTGATTGGAATCACTTCAAAAAGGAAAATACGTGCAGAGAACGTCTACATAAAATTTGGGGACATGGCTTTTGTCGCAAAAGTGAGACTTTTGTTTTTGTAATCAGGCTCTCAAAAAATATCTAAAAATTTGGATTTAGAATTATTGGCCGCTATATCCTTTATCAGCTTTCATCAGCTGCCAAAACGATCAGATAAGTGCATCCCTATAAAAGTGATCCATATAAATTTGAATTCTTCATATTGAAGTCTTCAGAAGACATACAATAACTTTGTCTGAGCAACTGACCCAATTTTCATTCAGTTAACTTAAATCCATTAGTTTTTATTCATTAGGTTAAATTTTGCCCTCTGCTGTAACTCAAACATCTATGAATACATTCAAAAAAATATTTCTTTCTAAACTTAATTACATAGCAATTTTCCATCCATTTGGATGACATAGTTTTAACATAAATGAACTAATAAACTTAATGTGATTCATATTTGTCAGTCATATGTAAATGAAATAGGTCAGATTTATGTAATAGTAGAGATTAAATGTCTTTTATCTTCAGTTGATTTCATCAGTTGTTTCTCTGTCCTTCAGTGATTCTGCTTGTTAACAGCAGGCGTTCATCACTTAATGATCTCATTAACTCTGACACTGCTTCAACGGTACTTTAACTCAGTAGTGCGCACACACATGACCACTAAACAGTGTTCATTAACCTGTGAACTACTACATAAATCTGACCTATTTCATTTACGTGTGACTGACAAATATGAATCACATGAAGTTTATTGGTTTGTTTATGTGTGTAAAACTATGTCATCCAAATGGATGGAAAATTGCTATGTTATTAAATTACATTAAACTTATGTTTAGACAGATATATTTTTTTGAGAGTGTATAGTCAAATAATCAAGACGCATCACGCCAGGTCTGACATCACAGACCCTCAACCTCATCGGGACACTGTGCATTTGAATGTTTCGAGTGGAGTGAATGAGATTTGAGGGCATGGAAAAGGTTCAACTAACCCTTTAATGGCTGAATGTCGACAATTGATTGATGAACATGAAAACAGTGGTTTTGGGAAAACTGTTGACCTGAAATATTCCTCCCTGTCTCATAGAGGATCATGTCTCTCTGTGGACTTCTGGCAATCTTGGTTGAACTTGGCATCTCCTTGGTCTTCTTCTCCTGTAGTCTGTCCGTCTGAAAGATTGGTCTTGCTTCTATATCGTTTAATGTTTGTGTTCAAGCATATAGTCATCTGAAAACGATAGAAGCAAACTAAGAGATTACCAGCGGGGTGTACAACATCCAGCCAACAGGAAACACACTCCAGATGAGAAGTCTGTACTGGCTTAGGTTTTTTTTGTTGTTTTTTGGGACCAGAACAAACTGTGTGGCCAAAGTAGTAGTATAACTCAGAAATAAAAATTGGAAAAATGTTTTGTTTCAAGTTACAACATTATAAGACCACAGACGTGATGAAGATATGTGTGTGTAGATGCTGGTCTTAACAATGTTTTCTCTTTTTCTTAAGGTTTATTGAGTTTCGTGATTGTTATAATGCATTTCATATAGCAGATAGCTATGGTCGTATTTCATGTACGAAACCACGACCCGTTTACCAAAGCTCAACCCTAGAAGCAAACTATCAACCTTAGTTTCCATGTCAGAGTGAAGATCTAATCGCAGAAGGATGCCATTTAATCAATTTGTTTCATAAAATCAAGTTTTAATAAAAATGTGTGCCCATTTAATCGTTGCCATGTAATGTAACCATTCTACAATAGACAAAAGGTGTCTAAAATGCCCTTTAGCAGTGACTATATTCACAACAGAGCACAAACTCATGACCGTACCTTTCTGCCGAGTGTGAACTCTTTGGCGTTGTTACGTGACCTCGTGGTGACAGTGACTCTCCGGTTCTTTCACCTGCGGTTGGGAACCGAGAGGTGGGCAGGGCTGACAGAGGGGATCTGGCTTACTCTTCCTTTCCGGCTGTCTGTCACTGACGGGGGTCTTATCAGAGAGACCGCGCTCAGATATCTTGCTCTCACTGTCACCTGCTGAGGGTCACACTGTGTTCAAACCTCACAGGGGCTGAGAGAGCCTCTGACCGACCCATGACCCTGTCATTCTACTTATCCTAGTCACCCCATATTTTTATGTTGTTCCAAGGGTTGGTTCACCCAAAAATATTTTGAATTAAATTTCTGTCATTAATTATATCATGTCGTTCCACACCCGTAAGACCTTCATAAAGATATTTTTGACGAAATCCGAGAGGTTTTTTTATGTCCCGTAGAAAGCAACGAAATGACCTCGTTCAAGGTCCAGAAACAGTGGTTCAACCTTAATGTTATGGCGAGACGAGAATACTTTTTGTGCGCAAAAACAAAAGGAAGGACTTTGTTCAACGATTTCATCTCTCCCCTGTTTTTCTGCTCCACTGTTTGCGTCCAGCACGTCCATGTTCCGCGTCAGAATGCGGCCTCGGAGTAGTTAATGACAGCATTTTCATTTTTGGGTGAACTAGCCCTATAAGGGTGATTTCAATTCAGATTGTCAAGTTAATGACCAAAGCGTTCATTTGAGCAGCAGGCTTACAGGCTTGCTTTCTATGGAGGATAAAAATCGTCTCGAGTTTCATCAAAAATACAGGTGTGGAACGACGGTGAGAATGACGGCATTTTCATTTTTGGGTGAACTAACCCTTTAGTCAGTAGAATATGTTAGGAACTCTCTTTGTCTTACTGTTGTGTTGCACTACTTTGTTTCTAACAATATATACACCTAATAATGAAGTAATATGATAGTAAAACTTCTAAGTAGTAACTTTGAGTCATAAATTCTTATTGATTTGGATCAAACTGATGTTATCATGTTCAGCCACGGGCTCTGACTGAGACTCTTTATTGGTTGTTGATCAGAGTGAGTTTAATGAAGTCGCCCGTAGGTCTGTGGTTTTGTTTCCAGTGCCTGTGTGTGATTAGCACACTTCCAGCAGCTTGTAGAGTTTAACAGGCCTGCAGGAGAGAAGATGATTTAGAACATCCACCACCACCACCAAAGATCAGATCAGGACTGGGTCTTTAAAATGAGACGCACGCTTCCACACTCACACTCACACTCTCTCACACACACTCTCACACACACACTCACACTCACTCACTCACTCACACTCTCACACACTCACTCACTCACTCACACTCTCACACGCTCTCACACACACACACTCACACTCTCACACACACTCACACTCTCACACACACTCACACGCTCACACACACTCTCACTCACACACACACTCACTCACACGCTCTCACTCACTCACACTCTCACACACGCTCACACACACTCTCACTCACACACACACTCACTCACACGCTCTCACTCACTCACACACACACTCTCACACACTCACTCACACACTCTCACACACACTCACTCTCACACGCACTCACACTCTCACACGCTCTCACACTCACACGCTCACACTCTCACACGCTCTCACACTCACACACACACACACTCACTCACTCACGCTCTCACACGCTCACACTCTCACACGCTCTCACACACACACACTCACACACACACACCCTCACACACACACTCACTCACACGCTCTCACTCACACTCACTCACACACACTCTCACACTCACTCACACACACTCTCACACACTCACACACACTCACTCTCACACGCTCACACTCTCACACGCTCTCACACTCACACACTCTCACACACTCACACACACACACACTCACTCACTCACACTCTCACACGCTCTCTCACACTCACACACTCTCACACACACACACTCACACACACACACACCCTCACACACACACTCACTCACACGCTCTCACTCACACTCACTCACACACTCTCACACTCACTCACACTCTCACACGCTCACACTCACACACTCTCACACACTCACACGCTCTCACACTCACACGCTCTCACACTCACTCACACACACACTCTCACACGCTCTCACACACTCTCACACACACACACTCACACACACACACCCTCACACACACACTCACTCACACGCTCTCACTCACACTCACTCACACACTCTCACACTCACTCACACTCTCACACGCTCACACTCACACACTCTCACACACTCACACGCTCTCACGCTCACACGCTCTCACACTCACTCACACACACACTCTCACACGCTCTCACTCACTCACACACACACTCTCACACACTCACTCACACGCTCTCACACACACTCACTCTCACACACTCACACTCACACGGTCTCACACACACGCTCTCACTCACACACACACTCACTCACACGCTCTCACACACACTCACTCTCACACACTCACACTCTCACACGCTCACACTCACACGCTCACACTCACACACTCTCACACTCACACACACTCTCACACTCACACACACACTCACTCTCACACACTCACACTCACACGCTCTCACACTCTCACTCTCACACGCTCTCACACACTCACACTCACACTCTCACACTCACTCACACACACACTCTCACACGCTCACACACACTCTCACTCACACACACACACTCACTCACTCACACGCTCTCACTCACACACACGCTCTCACACACACTCACTCACACACATTCACTCACTCACACACACACACTCACTCACACACACTCACACACATTCACTCACTCACACACACTCACTCACACACACACACACACTCACACGCTCACACACTCACACACTCACAAACACAAGAACTACAGCACCGGAAATAAATTTTTAAAAAGCCAGATAATTTGGTCATGTACTTTTATTAAAGGGTCAAGAAACCCTAAACTAAATTTCCTGAGTGTTGTGACATAATAGAAACAGGGTTGGGTATTGTTTGAATTTTAACAATTCCAAAACCGTTTCTGCTTATCGATTCCTTCCAATTCCAACAAGGTAAGAAAAAAAACAGATATCATTCACAGTCTTGTGGCAAAACATTTCATTGCAGCTGAATACCATGAACAAAAATCAATGAACGCTTACACAAGGAACGTTCACCTATATGATTGCAAGCACAACTATTCTAACTAATATAAATTACAAGCATTATTAAAGACAAGTAAACACTCAGTAATTAATAAATAACAAAAAGCAATCGCACAAATAAATACAACTGAACAAAGAAGCGATTGAAATAAACAGTGAAATTTTAAGATTTTCAGGTACAGGAACTGTAATCAAATGTAAAATAACACTTGACTTTATGAATAAAATATACATTACAAATATTTAAGAGCTGCACGGATCCAATAAACTGTTACACATGCGTTTTCTTTGTCAACTGTTGAGGCTGACTTGAGACATAACCGACTGTGTTTACAAAGGTATAATTTGATGTATTGTAACACTCAGCCAAAATAAGGCCGTTTACACAACACACTGAGTACGATCGCCTCTTTACTCCATGTGTTTGCATCCAAATCACCAAAACAAATGCATGAATGCATGAAGTATATTGAGTAATACAAATCAGACATAAATTCAGATACACAGAGAAGGAAAATTAGAGAATGTCCATAAAGTCCAATGTCTTTTTGAGTACTTACTTGCGGTGAGAAAGTGTCATTTGAGGAGCACGTGCATGAACAGCGCTGTTCTGTGACGACGTCCTAGGAAAAACAATCCATCCGGTTATTTCCACGAGGATGTCCTTTAAAGTCACAGGCTACCAACAGCGAATCGCCTTGATCATCGATTGTGGCCCTCCTTAAAGTGAGCACGCAGCCATTTTTTCCTCTCTATTCTTTCCATTTCCTTTCTCTCCATATCCTATTGATGACGCGATCCAATTCCTTTGGTATCTCGCGAGAACGAATAAAGGCCACCAGAGTCGATGGGACAATACAACAAAAGAGACATCTTTTACAGTTGATATACATAAATAAAACATTGACCTCTTTATAGTGATCTCTTTATGTGGCAGTGCTACAATCTTTTTGTTCTATTTGTCTGTTCAAGTGAAGAACTCAGTTCAGTATGACGCATATTAAAAAGCACACAAAGGAATCTAGAGGAGGAATCAAAATTTGACTTTGCTTTTTTGCATTTTAATTTGAAATTTTAAAATGACGTAGTAAAAAATGAAAGTATCCAATTGCTGACCTTAAGTGTCTGATTCCAGAACTGTTCGATTCCCAACCCTAGATAGAAGTCAATGGCACCATCTGTTTTAATTGTTTTTAATTGCAGGAGAAAACTAGTTAATTTATTTTTCACCTTCCGGGTTTAAATTTGTCTTCATGTCATGACGTCACAGAATCATCTTGTACTATAGTACAGCGATGAATCATCCGTGTTTCATTAAGACCGTGTGTCCCTATCCTATGAGAAGATTCTTAATTATTGCGTAATTATTCGTGTTGACAGGCTCTTAAAGCCAGTGAGATCACGTACAGTAAGATGCCGTGATGGGTGTGTTTGTTTTTGCTCTGCAGGAGTTTCTGCGTCGCACGTTCTCTCAAAACCATGTGTTTATTGGGTTGCGTGTAATGGTAATTTGCAGCATGCGTTTGTGGGAAGCTTTGATGCTTTTAACTCAATGAGAGCGAAATAAAACGGTGTGAATCGAAGCTGTTGCCGTGTTGTCTGCCTGTCATCTTTCCTCTCCACTCCACCTCTTTTAAAACTGTGGTGAGAACCGACTGCTGCTGAAACTTGGGCTTTCGTGACCTTTCAAAGTCTGACGAAATGCAAACCATTCATTTTCTAAACTAGTGCTTCTGGGACAAAACCCCATCTGATAATGCAGGAAAGCACATCCTGTTTACTCACAAAATCGGAATAATCAGTTGCTTATGGCTGATTTTCAGAATTAAAACTGATATAAGCATGTGCATGTGCGCATGTAAGCCGCCGCTAACGATGACGGGGTGACATATTTTAAAATACATTTCTAAATACAAAAAAAAAATATATAACTAGCTAATATAAATGTTATAAATGTATAATGTATATCTAATATAAATGTTTCTTCATATATTTTCAATGTAAATATACACGGATTGCATTCGGCCAAAATGTATTTTCTCGTCTCATTTTCTAATACATTTTTGCAATTGAATTACAAACTCTGTATTTTATATTTGGGGAAATAGAGGGGTAATTCACCCCAAATGAAACCTTCTGTCATCATTTACTCACCCTCACGTTGTTTCTTTCTTCTGCTGAGCACAAAAGAAGATATTTTGAAGAATGTCGGTAACCAGATTTTGGTCAGATACTGTGGAAGTCGATGGGGACCGTCAACTGTTTGGTTACTGACATTCTTCAGAATATCTTCTTTTGTGCTCAGCAGAAGAGAGAAACAACTTGAGGGTGAACTATCCCCCTAAGATGTGTGGTGTACAGCGTTTTGCCACTGTAACGTGTTTAAGATCTGCTTAGGTGGCATGAGTGATTAGACTTTCTGATCTACAGACAGAAGTATTGTAGTTTGTGAGGGTAAATGTGTGTGTGGAGCTCACATCTGATTTACACCGTTGTGTACCTGACATGTACATGTGTTTGAGCATATGTTCATGTCATTTTTGCTTATTAAAATGACCATCTGCAGTGCTCTCCATGTGCCCAAGCACTATTCTCACTGGTTTCACTAGAGACACGGTCACAAATGCAGCCGAAAACTAGCAGAGAAAATAAACGGCTGGATTTTACTCTGGCATTCATTTATTAGAACTATTAGACCATCAGAAATCATATTAAATCACACTCTTTGTGGAGCAGGCCCTTATCCATATGTCTTTTATTTTGTTGATGTTTAGCAATGGCAGGGAAGCTACAGTTTGTTACTTTTTTGGGGTTTTCCTGTCTCCATTTATATATTGGACTTTAGTATTACAGGTTTGGAGACAATGTGGCAAATATCAAACTGAAGTGGCCATGTTGAGCAACAAACACAAGAATGTGTGTGAGAGAGAGAGAGTGTGTGAGTGAGCTTGAATGTGTGTGTGTGTGTGCGTGTGTGTGTGTGAGTGAGAGAGAGTGTGTGAGAGTGTGTGTATGTGTGTGTGTGTGTGCGAACTTGTATTCCTTAAATTGTGGGGACCAGTAAAACCAGTAAATCTTGACATTGTGGGGACCTTTTGTTGGTCCCCATGAGGAAACAAACGTAAAAATCATACAGAATCATCTCTTTTGAAAATCTAAAAATGCAGAATGTTTTCTGTGAGGGTTAAGTTCAGGGGTGGGGGGGGACAGAATGTACAGTTTGTACAGTATAAAAACCATTACGCCTATGGAATGTCCCCATAAACCATGAAAACACCACGTGTGTAATGTAAAGAGTTATTCTGTTGGCCTCTCTTTATTTTTTTTATTTTGACAAAACTATTGTAAATGTATTAATGTGCCTCAATTTTTAGTAGACCATTTGTAGAGGAGCTGTTTTCCTCTTTTAAACCGTGAGCCCCCTCTGAACAGTAATGTATGGGACACAGGAATGCGTGTAAAAGAGCGAGACACTCGTGTCAAAACCAATCGTAGGTCACAGAAGGAAACAAGAGTCTTCAGGAACTAGTAAATCAAAACATCTCAGAGCAATTTGCATATTTTATCAAAATATTGGCAGTAGAAAATGTGACTGTGCAAGTTGTAACACTGTCAAGCTTTATGGTTACTTTCGAAGAGCCTAACTGTAACCACGCGGCACATAATATTCAAACTATAGATGTGTGGGAAACAGTGAACTTGAGCTGTTGTGCAATGCCAAAGATAGTACCTTGAGTCAGTTAAACGGGAACCATACGTGTCCAGACTGGCATTTTAATATCGTGTATTCAGTAGAATTAAATGTGCAACCAAATGAAAAACGGAGCATTCCTAATTTTAATGCCGGGTCAAATCAGGTAAATCTGATGAAAAAAGAAAATGACAAAGAAGAAATTATTTTCAATTGTGCTTCAATTTTCAAGAAATTAATTTCCCAGCCTAATGGTCCTATACTTCCTTTTCTTGTAAGCGATTTCTATTTCTTAAGGTGTAACCTGACCCGGACATGTTTTCAGTCAGTAAGGTTAGACGTGTTCTACATGCACATATAACTTAGAAGTTTCCTCGTTGGTGTTGCTCTCATTGGTTTACGTAACGCAAGCCGTCAGTGTGAGTGTGTGGTGAAGATACAAAGATATCAGATGGAAGTGCTGTGATGTGTGTGTGTGTGTGTGTGTGTGTGGGGTCTGATGCAGAGTTTGATTACGAGATGATCAAGAGAATGACAGACCTAGAACAACTGAAAATGATCACTGTATTTTCACAGTAATTAATCTGTATAACCTGATAATGATCAGTGTTGCAGAATTGTGTGAGCATGATGGTTAATGTAGTTCTTGACTGAATGTGAAATCTCATTTGCTGAAAACATTTGGTATTCCTCAAAATGAATAGAAACCGTGAAATGCAATCTCACACCTGTAATAATTAAATTAAATTAATATACTTATACTATTTAATCTCACTTTATTAACCAGTGCCTTTGCTGCTGACATTCAATGATCCAATTCAACCACACTATTAAGCAAAAATGACTGAATATTAGATTTAGAAATAAGAGTGTTGAACTTTCTTCTCCTGTATCTTATTCTTCTTCGATCCAGAATTGAAGCACAGCTGAAAGGTTTGTTTGAGCTGCGCCCTCTACTGTACAGGAGTACATTTCCTTCAGCCTTATTCATTTCACTTTTGGTGTGAAAGGGTCTTAATATTTGCCAAAAGTCTAACCGTTTTTGTTGTTATTAAAAAACAATCAAGCAAGCCCAGCCCAGGTGAGAATAAGTAACGCAACAGTAATGTGACACAATACACTCAAAAAATATTTCTGTCTAAACATAAGTTTAATGTAATTTAATTACATAGCAATTTTCCATCCATTTGGATGGCATAGTTTTAACATAAACAAACCAATAAATTTAATGTGATTCATATTTGTCAGTCATATGTAAATGAAATAGGTCAGATTTATGTAATAGTAGAGATTAAATGTCTTTTATCTTCAGTTGATTTCATCAGTTGTTTCTCTGTCCTTCAGTGATTCTGCTTGTTAACAGCAGGCGTTCATCATTAATGTCCAGTCATCACTTAATGATCTCATTAACTCTGACACTGCTTCAATGGTGCTTTAACTCAGTAGTGCGCACACACATGACCACTAAACAGTGTTCACTAACCTGTGAACTACTACATAAATCTGACCTATTTCATTTACGTATGACTGACAAATATGAATCACATTAAGTTTATTAGTTTGTTTATGTGTGTAAAACTATGTCATCCAAATTGCTATGTAATGAAATTACATCAAACTTATGTTTAGACTGAAATATTTGTTTGAGTGTACTTTTCATAAAAACAAACTAAAAATTTGTTACTCTTTTGGGAGTAACGCAATACTGTAATGCATTTCTTTTAAAACTTGCCACATTTAGATGTACACTTTTTTGTTATTCCGATTGAAATCATTACGATTGAAAGATTTGCCGGAATGACTTTGTGACATGCGCACATTATCCTATGTCCCGCTTTTTATTCCTGTCAACATTTGTTCTTATTCGTGCTATAGACCCCGGCCTCTCGATGGGATGACAAGGCAGAATTTTTCAATTGTTTGGTTTATAGATTGAAGTGTTTATATGGAGCCTTTTCATTCGGATTGGACTTTTAAACCGATTACAATGCTCCATGTAAACGCACGAGTGTGTTGGAGGCATTGCTGAGGGTCGTGCTTCGAGCTGTAAGGTGAAGTATGTGGACTCGGGGCAGACTGCCAGCAGACAGACAGATGATGTGATGGAGTGATAAGCCCTGGCCCCAGGCAGACAGACGGGAAGGCAGGTTTGAGCTTCAGTCGTGAGGCCCAGACAGGTAGAGGTGGAACGTGACTCCTCGCACACAGCAGCCGCCCGCGCTCATCTCTCCATCTCTGTGCAACGGAGAAACAACAGTGATGTCATGGTGTAGGTGCTTTTGTTTGGGGGTTGCCACCTCGGGTTGTTACTGCAAACAAAAGTGATGTCACCTCACCTCTCGGATGGTGACGGCATCAGGAACGCAAGCCTTGTGGAAGACCCTCACGTCACTTTGGCGTTGGTGGCTATCGGCGGTCCGGCCCACAAGTCAAACACAAATGTTGATGCTAGATCAAGCCTAACAAGACTTAGTGCTGGAGATTCAGATTTTTCTAAACAAAGTCGGACTATTCAGTTCTGAAAACCTGATCCTTCAGATCCCAAGAAAGTAGCTGAGCTGGCAGACCCGTCTTCACGATGATCAGCACAATGTCTTCTGCCCATCAGCAGTCATGCGTCATTTGATGACGTTCCTTTTGAACGTATGATATATTTGCTGCTTTTTAAGTGTACAGGGTAAGAACAGCTCTAGGCAGATTTCCCGTAATATAGCTGTCTCATGATGCCCGGGGGACCCACTGCTCTCCCATCTGACACACTCAGTTCAGTTCATAAAACTCCATCCTAATGAAATGATCATTTGAGTTGTTAGATTAGTCAACCAATTGAAAAAATAATCATTAGATTAGTCGACTAATCGGAAAATAACCATTAGATTATTCGACAGGAAAAAAGAAATAAATAAAAAAAATCACACAAAAAAATCGTTAGATTAGTCGACAGAAAAAAATTATCACTAGATTAGTCGACTAATCGAAAATAATCGTCAGATTAGTTGACGGGAAAAAAATAATCGTTAGATTAGTCGACAGAAAAATAATCGTTAGATTAGTCGACTAATCGAAAATAATCGTCAGATTAGTTGACGGGAAAAAAATAATCGTTAGATTAGTCGACAGAAAAATAATCGTTAGATTAGTCGACTAATCGAAAATAATCGCTAGATTAGTCGTCGGGGAAAAAAATCGCTAGATTAGTCGACAGAAAAAATAATCGCTAGATTAGTCGACTAATCGAAAATAATCGTCAGATTAGTCGACAGGGAAAAAATAAATAAATAAAAAAAATAAATAAAAAAAATCGTTAGATTAGTCGCCAGAAAAAAATAATCGCTAGATTAGTCGACTAATCGAAAATAATCGTCAGATTAGTCGACTAATCGAAAATAATCGTTAGATTAGTCAACTAATTGAAAAAATAAGCATTAGATTAGTCGACAAATTGAAAATAATCGCTAGATTAGTCGACGGGGGAAAAAAAATCGCTAGATTAGTCGACTAATCGAAAATAATCATTAGATCAGTCAACTAATTGAAAAAATAATCGTTAGATTAGTCAACTAATTGAAAAAATAATCATTAGATTAGTCGACTAATTGAAAATAATCGCTAGATTAGTCGACGGGGGAAAAAAAATCGTTAGATTAGTCGACAGAAAAATAATCGTTAGATTAGTCGACTAATTGAAAATAATCGCTAGATTAGTCGACGGGGAAAAAAAATCGTTAGATTAGTCGACAGAAAAAAAAAAAAATGCTAGATTAGTCGACTAATTGAAAAATAATCGCTAGATTAGTCGACTGAAAAAATAATCGTTAGATTATTCGACTAATCGAAAATAATCATCAGATTAGTCGACAGGGAAAAAATAAATAAATAAAAAAATAAATTAAAAAAATCGTTAGATTAGTCGACAGAAAAAAATAATCGCTAGATTAGTCAACTAATCGAAAATAATCGTCAGATTAGTCGACGGGAAAAATAAAAAAATAAATAAATTTAAAAAATCGTTAGATTAGTCGACAGAAAAAAATTATCGCTAGATTAGTCGACTAATCGAAAATAATCGTCAGATTAGTCGACGGAAAAAATAAATAAATAAAAAAATAAATTAAAAAAATCGTTAGATTAGTCCACTAATCGAAAATAATCGTCAGATTAGTCGACAGGGAAAAAATAAATAAATGTGAATTTAAAAAAAAAAAATCGTTAGATTAGTCGACAGAAAAAAATAATCGCTAGATTAGTCGACTAATCGAAAATAATCGTCAGATTAGTCGACAGGGGAAAAAAAATCGTTAGATTAGTCGACAGAAAAAATAATCGTTAGTTGCAGCTCTAGTGCATAAGCTCTTAAAGTGACAACAGGCTAATAAACCTGCTGTCTGTCATGTTAATCAAAAAACAAAAAGAAAATCACTCGCTGCTCTTGTAACTTTACAATCAAGACTATCCACTGTTGTTTAATTTCTGCAGTGTTTGTTATCTGAATACAAGCCTAGTGTTAGACCCACCTGAAAAGTTACAGCATTTCAATTGTCTCTTTATTCTAATCTATTTATTTGTGCTATTGTTTGCAATTACTGACTGTTTACTTTTTTTTTTTACAAATTTAGTTTCAAATAAAAATACCTGGGCTTTTGTGTAAGCTAATGCAATAATTCATCAAAACATCATGAGATGATCATAATGAAAATATACGTACGGCAATACATTTGGCAGTTTTCAAAAATGGCATCAAAAATGTGGTATCGAGTATCGAAATGATAAATTCCAGGATCGTGACAGCATTAAGGGAGACATACAAAATGTCCGGAGCACTATTATAGAAGCAGTAGAGGATCTGGACACAGAGAAATCAATCCCATTTCATTTCATAGTCACACATGCGTCTGAGCTCTACTTCTGATCAACTAATTATTATTTAATGTCTGTCTTAGTCTTACATAAAAATGTAATGGCTAGCACTTTATCTGAAATTACTAACATCACTAAGGCCTCTTTTATTTTATTTTTTTTAACCCCTTCAACCACCAATCATAGAGACTTTCTACCCTCCAGCTGATTTCTTATGGATAACATCAAGTCCTCTTGTACATGCTTTTAAGTAGTCATTATCTTCAGGCAATCTCATTCACTCTATTTTAACTCAAATGGTTTGGATGTACCATTTCTGTATGGGAAACATAGCACTGACAACATAAAGGAGATGTTTTCAAAGTGTTCTTATTGCTTGAACTCAACATTACCTTTTGATTTTAATATTATGGTGATATCTCAAATATTAGGTTAATCTGAACATGTTTTTTGTTTGTTTCTACAGGCGGTAGTTGAAGAGATCCATGGATGAGTGTGACGACAACAGGGGATTTGAGGATTGGACAGAGATATTTGGAGATGGCCATTTCATAAGTGGATTTAAGACATTGCTACGGCTTTCCGTTGTGTGGGACAAACCACAGCGTTATGGCATCTGCTGTTTCCTTTTACCATGCTTTGACAGCAGATACTGGATTACCTGGATTGTTTTCTACTTGATCATTTTTCCCCCTTCTGATTGGTCAGTAAACTGTTCCAGTATCCTGAAACTCCTGTTGACCATCCACACCTAGAGAGACCCTACTTTTAGATCTCTGCTAACATTTTAATGCCGTTTTTGAAAGATTTAAGGCACTTGGGGTTGTTATATTGTGAACAAAGACGCAACCTATTGTATATTATTGCTTCAGTTTTTTTGTGTGTGTGTTCATGGATATAACTATATTTATAACTATAAAACTATTTAATGTTTGGCTGAATACAAAAATTTGCTTGAAAAACTTTGTCATGATGTTAAAAACTGTAGAAATGGTGGTGGCATGCACGATATTAAAAGCTAATAAAAAGGAACCTTTCAGAATTAAATATTTTATTATACATTTGTACTGTCGGAAATGCGCTCAGATTGCTGTCCTCGAGATCATCCATGCCTTTACGTACAAAAAGCAGCTCAAAGCCGAATGACAAAGTGACCAATTGGTTCTGTTAGTCTTATCTGACATTGACTTACTACAATCATTAAATGTGTGTGGCAGACATCCTGTTTACTCGCCGTCACCTGCAGATTTATTGAGTTTGACTAACCTTAAACGAGACGTGTCGCATCTGAACGTGACTTACTGGCGAGCGGTGACAGCGGCGCTCATGTGCAGGAAATGCTCAGTACCAGTTAGTCTGGAATTGAGTTGATCTGAAGTTTCTTTTTGCACGGATCTCAAATTGTGAATTTCGAGAGAACAACCTTACTGCGTCATGAGTGAATGTGTCGTGTGAAAATACTAGATGTTTTAATAAAACAATAGTCTCATTAAAATAAAAAACGTGCTGGAGCTTTCAAGGATGCCGTAATAATAATAATAATAATAATATAGTCAAATTTGAACCTCTCCATATGGTTCAGCCTCGCAAGTGTGTGTGTCTTTGCGTATGCGCCAGACGGAGATGGATTACATATTGTGTATCCAGTCCAATCTTATGGATTCCCTCCATGATAATTTCCTATTCAAGTGTCATTCAATGTCAGCCAGAAGCGGGGCTCAATAACAGCCGTCTGCTTAAGTTACGAGCCCAGCGGGGTGCTGTAGGGCAAGAAATTTTGGGTTATATTTGTGGAAGAGGGCAGTCATTCTCCCCATATAAGCTCAAGCTCACATACAGAAGCATTTCGACACTAGTTCACCCCGAAATGTTCATCAAAGTTTTCCTGGCGGCCGGTAAAAGGTCCTGCCGTGGGTTTCTGAACAATAGGCCAAGCGCTGGTGTTTTGGCAATTAAATTTCATGACATCTTTATGCCGCTATCTCCGCTCAACACCATTAGCATGACCACAATGCTCTCCCTTCTCGCTCGACTTTCTTTTTTTCTCTTTTTTTCTCACACGCAGAGAAAATGACCTCTCCGCCAATCTCAATTCACTGCACTTCTATAGCACTGAATGGACAAACTCAACAAAGGTTGACATAATTTTCTCAGGCTTTGATTGGCCCCCAGCATGCCCCACAATGACATCATGCCCCCCCCCCCCTCCTCCCTCCTCTGCTGGATGCTGGATCGTCAGGGTTACGGTGGGCAGGATTTGGCATCGGCTTGTTTGGCTGGTGTTAATGAGTACGGGCAGCGATGGCGGCGTTTTGTGGTAAACAGTCCTGGGAAACACAGGGTGAAAGTAAGGGAGGGCACATCCGACCCCCAACACCCCCGCCGCTGCAGGAACTTTCACATGGGACATCCGAGGGAACGTGTTTGTACAGTGCACTTGCTTCATGTGCACTCTTGCTAGAGCCTAAACTTCTGAGGAGGCCAATAAATGGAAGTGGCCGTCGGTCAGTGGACGGGGGGTTGGTGGACGTGTCTCTTGGAGGATATGAAGTGATTAAAGGAGCTGTGTGTTGAGAGAAGCCTGCTGTGATGAATTTTTCCTGAATTAATTACAGAAGCTTGTGCCAAAGGGGATTTTCTCTGTCCTCCAGCACCACCTCCCTGTGTTTCTTTGTTTCCTCATGACTCCGTCCAATCGCATGACAAGAATTAAATCCCTAAGTCACACCCGTAAATCTCCAGCCCTCGCTCCACTCCAGCGCCCTTTTCTGTCTTGCCATTTAAAGGAATAGTTCATCTAAATATTATAAAGCTGACACTCATATTTCAGTCTAAACATAAATTTAATGTAATTTAATTACATAGCAATTTTCCATCCATTTGGATGACATAGTTTTAACATAAACAAACTAATAAACTTCATGCGATTCATATTCGTCAGTCATGTGTAAATGAAATAGGTCAGATTTATGTAGTAGTTCACAGGTTAACGAACACTGTTTAGTGGTCGTGTGTGTGCGCACTACTGAGTTAAAGTACCGTTGAAGCAGTGTCAGAGTTAATGAGATCATTAAGTGATGATTGAACATTAATGATGAACGCCTGCTGTTAACAAGCAGAATCACTGAAGGACAGAGAAACAACTGATGAAATCAACTGAAGATAAAAGACATTTAATCTCTACTATTACAGAAATCTGACCTATTTCATTTACATATGACTGACAAATATGAATCACGTTAAGTTTATTAGTGTGTTTATGTTAAAACTATGTCATCCAAATGGATGGAAAATTGCTATGTAATTAAATTACATTAAACTTATGTTTAGACTGAAATATTTTTTGAGCGTGTCATTCCAAATCTGTATGACTTACTTTCTTCCGTGGCACACAAAGAGTCGCTCTACTGTGCACTACTGTAGACTGTGACCACAGCTGCCGAGCTCCAAAAAAAGAGTGAAAGAACTTTGAGTATCGTAAAAGTAGTCTACGATTTCTGAAGCCATATGAAAGCATTGTGTGGGGAACAGACTGAAATCTTCTCCTCTGCGGCTCTCCAGTTCACAATCGATTAAAAAAGGACACAACTAGACGCCAGACATTATCATGTGTGTCATAAGTACACCAGCGTGGAATGGAAAGTGAGATTTGATCTTTTCAGCGAATAACGACGGGTTTGAAGTGACGTGAGGGAGTGGTTGAAACCGATTCGGTGTGATAAAGTGTGCTGGTTAATCACTTAACACCGGTTGTATAAGGAGACCTTGATTATGAGCTGTTTGTCTCGCTGTCAGAAGCGTGTGACGTCAATATCTAAATTCCCTTTTTTTTCTACGATAGCCGTCCAAGCATTTGTTGGCCAAAACATATCCGTGGGTTTTCCAGCGGGGGACCTCTGACCTAGTGCAATGAAATGTATTTTTCTCATTGGTGGAGCTCCAAAACCCCAACAGCCTCGTAGGTACAAGTATCACACACAGACAAATGGCCATTTCCCCTTGGAGGAGCCGTTAATGAGAATAATTTGAGGCTGAAGCTTAAACAGGGCAGAGTGCCAAACCTTGCTGCATGTGAACGCTCACACAGCATGCTTTAAGCTCCATCCAAACCATTTCCTCAAAATGCTCCTGCCGTCCAAAGAACGACAGCAGAATAGAAAAAAAAGTCCACAATTACTCTTCAGTTGCTGGCGTCGTCCCAGTGCGAGTTGAAGTTTTATTTCGCGACTGTACGATGTTCCTGTGACCTCACAGATATGCCCAGAGACGGGCTGTTGAAGACGTTCCACCATTCATTAGCATTTTCCCATCTTTCATCCGTTACCTGAACCGAAGACACCTTGGATACATCTCTTGGTGCCATTGTGACTCTTTTCACATGTGTGTACTGCAGTGATTTATTTCTTTTAATAGGTTTATTAAGTGGCCCATTACTAACGGCCAGGGCAGGCATTAGCCAAGACTTCCCGCTTGTCAGGAGAGCGTTGATCTCCATGTCGCTGTGTGGCTGTGGGCATTTGGCAGCGCGGGCCACGGGCGTTGGGCTGGGCCGCTGCGGGCGGACGCCTGCCAGTTTGGATGGGTCGCACATGTATCGGTTACTGCTGGCTGGTGGAGGGTGTGTGGGTGTACGGAATATAAACCACACCACTGAGCTGGATCGCTCTCTCTCTCTCTCTCTCTCTCTCTGAGCCTGAGAAAACTTTCCAAAGCAGTCCCTCAATCTGTTGACCTTTAATAGAATTCTCTTGCTTTGTCAATATGGATGTCTAATGTCACTCCTTTATGAAACAAATAGTTGCGGTCCTGAGCGCTGATCGGTACAGCTTTCGGTACACTTCGATTACTCTTGGAATTAGTAACAGCTATGATGTGAAACCGCTGTCCACTATACCTTCAAGCGAAAGGATGTGTTTTAATGAAAATTAGTGTTTTCTTGTAGAAGCAGGGTGGCACTTGATTTTACAGTCCTGTGCTACTACTTATTAATAGTGCATTTACATTTAGCAGACGCTTTTATCCAAAGCGACTTACAAGTGAGGAATACAAGCAAGCGATTCTTCATGAATTGGCAAATAGACACAGGAAGTGCTCACAATACAAGTTTCAGACATTGCTCAGTACCATAGGCTAGAGTAGGAAGGGAAAGGGGAAGTATATACTATTTTTATTAATAGTAATCGCAATAACTGGGTAATAAATAGGTCCTAACCCTGAACCTAACCTTAACCCGTGTAGTTACTTTATATTACCCAGTACTTTCTTAGTACATGTTAGTGCACGTGCTGTAAAATAAAGTGCAACCAGAAACAGTTTTAAAAATGAATAAGGCCCTTGAGCCTATGAGACATTGTCAGTATAGTCAGTCCACTCATGTCTAGAAACAACCTTTATCCATACTCACAACTTTGCAAAACCATAACTCGCTTCATTAATACACAACTTTCTAGAATGCTTGATCACGATGGCTGGATTCTGCTGTCAGATTGTTTGTATAATGACCGCTAAACTATATAGCTGACCATTGTCCCAGTTTCATGTTTGTATTATTCTGCAATATTTGTCTTCTCACATAACAATTTAGACTCAAGTCATTAATTTATTTGGTAAATGTAACATAATCCATTGCGCATAAGTGTCCCGATCGGCCTGTCTGGGTTTACTTTACTATAACGACCAACTGAGCAAATGTCATCCCATATTTATTTTGTGTACTACAGATGCTTTATTATTGCTGACTTGCGGTAGTGTAGATGGATGCCTGGTCATTTATTACATAATTCTTCAAAGCTACGCAATTGAATATGAAACTCATCCCTTATTTTAAGTGTATTAAGTGAGGGGAGCAGGGGAGCTGGGGGGGTGCATTTGCAGTGCGATGGCCAGCAGCTAGACTGACATCCATGGGAATCTGGAATTCCATTCAGCAGTAATTATCTCCATCAATACATAGAGCAGGGGAGAGAAAGAGGAGGAGGAGGTTTGGGAGGACCGATGGAGGCAGGGGAAGCTCGGAACGGCATGTGTTGTTATAGCAAATCTCAAGTCTGAGCGCTCAAACTAAAAGATGGCACTTCCGTTTGGTGCCGCTAGTGGTGCAGGCACTCTTCGTGATTATTCATCCAGTGTGCGGACTATGAGAACACCTATGACTGGTTAATAAGCATGAGGGCAAATCCTTAATCACCCTCCCCACGGCACAATCGCTTCCTGTGAAAGTCTCGGTCCGTTGAAGTCTCGATCCAGTCCAGCCACCCAAATGCCCAGGTCAGGTACAAACGGTCCAGAAGTTTCCCCTTGTTCTGAGGTAATAGAACCCTCGTCCCTAATTGTCACCTAAATGTCAGTGAAGGAGAAGAGGCTTAGTGATAAATTGTATTTGTCAGATAGTCGCAGAAAAAAAAAAAATGACAGGAAGTGGCGAAGTCACGCAGTCTGTGAGAGACGGATCATTAACGGCGTAATTCTAATTACAGTTTGTCAGGTATGAAATGCAAATGTTCGCAATCATCAATCATCAATTTCAGTCTAAACATAAGTTTTATGTAATTTAATTACGTAGCAATTTTCCATCCATTTGGATGACATAGTTTAACATAAACAAACTAATAAACTTCATGTGATTCATATTTGTCAGTCATATGTAAATGAAATAGGTCAGATTTATGTAATAGTAGAGATTAAATGTCTTTTATCTTCAGTTGATTTCATCAGTTGTTTCTCTGTCCTTCAGTGATTCTGCTTGTTAACAGCAGGCGTTCATCATTAATGTCCAGTCATCACTTAATGATCTCATTAACTCTGACACTGCTTCAATGGTACTTTAACTCAGTAGTGCGCACACACATGACCACTAAACAGTGTTCATTAACCTGTGAACTACTACATAAATCTGACCTATTTCATTCACGTATGACTGACAAATATGAATCACATGAAGTTTATTAGTTTGTTTATGTTAAAAACACATTTATCTAGGTTAACGTTAGATAAATGTGCAATATTATTAGGTGCATATCCAAGTGTGAAAGTATAGCGCGCTTACTGCAAGACATGGAGGTGCCGGCACAATCGCTTGCATTTTTTCCTGATAACGGAAAACAACTTAAAATACTTTTTTAAATGTTCTTAAAATAATTTTTGCTCATACAGATAAGAATAATACATTATTCTGTGCTGTAAATGATCTACTTCTATTTGTGTAAACTCACAATAACAGGCAAACGTTGTAATAAAGAAAACAAACGTAACAAAATGTTGATAATATATTATGAGGAAGAATGCCATTTTTTCTCCAAATATCCACACGATTGCAAATTCGGCATTGAGTGGGCCGCCACCTTCTGGTGGTTTTAGGGTGCTTTTACACCTGCCTCATTTAGTTCGGTTTAATCCCGCTAGAGTTCGTCGCCCCCCCCCTCGGTGCGGTCAGTATGAATTCATACGAATTGCACTCAGGTGCGCTTTAAAGGTGTACCAAACAAGCATACCCAGACTACCTTGATTATTTCTTTTAGATAGTGATTTTGAAAATGTACTGGAAAATCAATTCAAGGGGGCAACTACTGTCCCTTAATGGAAAAGGTGCGACTGCAGACTAAGTGGCATGGACGGGGTACACAGACAGATGTTAAATTATTCAGGGTTTCGAAATCCAAAGAGCTGACCGCTAATTCCGTGGCATTCTGCAGCGGTGTGACCGTGAACCTGCGGTTTTTCCATGTTGAACCTCTTAAGGTCAAAGGTTTGTTTAGTGTCCAGGAAGTTTATATAATTAATTCTCGGCTGAAAGTGTCACTTATTATGTAAACCAGGATTAATTGGGAGATTGAACAATGAATGATTGTGTCACAGGTGTGTTATGTCACTTTGCATGTGTGATCCAGCCAACAGCCCAACATTTAATGTTTACAGCGACGCGGAACAAAATATCTGTCCCGTTGCATCATTTTGAGTGCGAGTATTCTGCCGTTGACTCATCTTTGCTCTCTGCTGTAGATTAGAGAGGCAGTGGAGCTCAGGGCCGCCGTGATAAAGTATCTAACGTAACCTCTGTCTACTTCAGATTCAAAGCGTTTCACTCGAGCTGTCTGAATGAACGAGGCCACGCATGAGGGATTGCGTTCAGCGAGTAGATGTGTGCTGGTATCCGACCGATGCTATCAGGACACTCTTGTTTTTAAGCGAATGGATTACGCGGATGGGCACATGCACGTGGGGTGGTGTACGTGTCAGGCTAGCAGTGTCGGGTCTGTTCAGCCGTCGTAAAGGAACTAAAGGTCATGGGGAACTATCCGACCTGCTGACCCGGGGACAGTCTCGGGTCAGTTTTACAGGCAGCACTTGAATTTCATCAGGCGGTGTGGTGGGATGACGGGGAGGTGAGGAAACCATCTATCACACAAGGGACAGCGAGGTGACCCGCTAGGACACGGACGCTGGTTCTGGCTCTCCTCTCCCGGGGTCGTTCTCTGGCTCCCACGGTAGCTCCCTGCTCCACGATAGATGGCGTCAGGGTCGGCCAGCGGGTCGATAGCCATCCTCTTATCTGGGTGAGCGGCGGTCATGTTTGCTGATGGTGATGGACGCCTGATTGAGCTGTTTTCACACATACCACACTCGAGGAAAAGCATGTACTAATGGCTCGGTGTTTAGACGTGGAGGAATGTCGACCTCACCTGCAGGTCACTGTCATGCTCTGGAAAAATCCATTCCATTAAAATTTCATTTTCAGAACCACATCTTTGTGTATTGTTACCGTATTGTTCGTTTTGAGATTTTCTTCGAGAATAATCATTTAGAAACAAGTCTTTCAAAAGCTCAGTCACCGATTCCTGCTCTGCACAAACTGGGCTTCTCTCAACTAAACATTCTGGGAAGGTTTTAAGACCGTTTTTATAGGTTTTCTAGGTATGTTGGCTTGCTTTTCCTTGTTTATCCACTCCAACACAACCGTAAAGGGACAGGAAACAACAAAAAAGTTTGTTTTTGTAAAGAAATTCATAAGGAGGCACAATTTACGTCTTAAAACGGTTTCAGGTGAACATGTTTTTATTCGTGATGCGTTCACTCAGGTTGAATGAAACTCATTCTCATTCACAGAGAACTATAAATAGTTCTTTATATAATAGTGACACGCCAAAAATATCAGTTTGTTCAGATGCGTCACGCATTATCTGCTGCGCATCCTGCCTCGTCCTTTCAGCTCAATCCCAATGTTATGTTTAATCTGGGAACGCAGGCTTATTAAAATAATGACGACTAAGGGATTTTCTCTCTCTATTCATGTTCAAAGAGATCTTTGTCCTTCAGTGCAACCTACTTGAAATTTTGCCCAGAAAGTTGATGCTGCCCGATTGTTATCAGCAGGCCCTAAAATCACCCTGTTTATATCCTCTCTCTTGTAATTTAAACCACTTGCTTCTTATTAGAAATCTGAGAAATGCTGCATTTTTTTTTCCTTCTCTTTGTTTTTAATCTCATCTCATCCCTGTGTAAAATATTAATTCCCCTTCATATCAAATGGCATCAAAATGACAGCTTGAAACGGATATTGCTCCTCTGACAGCTCGTTATGAAGATGGGCAGGTCTGGAGCACAATGAATGGCTCTGTGCCTCTGCTAATCTAGCAAACCCTATTATTTAATACACACAAACCCTATATATATATACACACAGGGTTGGGGAGTAACGAAATACAAGTAACTTAGTTACTTGTATTTCATTACAGGTACATTTGAAATGGGTGGTGATCAGATTACAGTTCCATCTGAAAGTGTTTTAGATTACCAAAGTGATTACTTTGAGTTTTAATGTCATTTAAACAGCGATTGGTGATTCTCTGACTCTGACCGTCTGAAAAAGACGAGTTAAGATTCATCAACATTTTAATACTTTTAAGAGGATCATAAAAATGTTGTTATTTTTATTTAGTTCTGTCCTGAACAAGACAAAATGACTGAATTTATTAAAACTGTCAACTGAACTGTCCTGTCATGACCTGATGATCCACGACTGTTTTCATGTTTTGTGAGTCACTTTATAATTCACTCGTCACTGTGACTTTTTCACACAATTAGTTTTTATCCTCACAATTATGAGTTTGCATTTCACAATTCTGACTTCTTTTTCTCAGATTTGCGAGATTTAAACTCACAATTGCAAGTTGTAAAGTCAGAATTGGGAGATATAAACTTGCAATACTGACTTTTTTTCTTGCAATTGTGAATTTAGTATGTGAGTTTATATCTCATAATTCTGACTTTTCTCAATATTGTGAGTTTATATCTCATAATTCTGACTTTTCTCAATATTGTGAGTTTATATCTCATAATTCTGACTTTTCTCAATATTGTGAGTTTATATCTCATAATTCTGACTTCTCAATATTGTGAGTTTATATCTCATAATTCTGACTTTTCTCAATATTGTGAGTTTATATCTCATAATTCTGACTTTTCTCAATATTGTCAGTTTATATCTCATAATTCTGACTTTTCTCAATATTGTCAGTTTATATCTCATAATTCTGACTTTTCTCAATATTGTGAGTTTATATCTCATAATTCTGACTTTTCTCAATATTGTCAGTTTATATCTCATAATTCTGACTTTTCTCAATATTGTCAGTTTATATCTCATAATTCTGACTTTTCTCCATATTGTGAGTTTATATCTCAAAATTCTGACTTTTCTCAATATTGTCAGTTTATATCTCATAATTCTGTCTTTTCTCAATATTGTGAGTTTATATCTCATAATTCTGACTTTTCTCAATATTGTGAGTTTATATCTCATAATTTCTGACTTCTCAATATTGTGAGTTTATATCTCATAATTCTGTCTTTTCTCAATATTGTGAGTTTATATCTCATAATTTTGACTTTTCTCAATATTGTGAGTTTATATCTCATAATTCTGTCTTTTCTCAATATTGTCAGTTTATATCTCATAATTCAGATTTTACATCATGCAATTCTGAAGGAGAAAGTCAGAATTGTGAGATAAAAACCCACAATGACCTTTTTTGTGTTTGTTTCACACTTATTAGTATTCCAAAGTATTCTAAAGTATTTAGATACTTTAGAAGTTACTAAACTTGAGTAATGTAACGAAATACGTTACAAATGACTTTTTAAAGCATGTATTTTGTAATCTGTAGTGAAATACATTTTAAAAGTAACCCACCCAGCCCTGTCTGTGTATATATGTATGTATATATATATATATATATATATATATATATATATATATGTATGAATTCAGTGTGCTTATGTATAATTAATTGAAGTTGTTTTGGCCTCAGAACAGCTCCTGAAACACAGGAAGGAAACACATCCTCCGTATAGTGACAGTTCAAAGAGAAATGAAAGTGAGATGTGAAAAAGTGAAATGTTACTGTATGCTAATTTTATACATTCACAAAACAAGTTTGTGTTCATATTCCTGGATCTCTTTCATTAATGCTTAACGCTTTCATTTCAACATCGTTTCCGTCACATTCAACCATTCCAAAACTATGGGCCAAGAATAATATTCACGTGTAAAGTACTTTTTTATCCATAACAAAGCTAAATGAAATTGGCGGCATGTAATGTGTTGTAATCAGTATTGCCAGGTTTATATAACAAAAACAGTGCAACTGCTATTCAAAACATGCCCAATCATGGCCAAAACTCGCCCAATCACTTAAAGGCCCACTGAAATGCAAAGCATTATTATGTGTTGACATAATTTCCACTGAAACAGGAAGTATTGTAGTTATTCTGGTGCAACTTCACTTGATCAGCAAGGTTCATGGAACAAAAGCAAAGCTATTTTTGGACAATACCAGCAACACTGGTGACGTCAAGGGGTCAGAATTAACAAAAGATGGAGCCGAAAGAGTAATCCTTGATTTTACCAATGCTTTTTGCCGCACAGGCCTTCATCGGGTGCTAAAAGATTAAAATAGATAATATATCATCCACCAATCACAAATATAATCATGCATCAACCAATGGTTTGCTTACACTCAACATTGTTTTGCAAGTTTTGAATTTTGTCTCTGTATTTAAAGCAACCTAATCTTTTAGCCCTGATGAGGGCCAAAACGCATTGGCAAAATAAAATCCATATATATATATATATATATATGTGTGTGAATGTGGCACATTCATGGAATATAACCCAAGCAGACTAATTTTGCACCAAAGAAAACCTCAACATTATGAATCATTTTTTAACCCACTCCATTAGAGGCCATTAACATAACGCGAGTTGTGTGTGGAGTCTCTGAGCTTCGCTGGACACGACTCAGCAAATCCATTTGCTAAAATAACAGTATAATTGCGCTAACCTGCTCTCCAGAGATGATTTCCTCTGCGCAGACACAAATATGAATTCACTTAATATAGGCAATTTGATTTGGAGGGGGAGTTGCATTGCTGTGGATATTGTCCAGACTTTGGGGAGACGTGTGGTGTTGAATGGCAGAGGTGTATCCTCGCAGATGTGCAGTATATGACGCAAACGAATTAGCCAGGAAGTCCGCTGGCCCACGGTGTGCCGTGCCAGTCGGAATTGACAAAATGGTTCTCCTTTATAAAGATTTCATTCACCCAGAAGACTACGGCTATGAATATGAATGTTTTTTTTTGCTGTCTGTATGCACAGACATGTTTCGATCGGAGGGGGTCTGTAGGGACACATTAAATTGGGCCGTTAAGTGCTGGAGGAGAGTGGGTGGCTGCAATGACTGGGTTTGACAGCCGGCGTGATTTTCCATAGAACAGGACCAGGGGCGGCTTTGGGTTTGAGGGACCCTGGGAAAGATAATGAAAATGGGCCCCATTGGAATAAAAATTCACCGAATATTAAAACATCAATAGCACTATTAGTGTAGTTTGAGTGTTAAATGTTGAAGTGTCTGCTCATTTACATGGAAATATTAACATTATACCCCTCATCTGCAGGTTGGTCCTGCTTGTTAAATTTAATGGGGATGGTTTGGTTGTGTCATGATACTCTGCTTGCTTTATCTGTCCACATGCTGGACAGGTTGCTTCCAAGATGAACATCTGCACTGTAAAACATTTTTTCTTTTGTCAAATTAATGTGGTTCAGATAACATAATATTTTGAGTTTCTGTTGATTAAACAAATTGGCTTCATTGTATTCATTAACTCACATTTTTAATTTCAATCAACTCAAATTTTTAAGGCAACAAGGTAACTTTTTTAAGTTAAACCAACAGTGTACTGTGTGTCACCTATAGCAGGAGTATCCAAAATGGGTCCTGAAGGGCCTCTCCAACCCCAACTAAACACATCAGAACCAGATAATCAAGGTCTAATTAGGCATAGAAACTTCCATGCAGGTGTATTGAGGCAAGTGGGAGCTAAACTCTGCAGGATAGTGACCTTCCAGAACCGAGTCTGGAGACCCCTGACCTATAGCAGGGGTGTTCAGTCCGGCTCTTGCAGGGTCACTGTGCTGTAGAGTTAATCTCAAACCCCAGTTGAACACACCTGAACCAGATAATCAAGGTCCTATTAGGTATAGAAACTTCCAGGCAGGTGTATTGAGGCAAGTGGGAGCTAAACTCTGCAGCACAGTGACCCTCCAGAACCGAGTCTGGAGACCCCTGACCTATAGCAGGGGTATTCAGTCCGGCTCTTGCAGGGTCACTGTGCTGTAGAGTTAATCAGATCACTAGATTTCTAGACAGGTGGTGTGGGGAAGGTTGGACCTAAACTGTGCAGGACAGCGGCCCTAAACATGCTATGTAAACATAGCAGTCTTGCATTAAATATTGGAAATTCTGTCAATGTCATGTGGTACAAAGAGGCACATCTCTGTGAGAGTGATAGTGTGAGAAAGCGTGGGATTTAATTGGCTCTTTGGAGCCAAGACCTGGTCACCTGTGGCCACTTGTTTGTAATACCTTTGGCAACTGGTGGTTTTTAACGTGTCCTCTGGGGATTTTCTCCATTTAAGATCCCTTTTATACAACCCTCTTACGCAACTCCTTTGTCACACTAAACCAGAGTTTCTCAATCCATTCCTACTCTGCACATTTTGAGTATCTCACTAATCTGACACGGCTCGTTTCGTTCTCTGCTAATGAGCTCGTGAGAGAATCAGGTGTGCAAAGCAAGGACATCCGAAATGTTTCGACCAAGCAATCAAATCGAGTCTTATAAAGTGACCTCAATGGCACCTAGAAAAGTTAGAAAGCCCCCCTAAATGTATCTTCACAGACCATGAGGAATAAGTCTCATGAGATTTTTCCTCAGCTTTCATCCACAGCTCGGATTATGGACCGGTAATACCGTGAAGCGACCCATAGATCATTGAGTTGGTCAGGGCTTGTTTATGTGTTTACATCAGTGCTGTCGCTGACTTGATCTGCAGCAGCGGGAACGATCCGCGGTCACTCTGACCATGAGTGTGAAGTCATGGGGTTTGAGAGAGCTCCAGCACTCTGCATATCAGATCATTAGCAAACCAGTAACAGCCATAATGACGCTTTGGGGGTTATAGAGAGGCAATGATCATTTTTATGGGCAAAGTGCAGCAGTCAAACTACACATGCCAAATGGGCTCAGTTCTGAGTCTTAAAGAGCGTCTAACATTCCAATATCTGATCTCAGTTTTACATATTGCTTGTTTGCTGGAACCTGTTGGACTATAGGTTATTCCTCTTCGGTGGTTCTGTCTGGCACAGATGAGAGCAGACTGTCAGGCACCTCTCTATGGGTTTTCTGTGACTGTGGTTTAAATGTATAAAATATTTACTCAGGGCAGTGAATGTTAGGCTAGTCTTGCATAACCAGACTTTTGACTTGCAGCACTCAGTCCGGTCCACTTTAAACTTTATTCAAGCCAACAACCACCTAGTTAAACGGGAAGCGATCATCTCAAACTCAGTTTGTTTCATTTTTAAGCATTGTTTAGGGAAGGTTGATCTGAAATAACTGATGAAAAATGCCTGCACCAAAAATTCTAATCATGGTTTTCGATTTAGCTCCCATGACCGACCTGGCACACTCTGCTGGGACTGTACAGCATCACCCCACAGTGGTCCTCAGTTGTCGTCACCAATGCCAATGAAATTCAGGAGTGAAGCTGAGAGTGCTAGTGCATGAGTTTAAAGTTGTGTTTAATCAGTGGCCTGTTACGTGAAGCCAGTTTCAGTTGCTACCCAGATACATTTGATATTAGTTCGAGCAAACTCTGGTTTTTCAGGCTCAAGATGGTGGATTGGTTTTTAGCCGTTTTCTTTGCCATGGATGCTACACGGCTAATTCTGGATTAGAAAACCAAAACTGAACCAATGAGCTGTGAGGAAAGTGACCTCTATCTGATGCAATAAAGCCACTCCCTCAGTATTTCTCTCTCCAAATTAAAGCAGTTTATAGTAGCAACATTTGAGACAAAATTGCCTGTCTTTTGCTGCTAATTATTTATTATATTTATAATATGCATGATCCATGGAATTATATAAATTGACAATTACTATTAAAACTTGCATTTAAATGAGTATAAATATATACATATAAACACAAGCTTTAATATATAAAACCATGTAAACTGATTAAGCTTGCATGTTTTCTTTTAAGCTCTTTGTGAACCTGTTAAAATGATTTAAATTCAGTTGATTCACTCGCACTGATATTTTCTTTCAGCTGCTGCCTTGTAACTGCATTTAAGTTTATGATATTTTTCATAACAATGTCTTCATCTTCAGCAGAGACGTGAATTACAATTATAATGACAATAATTAGCTATGTTACTATATTGATAAAATGTAAGTAAACTGGAAATAAATCCTGGTTCTGAATCAAATTTCATGGAAAAGGTCAATGTTCTCCACGCCCAACAAATTCAACTAGTCTGTTTGTTGTTGTCTAACAAAATTATCTATTCAATATCTGTCTTCGCCAGTGCTTTGCCTGTTGGGATGAACCTTTCTGCAAAATAAAAATGACAGATTATAACAGAGAATATTACAAAATAAAAGCCACGCTATCCTCTGTTTATAACCTTGTTTAAAGTGCTTTAGACAACTTCATCTTTCTACATGAATGCATTTTTCACTACTGTAAAGAGAAATGGTTTAACCTGGAAACTGGGGGATAAAGTCAATGTCAAGTGTTTTTGTTGTTGATTGTTATAGGTTATTGTTCAATTTCAGGCCTAAATACTCATCTCAGAAAAATGAATGCTCAAGCCCAGCTAACAGGGGATGTTCTCATAACTTTGACTAACATTCTCTCAAAGATATGAACAAACATTTTTCTAGCAACATTAATAGAACGTAACTTTTGAACCGTGAGAGTTTTCATTTTCTTCGTAAGTTGAAAACGGAAGGCGATCTGGCGAAAGTTAGATATTTTACTTCATAATTTGTTAAATATGGATATTTTTCCATTTCAGAAGGCCTTTATTGACCCCCCGGAACAGTGTGGAGTACATTTATGATGGATGGATGCACTTTCCTGAGCTTCAAACTCATTGGTCCCATTCACTGCCATTATAAAGCTCGGATGTGTCTGATATTCATTAATATAACTGAGATTGTGTTCATCAGAAACAAGAACGTCATATACACCTACGGCTTGAGGGTGAGTAAAGATTTTAAAGTGAACTAATCCTTTAACTGTATCTTGACTACTTTAACTTGTGAGTAGCTTGTCAAACTACAGTTTAAGAGTATCTTCCCTAACCCTGCCTCCACTTATCTTTTTTGGTGTTCCACAGAAGAAAAATAGTCTTACACGTTTCGGTAAAAATGTTCGTTTTAGCTTGAACTATCCCTTCTATGCCTATCCTTCACATATGTGGTGTCACCGGTCAAATTCTCGCCTGTGTGTGTCTACTTGTACAGAGTTTGATTCTGCCCTAGTTTGAACCATGGACCAGTATTGCTTAATTTAGCCTGCAGGAGAGCATAGGTTTTCTTGTGTGGTCTGACGTGGATGAAGTCTCCTGCCAAACGGGTCAGGTGGTGTGTGCTGCGGTCTGGAGGCTGTCACAGGCTAACACCACCACCACCCACTGCTGCTGAGCCGCCCGCCATGCGACCAGCTTACTGCTAATGCTTGAGATAATCTGCCTCCACTTCCACCTCCACAGCACCCTCACACACACACACACACATCTTATTTGTATAGTATGGTGTGGACAATTGTTTTATATTGAAAAAAATCACTTAGCGAATCCTTTTGGCATTTTATGATGTCCTTAGCCTGTATGAAGCTGATTTCATGTGGACCATTGGGAACTCTCATAATATTGGTATATCTAAAAAGAAAAAAGAAAAAATCTTTCGGGGTTTAAAGATTTATAGTACAGACTTCTACGGCCACTCTACCATACACACACTCACACACTGTGGCATTTGATCAGTAATTTATGAGCACGCTAACTCATGCGCACACACACACACACACACACGCTAAGACTTAAACACACACATGCACCCTTTGAACTATGCAGAAGTCTCTACGCCCGAGATCAATGTGTTTGCTAAAGGTTCGAGAGGAAGTTTTCGTGATGTTTTTTTTTTCAGGGTAAAGAGCCATGCCACAGGTGAGGTTTCTCGTTTTTCATGTTTTGTTTCATTCTTTTGCATCTCAGCCCTGTCTGCAAACACACTCAACCCCTCAAAACTCTCAAACAAACCCTCCGACATTACTCATCAGTTCATGGATGTCATCGTTCTAACAGTTTCCTTATCTATAAATCAGATTCTTCATTATGATTTAAACCAATGGGATGTGGGAGACATTTATACAAGAAAGCTCATTTCTCACTGATACAAAAGGAGCCCAAAAGTACTGTTGTAATTCAATGGATAATTTGACATACTAGATTTACTCTTTGAAAAACCTTAAACTACAGTCACGAATGCAAATGCGGCCCACAATATGACAGCCACATTTAAAAAATAAAAAAGTTTTACTGTAGAAGAGAATTTACATCCAGAGTTCAATAGTTACTTAAAGTGCTTGTATACTGTAATGAGGTTCAATGGAAGGAAGGAGGCAGGAACCGGCGAACGTTCAACAGAGTTTAATCAAATAAATAAACAAACAATAAAACAAAAGTAAAAGGGCGGCAGTTGCTCACGGCGACTGCCGGCCACACATACAAAATAAATCACTACATAAAGTCCAGGCCTGATCCTCTCTCGTCGCTCCACTTTTATGCTTCCGGAGCTCCTCCGTGAGAGACACGAGACCGGTGTAGCGCGCAGCTTACGCTCATTATCACTCGCGTCACCGGCCTCGCGCCGTTCCCTCACGGCTCTCGCCCGCCCTGCTCGTCACATATACATTCTGTGTGTTCGTTGAGCATTATTATCCGATTACTGTAATGCAAATGTCAGTAAGTTAGTTTTTATTTGGTGGTGAATTTTCTGTGACATACTGTATATCAGGAGATCATCTAACGTGCATTTACTAAATAAGAGAGTTGCGCTGTGAAACAAAAACAAATTTCTTATAATATTTTTTGATTTTGCAGAGTGTGACAGAAATAAAATACCATATGTGCCACCAGAAAACACCACCTCTCCTGTGTGTGCAACATCTCAGTATAATAATAATAATACGTGTTTTTACCATAACATTAAATCTGATTGGTTTTCATTGGTGACGTCATGTCAGCGATATCCGGCCCGTGAGACTTGCACTTTGACCATAGCGCGGTCCACTGGGAAACCCACTGACTTAGAGCATGTTCAACACACTTAAGCTCACTTTTAAAAAGTGCCCATTGTAATAATTAAAGTTTTTTAAAGTAAATTTTAAATCATGTTTTAATATTTTTTTTTTATTTTGATGTGTTGACTTGATTATATATATATATATACTTCATTATATATTTATAATGTAAACTATAGTGTTTTTTGGTAGTACATTTAAAGTTAATGTATTTTAAATGTACTACATTTCAACTTAATCATCACAAATGAGTAATTGCAATAGACAGATTTAAATACAATACACACTGGAAATTTGCATTTAAGATTACCATGAATGCCAGTCAGTTCATTTGACACAACACTGTAACCATATTTCCAAGACAGCAGAAGTAGATGAATATGAAATTATATGTAAAGTTGAGGAAATCCCAAAAACAGAAAATTCACAATGCACTTTGCTGAAAATAATAAAATTATTCAAACTTATTTAATAATCAATACTCAAACTGAGTTTAAATTGCACATCAATTTCTAATAACAGAATTCTTTCTATTGGCAAAATATAAAGATTTAAACGACAATGAACTGACATTTCTTCAAACATACGTTAAATAATAATGAAGACACGTAATGAATATGTAATGCAATGCATATGTTACTCTTCTCTAGACTTATTTTTTCTAGCTAAGTAATGGACAGTATAATCTATAATATATCAATCACTGATTGAGACAGGATTCATTTCAGTAATCTGTACTGTCTCTCTCAACATGCCTTCTCCCGTATTTATTTGGTGCTGTAACTAGTAGTAAAGAGGAGATGAGATGACCAGCTCACGTGCTGCTTTACAGCAAACTGTCCACAATACATACTTACTTAATACTTAAAAACGATTGCATTTAATATTGAATAATATCAATAATGCAATAAAGGTGTCTGAAAACATTACAGTACATGTTTAGCTTTAACAGCAATACTTAAGTGTTATTCTTTTTCACAAGCGGTAGTAGGTTTAATAAGTGTCTAATACCTCTGTGTGTTTGGCCCTCACTGTCACTTTAGTAGTTTAGTGTTCCAGTTTGTCAGCAAAGGCCTCCAGCTGCAATCATCTCACTTCCTCCCTCGTTCGCCCCGGGCGCACTGCTGTCATGATGTCATCCACCTGTGCAGACAAGAATCTGCTTTCTATGTGGCAACGGTGAACAACATAAACTGGTTACTGGTCCAGCGACCAAAGAACACAACGACTCAGTCAGGAAGACTTCACACAGCCACGGCAAGTGCATCAACCTGAACAATAAGAACAGGACGGGACAGAACGTAGGTCTAGGGCAAGATAAATCTGTTTGATCGCACTATAAGACACGCTGATAAGGGTCTGTCTGGGGCGGAAAATGACTCATGACTGTGTGTTTGTATCTGTAAATCAGCAGACCTTCGTTACATGTCTGCGTGTGCAGTTGACATTACAGAATAGCTGTGGCATTAGCTGAGTGTTCGCTCGATGTGCGGTAGAGCGCATGTTGTGCCAAATTGATTTGCGCCTCTTTGAAGTGACAGGAGCCAGAGGTGTTTTCTGGCTCAGCACACTGGGTGTAGATGGGACGGGATCATTCCTGCCAAGTGGGCTAGGATGGCGGCCCGGCACATGGGCATGTCTGTACAGGGCCGTCTCAAGCTTCCTGTATGCCGCATAAACTTGCGAGCGAGCAAATTGCATGCAGATAATCATAGGCATTATTCCCGCCGCAAAGGGTTGTGGGTAATGACAGTGATAGTGGCTTTGGAAAGAGTGATGTCAGTGCAAAAGGCAATCTGGTGCTGGTGGGCAGATAAAGGGCAAGGCCTCTGGAGGGGTGGCTATGTGTGTCTTCCCAGAGGACAACTGTAATGCTCTTTCACAGGAGATCTATTGGAGTTGTGCAGTTAGCCATCCCTGCACAAATCAGCATGAGTTATACATTTGGGCTAGTTAGAGATGGTGGATTAGCATAGTCAAAAAGTATAGGTGTGTAGCTGGCCCATCGTGCAAAACATACCTTTTTGGTTCAAATATGCAAAAGTTGCTTAGAAAACTGATAATTTTTCAGGACCTGAAGGGTTTTTCTGATGAACACAGCTCAGTTTAACTGTTCAGAACAAATAAGGGACTTATGAACAACCATAAACAAAACAAAGAAAAAAAAAAAACGGTTGTAGATCATCGACACAAGAACCAATGGTTGCCTAACTTTTGAACGGGGGTCATTTTTTTTATAAATTCAGCTTTTTTTTTTGTCTTTTGGACCGTATGTAAATATATTTTATCTAAAATATCTTACTCAGGACAGCACTAAATAAAAACAACATGCATTTTGTATATATCTATATTTCTTGGGAAAATTTAATTAGTTCATATTGACATTTCTGACTGCAGACTTTGGGATCTAGGCCAATAAGAGCACGGTTCGAGACATTCTGACATAGAGAATCATTTGAGAAGTAAGAGAAAGTTAGAGATTTTCCTCTACTATTATTCTTTCCCAGGGCTGGGTGGGTTACTTTTAAAATGTATTTCACTACAGATTACAAAATACATGCTTTAAAAAGTCATTTGTAACGTATTTCGTTACATTACTCAAATTTAGTAACTTAATCTAAATACTTTAGAATACTTTGGAATACTAATAAGTGTGAAACAAACACAAAAAAGGTCATTGTGAGTTTTTATCTCACAATTCTGACTTTTTCCCTCAGAATTGTGTGATATAAAGTTGCAATTACAAATAAAGAATAATTATGAGATAAACTGACAATATTGAGAAAACCAAAATTATGAGAAATATTCAATTTACTTGCATATTGCATAATTTACTTGAAATAAACTTGCAAAATTGAGAAAACCAAAATTATGAGAAATAAACTTGCCATATTGAGAAAAGTCAGAATTATGAGATATAAACTGAAAATATTGAGAAAAGTCAGAATTATGAGATATAAACTGACAATATTGAGAAAAGTCAGAATTATGAGATATAAACTGGAAATATCGAGAAAAGTCAGAATTATGAGATATAAACTCACAATATTGAGAAAAGTCAGAATTATGAGATATAAACTGACAATATTGAGAAAAGTCAGAATTATGAGATATAAACTGACAATATTGAGAAAAGTCAGAATTATGAGATATAAACTCACAATATTGAGAAAAGTCAGAATTATGAGATATAAACTGGAAATATTGAGAAAAGACAGAATTATGAGATATAAACTGAAAATATCGAGAAAAGTCAGAATTATGAGATATAAACTCACAATATTGAGAAAAGTCAGAATTATGAGATATAAACTCACAATATTGAGAAAAGTCAGAATTATGAGATATAAACTGGAAATATTGAGAAAAGACAGAATTATGAGATATAAACTGAAAATATCGAGAAAAGTCAGAATTATGAGATATAAACTGACAATATTGAGAAAAGTCAGAATTATGAGATATAAACTCACAATATTGAGAAAAGTCAGAATTATGAGATATAAACTTGCAATATTGAGAAAAGTCAGAATTATGAGATATAAACTGACAATATTGAGAAAAGTCAGAATTATGAGATATAAACTCACAATATTGAGAAAAGTCAGAATTATGAGATATAAACTTGCAATATTGAGAAAAGTCAGAATTATGAGATATAAACTCACAATATTGAGAAAAGTCAGAATTATGAGATATAAACTCACAATATTGAGAAAAGTCAGAATTATGAGATATAAACTTGCAATATTGAGAAAAGTCAGAATTATGAGATATAAACTGGAAATATCGAGAAAAGTCAGAATTATGAGATATAAACTCACAATATTGAGAAAAGTCAGAATTATGAGATATAAACTGACAATATTGAGAAAAGTCAGAATTATGAGATATAAACTGACAATATTGAGAAAAGTCAGAATTATGAGATATAAACTCACAATATTGAGAAAAGTCAGAATTATGAGATATAAACTGGAAATATTGAGAAAAGACAGAATTATGAGATATAAACTCACAATATTGAGAAAAATCAGAATTATGAGATATAAACTCACAATATTGAGAAAAGTCAGAATTATGAGATATAAACTGGAAATATTGAGAAAAGTCAGAATTATGAGATATAAACTGGAAATATCGAGAAAAGTCAGAATTATGAGATATAAACTGATAATATTGAGAAAAGTCAGAATTATGAGATATAAACTCACAATATTGAGAAAAGTCAGAATTATGAGATATAAACTCACAATATTGAGAAAAGTCAGAATTATGAGATATAAACTGAAAATATTGAGAAAAGTCAGAATTATGAGATATAAACTGGAAATATTGAGAAAAGTCAGAATTATGAGATATAAACTCACAATATTGAGAAAAGTCAGAATTATGAGATATAAACTGGAAATATTGAGAAAAGTCAGAATTATGAGATATAAACTGGAAATATCGAGAAAAGTCAGAATTATGAGATATAAACTGATAATATTGAGAAAAGTCAGAATTATGAGATATAAACTCACAATATTGAGAAAAGTCAGAATTATGAGATATAAACTCACAATATTGAGAAAAGTCAGAATTATGAGATATAAACTGAAAATATTGAGAAAAGTCAGAATTATGAGATATAAACTGGAAATATCGAGAAAAGTCAGAATTATGAGATATAAACTGACAATATTGAGAAAAGTCAGAATTATGAGATATAAACTGGAAATATCGAGAAAAGTCAGAATTATGAGATATAAACTCACAATATTGAGAAAAGTCAGAATTATGAGATATAAACTGACAATATTGAGAAAAGTCAGAATTATGAGATATAAACTGACAATATTGAGAAAAGTCAGAATTATGAGATATAAACTCACAATATTGAGAAAAGTCAGAATTATGAGATATAAACTGGAAATATTGAGAAAAGACAGAATTATGAGATATAAACTGAAAATATCGAGAAAAGTCATAATTATGAGATATAAACTCACAATATTGAGAAAAGTCAGAATTATGAGATATAAACTCACAATATTGAGAAAAGTCAGAATTATGAGATATAAACTGGAAATATTGAGAAAAGACAGAATTATGAGATATAAACTGAAAATATCGAGAAAAGTCAGAATTATGAGATATAAACTCACAATATTGAGAAAAGTCAGAATTATGAGATATAAACTCACAATATTGAGAAAAGTCAGAATTATGAGATATAAACTGGAAATATTGAGAAAAGACAGAATTATGAGATATAAACTGAAAATATCGAGAAAAGTCAGAATTATGAGATATAAACTCACAATATTGAGAAAAGTCAGAATTATGAGATATAAACTGACAATATTGAGAAAAGTCAGAATTATGAGATATAAACTCACAATATTGAGAAAAGTCAGAATTATGAGATATAAACTTGCAATATTGAGAAAAGTCAGAATTATGAGATATAAACTGACAATATTGAGAAAAGTCAGAATTATGAGATATAAACTCACAATATTGAGAAAAGTCAGAATTATGAGATATAAACTTGCAATATTGAGAAAAGTCAGAATTATGAGATATAAACTCACAATATTGAGAAAAGTCAGAATTATGAGATATAAACTCGCAATATTGAGAAAAGTCAGAATTATGAGATATAAACTTGCAATATTGAGAAAAGTCAGAATTATGAGATATAAACTGGAAATATCGAGAAAAGTCAGAATTATGAGATATAAACTCACAATATTGAGAAAAGTCAGAATTATGAGATATAAACTGACAATATTGAGAAAAGTCAGAATTATGAGATATAAACTGACAATATTGAGAAAAGTCAGAATTATGAGATATAAACTCACAATATTGAGAAAAGTCAGAATTATGAGATATAAACTGGAAATATTGAGAAAAGACAGAATTATGAGATATAAACTCACAATATTGAGAAAAATCAGAATTATGAGATATAAACTCACAATATTGAGAAAAGTCAGAATTATGAGATATAAACTGGAAATATTGAGAAAAGTCAGAATTATGAGATATAAACTGGAAATATCGAGAAAAGTCAGAATTATGAGATATAAACTGATAATATTGAGAAAAGTCAGAATTATGAGATATAAACTCACAATATTGAGAAAAGTCAGAATTATGAGATATAAACTCACAATATTGAGAAAAGTCAGAATTATGAGATATAAACTGAAAATATTGAGAAAAGTCAGAATTATGAGATATAAACTGGAAATATCGAGAAAAGTCAGAATTATGAGATATAAACTGACAATATTGAGAAAAGTCAGAATTATGAGATATAAACTGGAAATATCGAGAAAAGTCAGAATTATGAGATATAAACTCACAATATTGAGAAAAGTCAGAATTATGAGATATAAACTGACAATATTGAGAAAAGTCAGAATTATGAGATATAAACTGACAATATTGAGAAAAGTCAGAATTATGAGATATAAACTCACAATATTGAGAAAAGTCAGAATTATGAGATATAAACTGGAAATATTGAGAAAAGACAGAATTATGAGATATAAACTGAAAATATCGAGAAAAGTCAGAATTATGAGATATAAACTCACAATATTGAGAAAAGTCAGAATTATGAGATATAAACTCACAATATTGAGAAAAGTCAGAATTATGAGATATAAACTGGAAATATTGAGAAAAGACAGAATTATGAGATATAAACTGAAAATATCGAGAAAAGTCAGAATTATGAGATATAAACTCACAATATTGAGAAAAGTCAGAATTATGAGATATAAACTGACAATATTGAGAAAAGTCAGAATTATGAGATATAAACTCACAATATTGAGAAAAGTCAGAATTATGAGATATAAACTTGCAATATTGAGAAAAGTCAGAATTATGAGATATAAACTGACAATATTGAGAAAAGTCAGAATTATGAGATATAAACTCACAATATTGAGAAAAGTCAGAATTATGAGATATAAACTTGCAATATTGAGAAAAGTCAGAATTATGAGATATAAACTCACAATATTGAGAAAAGTCAGAATTATGAGATATAAACTCACAATATTGAGAAAAGTCAGAATTATGAGATATAAACTTGCAATATTGAGAAAAGTCAGAATTATGAGATATAAACTGGAAATATCGAGAAAAGTCAGAATTATGAGATATAAACTCACAATATTGAGAAAAGTCAGAATTATGAGATATAAACTGACAATATTGAGAAAAGTCAGAATTATGAGATATAAACTGACAATATTGAGAAAAGTCAGAATTATGAGATATAAACTCACAATATTGAGAAAAGTCAGAATTATGAGATATAAACTGGAAATATTGAGAAAAGTCAGAATTATGAGATATAAACTCACAATATTGAGAAAAATCAGAATTATGAGATATAAACTGACAATATTGAGAAAAGTCAGAATTATGAGATATAAACTGGAAATATTGAGAAAAGTCAGAATTATGAGATATAAACTGACAATATTGAGAAAAGTCAGAATTATGAGATATAAACTGGAAATATTGAGAAAAGACAGAATTATGAGATATAAACTCACAATATTGAGAAAAGTCAGAATTATGAGATATAAACTCACAATATCGAGAAAAGTCAGAATTATGAGATATAAACTCACAATATTGAGAAAAGTCAGAATTATGAGATATAAACTCACAATATTGAGAAAAGTCAGAATTTTGAGATATAAACTGGAAATATTGAGAAAAGTCAGAATTATGAGATATAAACTGACAATATTGAGAAAAGTCAGAATTATGAGATATAAACTCACAATATTGAGAAAAGTCAGAATTATGAGATATAAACTCACAATATTGAGAAAAGTCAGAATTGAGATATAAACTGAAAATATTGAGAAAAGTCAGAATTATGAGATATAAACTGGAAATATCGAGAAAAGTCAGAATTATGAGATATAAACTGACAATATTGAGAAAAGACAGAATTATGAGATATAAACTGGAAATATCGAGAAAAGTCAGAATTATGAGATATAAACTCACAATATTGAGAAAAGTCAGAATTATGAGATATAAACTGACAATATTGAGAAAAGTCAGAATTATGAGATATAAACTGACAATATTGAGAAAAGTCAGAATTATGAGATATAAACTCACAATATTGAGAAAAGTCAGAATTATGAGATATAAACTGACAATATTGAGAAAAGACAGAATTATGAGATATAAACTGAAAATATCGAGAAAAGTCAGAATTATGAGATATAAACTCACAATATTGAGAAAAGTCAGAATTATGAGATATAAACTCACAATATTGAGAAAAGTCAGAATTATGAGATATAAACTGGAAATATTGAGAAAAGACAGAATTATGAGATATAAACTCAAAATATCGAGAAAAGTCAGAATTATGAGATATAAACTGACAATATTGAGAAAAGTCAGAATTATGAGATATAAACTCACAATATTGAGAAAAGTCAGAATTATGAGATATGAACTCACAATATTGAGAAAAGTCAGAATTATGAGATATAAACTTGCAATATTGAGAAAAGTCAGAATTATGAGATATAAACTGACAATATTGAGAAAAGTCAGAATTATGAGATATAAACTCACAATATTGAGAAAAGTCAGAATTATGAGATATGAACTCACAATATTGAGAAAAGTCAGAATTATGAGATTTAAACTCACAATATTGAGAAAAGTCAGAATTATGAGATATAAACTCACAATATTGAGAAAAGTCAGGATTATGAGTTATAAACTCACATACTAAATTCACAATTGCAAGGAAAAAAGTCAGTATTGCAAGTTTATATCTCCAAATATTGACTTTATAACTTGCAATTGTGAGTTTAAATCTCGCAATTCTGAGAAAAAGAAGTCAGAATTTTGAAATGCAAACTCATAATTGTGAGGATAAAAACTAATTGTGTGAAAAAGTCACAGTGACGAGTGAATTATAAAATGATTCACAAAACATGAAAACAGTCGTGGATCATCAGGTCATGACAGGACAGTTCAGTTGACAGTTTTAATAAATTCAGTCATTTTGTCTTGTTCAGGACAGAACTAAATAAAATAAAAACTCTCTTAAAAGTATTAAAATGTTGATTAAAATGTTGATTTTTCAGACGGTCAGAGTCAGAGAATCACCAATCGCTGTTTAAATGACATTAAAACTCAAAGTAATCACTTTGGTAATCTAAAATACCTTTCAGATGTAACTGTAATCTGATTACCACCCATTTAAAATGAAATACAGTTACTCAAATTTTGTAAATACGTAACTAAGTTACTTGCATTTCGTTACCCCCCAACCCTGATCTTTCCTATGCATAAAGGGGACTTGCCCCAAATCTTGTATATCTTTTTTGAAAAAGAAAAAAAAACCTATGTCCTTGAGGCGTGAAGTGCTGGGCTATGGTAGTGAGTTTACTGTGTAAACAGACCCTTGTGAGGTCTTCATGTACTCCTCCTCTCCATCAGCCCCATTCTAGGCCTCTCTGCTACTTCTCCTCGAGCACGTAGCCACCCCCGTCCCTCCCTCACCTGCCCGCGTATGCAGCCACCCACATTATATTCCCCTGTTCTGTCCACTGGCACACGCTCAACTTACATGCCTTCTGACAGAATGATAACGCTTCACAACATGTTTCCAGAGGCTGCATGAAGGACATCCATTGAGCACCGAGTGAATTTGAACTTTGTTTCATCACGACGGCGTCTCGTACGAGCTACACATAATATTGCTGCGGCTCAGTGTGTGCCTGTAGCGACGCTTGTGTGTTCGTTCATTTGATCTTTACTAGATTACAGTAGTTCAGAATCTCATCGAATGATGCCTGAATGGATTAAAAATCTTGAAAAAGCCTGTTTGGTTTCATGTCTTCTCTCCTTTAATCCTTTATTGACTGTCCAACCGGTTTGCAAAGAACATTGTGCAATTCCCTTTGTGTGAAGTTTTAAATAGTGCAAACAGAAAGATCTTTCTCCCCAAAGACTTGCTCTCTCTCTCTCTCTCTGTGGTTGACGTTACATGAGGGTTTGACTCAGTTAGCATTGGGTTTGCAGAATCCAAGATGCCAAAGAGAGAACGTTTGGACAGGTGTTGATGAATTTGCTGCAGCACTGGCTGGAGTGAATGTGGAAAACAGCAGATGAGCGTGCTGCAGAAGGGTGTGAAGTATCTGTATGACCTATTGGCCCAAATGGAACAGGATTTTTAGAAGTCATAGTTTGACTGCACACTGATCTCCTCACCTGGGTTTTCTAAAAGCATCTCAAATGAGCAGAGCACTGGGAGCCTCCCATTGCATGTTGGGTAATGGCACAGTGATGTACGGGAGCCATCTTTCCCTGACTGGAAAGACATTACAATACCTCAATGTCCCTCAACCTCTCAGCATGGGAATGGCCTCACATATGGGATCTATCCACTATAATGATGGGCCATTAGTCAGCGTACCATCACTCTTTACATCATTATTCACCTGTATAGATGTTTCTCCTCATGAGCAGTGTTTTATGCAGATCACAGTCATGCCTGTTTTTTTCTAATCCAGCTCCCAAGCAGTTTAATAAACATTTTTTGTGGAGATTCTGTGGCTGAAGTCAGTTGTAGTTTCTCTTTTCTTCAGTGATTCTGCTTGTTAACAGCAGGTGTTCATCAATAATGTTCAATCATCACTTAATGAATTGCTTAATTATCTCATTAACTTTAACTCTGCTTCAGTGTTACTTTAACACGATTTAGAGAGGGACCAAATGTTATCTGAGCAGAGTTGATTTAACTCTGGGGATTTTACTGAGTACTTAAACGATTCTGGATTTAATGAGAATATCGATTTTTTTGGTTTCAAATAGAGATCCCGATTCTCCCACGATTCTGAATATATAACCATACAAACTAACATGTAATTTACTAGAGCTACTGACAAGATGTAATTGCTGGAAAATGTTTGAATAAATGATTTAAAAAAATAGTTTTGACTGACTCATTAATAAATACTTGTTTCATTACTGGATGAATCAGTGATTTTGAACAAATCTTTTGAATGATTCAATAACAAATAAATTTAACAGTCACTTGCCGCTGCCTAGTGGAATAAGATGTAATTGATACGACCATTATTTTACGTGCCAAAGTCGTTTCAAATAGTAGTTTGCTCTATTTTTATCGCTATCGTTAGTTTATATACTAACTTAAACTTATATCTTGGTACTTCTGTGATAATTTGAATATTTGTAACACAGAAATAACTAATGTGTGGCTCAAAACTGCTCTCTCTGAACACATGTTTGAATGTACCAGTATTATTTTTGTTTAAAAAAAAATCAGTTGGTTAACGCGTACTACTACTGTTGCCTTTAGCTTGCTTAAGTTGGGGACACTTGCTTGATATTCAGCAGTATCTTTGAAATGGAATGAATCAATAATATATAGAATAAGCTGGACAATGACACCATTTTCTTTGGGAGCTGCTGTGCAGCCAAAACTTATTTGCCAATTATTAATGTAATTAATGTAATTTGCATTGTAAAAAAGCGCTATATAAGTAAAGGCGACTTGACTTGACTATTCTGATGATGAAATTTGCGTCACGCGTACTTTACGCACACTCATAAAAAGGATACTTTGGGCTTTAGAACTGGTGATTTGAACAATCAAACCCTAAGTACTACATTTCATTGGCTCCACCATTTGGGCAACAGACATGAATTATACCTCAAATCATGTGCCTTATTGTGGAGTGGCTTACAATTACTTTTATAAGCAATCAGATTTAAAGACAGGGAAATCCCTTTGACTTACAGTGGGTATGGAAAGTATTCAGACCCCCTTAAATTGTTCACTCTTTGTTATATTGCAGCCATTTGCTACAATCATTTAAGTTCATTTTTTTCCCTCATTAATGTACACACAGCACCCCATCTTGACAGAAAAATAGAATTCTTGATATTTTTGCAGATTTATTACAAAAGAAAAACTGAACTATCACATGGTCCTAAGTATTCAGACCATTTGCTGTGACACTGTGTCCATTTCTTCTGATCATCCTTGAGATGGTTCTACACCTTCATTTGAGTCCAGCTGTGTTTGATTATACTGATTGGACTTGATTAGGAAAGCCACACACCTGTCTATATAAGACCTTACAGCTCACAGTGCATGTCAGAGAAAATGAGAATCATGAGGTCAAAGGAACTGCCTGAAGAGCTCAGAGACAGAATTGTGGCAAGGCACAGATCTGGCCAAGGTTACAAAAACATTTCTGCTGCACTTAAGGTTCCTAAGAGCACAGTGGCCTCCATAATCCTTAAATGGAAGACGTTTGGGATGACCAGAACCCTTCCTAGAGCTGGCTATCAGGGGAGAAGAGCCTTGGTGAGAGAGGTAAAGAAGAACCCAAAGATCACTGTGGCTGAGCTCCAGAGATGCAGTCGGCAGATGGGAGAAAGTTGTAGAAAGTCAACCATCACTGCAGCCCTCCACCATTCAGGGCTTTATGGCAGAGTGGCCCAACGGAAGCCTCTCCTCAGTGCAAGACACATGAAAGCCTGCATGGAGTTTGCTAAAAAACACCTGAAGGACTCCAAGATGGTGAGAAATAAGATTCTCTGGTCTGATGAGACCAAGCTAGAACTTTTTGGCCTTAATTCTAAGCAGTATGTGTGGAGAAAACCAGGCACTGCTCATCACCTGTCCAATACAGTCCCAACAGTGAAGCATGGTGGTGGCAGCATCATGCTGTGGGGGAGTTTTTCAGCTGCAGGGACAGGACGACTGGTTGCAATCGAGGGAAAGAGGAATGCGGCCAAGTACAGGGATATCCTGGATGAAAACCTTCTCCTGAGAGCTCAGGACCTCAGACTGGGCTGAAGGTTTTCCTTCCAACAAGACAATGACCCTAAGCACACAGCTAAAATAATGAAGGAGTGGCTTCACAACAACTCTGTGACTGTTCTTGAATGGCCCAGCCAGAGCCCTGACTTAAACCCAATGGAGCATCTCTGGAGAGACCTAAAAATGGCTGTCCACCAACGTTTACCATCCAACCTGACAGAACTGGAGAGGATCTGCAAGGAGGAATGGCAGAGGATCCCCAAATCCAGGTGTGAAAAACTTGTTGCATCTTTCCCAAAAAGTCTCATGGCTGTATTAGATCAAAAGGTGCTTCTACTAAATACTGAGCAAAGGGTCTGAATACTTAGAACCATGTGATATTTCAGTTTTTCTTTTTTAATAAATCTGCAAAAATGTCAAGAATTCTGTGTTTTTCTGTCAATATGGGGTGCTGTGTGTACATTAATGAGGAAAAAAATACTTTTAGCAAATGGCTGCAATATAACAAAGAGTGAAAAATGTAAGGGGGTCTGAATACTTTCTGTACCCACTGTATATTACAAAGGGGCTCCACACATATCTAGAGATCAGAATATAAGAATTTGTGGGCTTGTTGGGTCAGTAACAACCCTTTCTAAAAAAAAAAAATGTTTCATATTGTCAAGTACACTTCAAGCAGGTACGGTTAAGATGCTGTTCATCATTCATTATTTGATGAGCTTTTTAATGTTTGCATGTGAATAAAAACCCAAACGTCAATATGCTAGGATCAAATTCATATGTATTTATCTTAAGATCTCTTTAAGAAAAATGCATTAACAAAAAAATGAAAAAGCTCTTTTGTCAAAAAATGTTCACCTGACCCCTCTAATAAGCACACACTGAAGTTTGTAATGAAGTATGTACTTTTTCACAAGAGACTCAAAGCACGTTAGCAACGAAAACTTAGAATCCAGAAAACTTCCAACTTGGAAAACTTTTTCCGTTTTTTGATTTTTTTAGAAGAGGGGGATATTGATGGCGACTGATATATTTCATTTGCACTTCAGAGATATGTTACAGTGTTTCCACGAAACATAGGAGTCCCGCTTTGCACTAGTATACTAGCTCATATTTTCCGGAAAAAGAAATGCGGCTACCGATGAGCACAAAGGAAGGAAGGAAATAATCACATACTCTACCTGTACTGTACACTCACCTCAAACTGTAGCTGTCAATCAACTTGTACCATTTATAACACCTCTCAGACATAAAGGAGCCTGTGTTTGTAAATCTTTTCAGTAAAAAAAAGCAAGAAAGACAGACAGTAAGACATTCTTTCTGAATATGAAGTGTCATGTTTCAGTCTCAGACAAATAGTCTCTTGTCTGTGGATGTGTTGAATTGTCCTGGTGCCATGAGGGCTGTTTTCCCCTCGCTCTGATTCGAAGATCACAGTTCAAACGGAGGACACGTTTATATAGATATCTGAGCGCTTGCCAATGAAGCAGTATTATGGAATGTCACCACATCAGCTTCTGAATGAGATAAACATGTTCATGCTATCTTGAGTTTCATACCTGTGCAGTCAAGGCATCAGTTCAGGGAATTCGTGCAGTGGAGCAAAGCCTGATGGGGTATTTTCTGCAGTGATAGTCCTATGCTGCTGGTGCACACCTCAGAGCAACTGCAAAACACTGGAGTTATATAAAGAAAGTATAGTGAGCTCTGAGTTACTATAATGAGCATTTCTTTGAATTAATAACTGGAAAACAGGGCAGGGGAGTAACGAGATACAAGTAACTTAGTTACGTATTTAAAATACAAAATTTGAGTAACTGTATTTCATTACAGTTACATTTGAAATGGGTGGTAATCAGATTACAGTTACATCTGAAAAGTGTTTTAGATTACCAAAGTGATTACTTTGAGTTTTAATGTCATTTAAACAGCGATTGGTGATTCTCTGACTCTGACCGTCTGAAAAAGACGAGTTCAGTTTCATGTTTTCCACTGTTTTCATGTTTTGGGAGTCATTTTATAATTCACTCGTCACTGCGACTTTTTCTCACAATTTGTTTTTTCCCTCACAATTGTGAGTTTGCATTTCACAATTCTGACTTTTCTCAATATTGTGAGTTTATATCTCATAATTCTGACTTTTCTCAATATTGTGAGTTTATATCTCATAATTCTGACTTTATAACTCGCAATTGCAACTTTATATCACACAATTCTGAGGGAAAAAGTCAGAATTGTGAGATAAAAACTCTCAATGACCTTTTTTGTGTTTGTTTCACACTTATTAGTATTCCAAAGTATTCTAAAGTATTTAGATTAAGTTACTAAATTTGAGTAATGTAACGAAATACGTTACAAATGACTTTTTAAAGCATGTATTTTGTAATCTGTAGTGAAATACATTTTAAAAGTAACCCACCCAGCCCTGCTAGTATACATTATAAAATGCTCACCAGGATTTGGCCACTGAGAATTATTGCAAACTTTATCTTTATCAATTCTTATTTACATGAGGAGAGATGACATTTACATCTAAAGGGTCCTCAATCTACATGGAGTGGAACCAAAAACCCAAGTGAAGAGTTCATTTGCAAAAACAGTTTACTCCATTTTTATTCATTTTCACAAGTAATTTTTTTTTTATTGAGCATTCCAAGTAAAATCGATCAAACTGCAGTTGGATTGTTAAAAACTCAAAAAATACAGGTAACTTACATAATTAGAGTTAAGTGCATTTTTATACATGTTAAAAGTTTTATTCTATTTTTTTTTTTTAAAGCATATGACTCCACATTTCATGTTTCAGAGTCTAACCAAACCAAGTAATTGCTTCGTAGTTGCATTTGAGACAGACTCAAACACACTTGTGCACACAAACACAGACGCGCGTGCACCGAACTCCCCTCAGCTAGCGCGTCTTTTTGAAGTGACTGGCAGCCTCGTCACCTGATCTGAATTCACTAAAACGGACATATCGGTTTCTGTACACAAACAACCAGGGCGCTTGTCGGTAAAACGTGAACTTTTTATCATTTTTTTTATAAAGTTGATTGATCTTTCCGAATGAGCTCCTCGAGTGTAGCTATGAATTTACTAAACTATGTGTTTGTCAGTTTTTTAAACAATGGCTGAGTAGCTCACCATTTCCTTGCATCGTTATTGCAAAGGTTTGCTTTGTAATGCATTTTCCATGTGTATATGAGCTATGTGTGTTAAAAATGGGCACTGCTTTTTGCGTGTGGTGTGAAACGGGCCTAATGTTTTTAGATTCCGTCTCTGCAAACGTCATTAAAGCCCTAATATGTTTCTTATTTAAGGTGAAATTGTAGCAGACTACCATTTGTGCGACTAGAAATGGCAGGCGTAAATGCGTGGCATGTTACGGCCAATGTTTGTCAGATGGTTTCAGGCAGCTCAACTCATTTCCTGTAATGTGTGCATGAAGACTGCAGTGTCTACTTCAGGATGAGTAGAATATCTGAAATCTGGGCTTCTTTATATTCTTTACATATTCAGAGATGCGTTTTGACTTGGTGCCACCGGGCTGGTTTTTCTTCCAGCGAGCTCCTACCTGTCCTCCCCGCAGCCGGAGGCGAAGCGTAATAAGAGGGGTTTTCAGACGCGCTGCCGAGACTCGTTCGGATCTTTGCAGTGGATCTGTTCATTCTGCAAACAAACCTAAAGCTTGGATCAATACATTTGGAAAGGCGTCAGTTTATGTGTGTCATGTCTCAGGGCTTTGTCGTGAAATGCTCGGTTTGCGTCATGGGTGTGTGCGTTGGTTCACACTGCTCGTCTCACTTAGAGTTTTGACAGTCGTTAACTGATCGGATGCTTCAGCGTTTCCACACTGGAGACGGGAGAAAGGCCTCTTCCTAAAATCTCCATAAATCTGTCCTCGGATTTCAGTATTTCCAGGGCTACTTCACAGCAAAAGTCTCAAATGAAGGGCTGAGGAGAGATTTAGATGAGAGCCGTTGGCTTGGATCAGCTGGCTTCCTCCTCTTCGACTGATGATTTCACATCAGTGGAAAAATGATTCATAAATCCAGCTTACATTCTCGGTGGCAACAAATCCCTTCAGTGAGCCTCAGCATCCACGCAGATCTGCTCTAATGGCACTGTCAACATGCGGCGGGCGGCAGTGAGCGCTGGTAGGCTGCCATGTCAGATAGAATCGCTGTGGAGAGAAGAGAGCGCAGGCCCGCCGCTCCAAGCCACTCCTGAGAGAGTTTTTGGCTGCTCCTGTTCTACCGCTATAGAGCCGGCCAGAGATAAATTCAGACCGAAGAGACATTTTTAGTAGCGATGAGAAGGCGTTGCGAATCCTTTTTTTTTGCCTTTTTGTTGGACTAATATATTTTATGTCTCTGTTGAGAGTTTAAAGTAAACAAAAAAAAAGGACTGGAAACATATGAGAACTCGAGTTACCCTTACTTAAATCAATGCTGCCCATGATCACGTGACTTATTACTGCTCACGGAAAACTGCACCAATGTCTCTCCCTGATCTCAGAATCTCAGTGGGCCCCGCATTGACCACACTGCTAAAGCCAATAACAAATCGCCCACAAAATCACCGAGAAACACTGGATGAAGAAGACTGGACTTGTGTATTACAAATGAGTGTGTGTTGTTGATATTTAAATAGTACCAGATAGCAAGGTGGCACTGATTCAGTGTTGAAATCCCACCAGAATCGTAATTTTGGTTATGGTTGAAAATTCAGTGCTAAATAATATGTTGACAAACATTGAATCAATCATTTTTGATATTCCCGATTTTTGTCCTCTTATTCAACACTTTAATTCAAATCCAAATCAATTGGGTACATTTCCAAGGAGGAATACTGCACAGTAAAAACCCCAGAGTTAAATCAGCTCTGCTCAGAGAACATTTGGTCCCTCTCTAAATAGTGTTAAAGTAACACTGAAGCAGAGTTCAAGTCAATGAGATAATTAAGCAATTAATTAAGCGATGATTGAACATTAATGATGAACGCCTGCTGTTAACAAGCAGAATCACTGAAGGACCGAGAAACACAAGAACTACAACTGATGAAATCAACTGAAGATAAAAGACATTCAATCTCTACGTTATCTGAGCAGAGTTGATTTAACTCTGGGGTTTTTACTGTGTGTTAACTTTGTGAACTCGTAGGTCATGACCCTTCCCACAAAACAAAAATAATGACGTCACATCTGTTACATTCTCATGTGCTGTTTACGTCCAGCTCTTCCAGGTTCTACGCGGGCTCAGTATTGGCCGATGCTTGTGAGCGTCCCATGAGTGTGATGCTTGTGCAGGAGCCAGCCAATAATTCTGAACACGGAAGCGCTGAACTTAAACAGCGCGGGTAATGACAGGGTAGAGAGGAAATTGTTGAATGAAGTATAGGTTGAACCTCTGCAGCCACGTCGACTGTCTTTAGTACCTTTCTGGACCTTGAACGTGGTGTTTAAATTGACGAGACGTATACCTCTCGGATTTCATCAAAAATATCTTAATTTGTGTTCAGATGATGAACGAAGGTCTGAAAGGAGGGTGAGTATTTAATGGCAGAATTAAAATTTTTGGGTGAACGAACCCTTTAATATCATGGCAAATAATGACTGAAGCATTATTATGCCGTTAGCAGGATGTTTGAATTCTGTCCTGTTGTTGGACACTATCTGTTACATTGAACAGACTGTTCTGATTCCATGGCACATCCTGTTCTCTTTTCCTTGGCACTGTGACGCTGGCAAGGCAGATCTCTACCTCACATACCTAGCAGTGCGGTTTACAAGAGTCCACAGAGTGCCACAAACAGCCCTGGAGCCCCCCCAAATCCAGGCCTTTTAATATCACGTCCCTACGAACGTTAATTTCTCATGCTTAAGTAAAACCACATGTTATGCCATGGACGTAATCTTTTCCACTGAAGTGAGTCGGGCTCTGGGAGAGGAGAGGAGACAGGCTTCTCTCTGCCATCTATGGTGGTGACTGGCATGACGGGGGGAGTGCAGAATATATGCAGTTATCTAAACATGTATACATACATACATACATGCAGCTTTAAATGTCTGTAACACAGTTCTTAAGAACGGGAAGGAGGAGGCAGGAACTGGCGAACGTTAAACATAACTTTAATAATAAAATAAACAAACAATAAAACGAAAGTAAAAGGGCGGCAGTTCCTCACCCACACAAACAAAATAAAACACAACATAAAGTCCAGGCCTGGTCCTCTCTCGTCGCTCCTCTTTTATGCTTCCGGAGCTCCTCCGTGAGAGACACGAGACCGGTGTAGCGCGCAGCTGGCCATCATTATCTCGCGCTGTTCCCTTACGGCTCTCGCCCGCCCTGCTCGTCACAATGTCTTTGCTTGATTCTGTGACATCATCAGCTCTTCCTGAACTCCCATTTGTTTCTAGTTTTGATGTATCTATGCAAATATGCCATTAATCAGCAATTCTGAGTCATGCAACTCGCATTAGTTGACAGGCGCCGCATTCTGAGAAACGAGATTGCAAGGATGGGCAGATAGGAAGGCTGTGTACATGTTCAGGTGCAACATGCCTTTTAGGCCCAGCTCATACAAGGAAGAAGCAATGGCCTTTCCATTCTAACGCAATATCATGCGTAGCTACACAAGAGTTCATTCTTGAGAATATATCAAAATCAGTGTCAATATAAATATTCTTTTTTGACATGAGACCAAAATGCTCATCAGGAATCATTTTCATTACACAATACCGTACATATTTTATAACACAAATAATAAAGCGATATTTTAAACATATTTCAAATCAGTCCTTCTCATCATGCTCAAAAGGCAATAAAAAAAATGATATTTCATGTTGGTCCAGCTGAGTCACATGCAAATATACTCTTTATGTAACAACACGCTAAAATGAGTCTAAAACACGGACGAATAACCAAAGCATAAAAAATTCACAACATTGTAAAATATTTGTGTTATTAGATTATGTGCAGACTTGAAAGGGTGATGGTTTTTGGTAGTGTTTGCTAGACTAGACAGAACCTAAACATCAAGTTTCAGTAGTTGTGTGATTTTTGGATCAAGATGTTTCACTATTGTAAAATCAATTAGTATTGTGTTGGTAGTGTTTATGCAAAGGCTTCGTTTTGAACACAATGGACGTGTTGCGTAGAGCGTGAGGAATTTTCTGCAGTGCCAGCAAGCGCATGTGCAACAGGAAGTGAGAGGTGAGGGTGGGTGCTGAAACCCAAGGCTGCCCTACCTGCTTTTGCCTGTCTTTCAATCTGCAACGAGAGAGAGAGAGAGAGAGAGTGATTGAAACTGTGCCAGGTATGAACAGAGTGAGAGACAGGTTCTCTTATGAGGAATTCTGCCCCAACAAACATCCATCATCACCTGTTGCAGAAATCTCCATGGTGACTGTAATGTTTTCTTTAATAATAGCAAAAGCTGAACATTGAGTTTATCTTCACATATCCATTCTTACAGACGGCTGTCAGATACATGTACCACAAACGCATACCTGTGCCATTCCACGTGTTACGGTTACAGAGGAAACGTGGCCGTCGAATGCAGAGTTTATAATTCCCACAAAAAGCCTTTAGGGTACATGAAAAGAATGTGTGAAAGTACAATTCAGCCTCCTAGTGTCTTTCTAACAACATATTTCATGTCCTCTGAGCGGAACTGACAGGAACTATGTTTGATAAACAAATCAGCTGCATGTTTTGGTTGACTGTTAACGGAAGAGATTGTGAGGTGTTATCTCTTCAGCACATCTGCGAGCCGAAAGGAGAAGAGTTTAGACCGGTCTCTCTCTCTGTTGGGGCGCTCACAGAGAGCCAAGGACGGGTGGTGTTGTTCTACATCGAGCCCACGCTGGGCCCTCAGAGAGCCGAGAGTACAAAAGAGCCAGCATTCTTAAGGCTTTTTCTGCGAGCAGAGATCGTGAAGGTGCGTCACTGTACTGCTCAATACACACATGAAGATATCTGTACTCTTATTGCTCTCTGAGAAAACAAATGTTTTTCTCGGATGCAAACAATCTGTGCGTTATCTACCTTTCTAGTGGCGTCAACTGGCCACCGCCGGTAATTCTGCATATCAAGGTGCTCATTAAAGTTGTAACTGATCCATGTGCCTTTAGCTCCAGTTCCTTCATGCTTTTGTTCGCTATGGGAAAGACACCATATCCCAGAGTCCACTCTGCCCTGTTGAACTGTGTCTTTGTCCCAAAGGAGTCTAGAGGGTTTCTCTCACAGTCTAACGGGCTTCAACCTCATCTGCCAGGTGTGGTCTGCAGGTGAAACGGCACCATGGGAATTGAGTTATTACAATAGAAGTCAAGAGCACTGCTCTGTAAAACACCACTAGCTCAGTTTAGCAGACAAGCCTTTGTATTCACAGCATAAAAAACGGTTGTATGCTATGCTAGTTTCTTTTCAAATCTGGTAATAACTTCCTTTTCCTGCCTGTGTAACCTTTCTGCAGGTGGTTGAGACAAGCAGGCATGTATGGCCAACCTGCATGCTGCATCAACTGCCATTTTTCATCTGCCAAACAACACTTGAACAGAGCGACAAGCTATTTGATATGGCATGGGGTTAGGTCGTTAAAAAAAACTTAATCCCAATAGGACATGAATTCCCCTATATGTCTTCCAGACTGTATGGTCTTGTTTCCAATGGAACAGATATAAGTTCAGGGTGCACAGTCCTGTGATATTTACATCGTGATTAAACACGTGGAAAAAATGTAAAATACTTTGCCCGTTGGCCAGATACTCCTCCGTGTCTAAAGTGCAGTAATGCTGCATAGATTATTGGCATCAGCATGTTTACCAAATCTGCTCATTAGCCTCTATCCATTATGGCCTTTAAATAATCCCCATAAAAACACAGAAAACCTGGTGTGAATCAGTTGTGCAGGCACAGTATTGGCTCATCCACTTGAGCACCTTTCTGAATCATAAAATGATTGAACGAAAGCTCAGAGACAAGTCTATGCATGCTTCTCAATACTAAAATTGATGCTTCCTTGCTTCTCCGTCCTCTAGACCTGGAAGCTGATCGAACTCGGCCATCTTGAAGGACATCTCAATTCTCTTATTGCACCACGAGGAAGCAAGGTGAGCGAGGATAAACAGGTGTATCCTTCTCTCACATCATAAGGGGGTGGAGCTAAGAGGCAAAGAAAGGAAACAAAGATGCACAAAGCAAATCAGAAATGAGAAGTGCATCTCAAGTGTGACAGTGCACATGCTCCAGGCGTAATGTGCCGAGGTGTTCGCGTTAAAGACGCATGGTTGAATTTGGCCTACATTGTGTCGTCATTCTCTTGCTCTAAAACAGAGGTGGGTAAAGTATGCAAAAACTGTACCCATGTAAAAGTACCAGCATGTCACCACCGGTTTATATACAGTGGGTATGGAAAGTATTCAGACCCCTTAAAATTTTTCACTCTTTGTTATATTGCAGCCATTTGCTAAAGTCATTTAAGTTTATTTTTTCCTTTCATTAATGTACACACAGCACCCCATATTGACAGAAAAACACAGAATTCTTGACATTTTTGCAGATTTATTAAAAAAGAAAAACTGAAATATCACATGGTCCTAAGTATTCAGACACAGTGGCCTCCACAATCCTTAAATGGACGATGTTTGGGACAACAGGTTATCTGGCCAAACTGAGCTATCTGGGGAGAAGGGCCCATTTTCTTCGTAAGTAGAGTATGGAAGGCTGTCAGGCGGAAGTTCGATATTTTACTTCATAACTTGTTAAATATGGATATTTTTATACATACACATCGCTTTGCTTCAGAAGGCCTTTATTAACCCCCGGAGCTGTGTGGAAAACGTTGATGATGGATGGTGACTCATATTTGTTGATCTTCGCTCACTGCCATTATGAAGCTCAGACATGTCAGGATATTTATTAATATTTCTCCAATTGTGTTTGTCAGAAAGAAGAAAGTCATATACATCTAGGATGGTAAAGCTTGGGGTAATTTTCATTTGAAAGTGAGTACACATTTTCCTTTTCTCAAGAAAATGTAATGGTGTAAATGTAGTTTGTTACTACTTCCTCTGCTCTGCGATCAGTATTAGTTTGTTTCGCAAATTTAATGTGTAGAGTTTTAATGAATATAGTTTAGTGTCCATATTAAATCTGTGCTCTGACAGGCAGTTAACAGTTCTTAATCACTGACTACATCCAGTGTTCTGCTGCGTGGGAGAGAACAAGTTGAACAGGAACTAAGACCTGACAGCATCAGCCCTGCAATTCTGTTTTTCTTTTCGATTGGGGCTCGGGCCTGATCCCATAATCAGTCTGCCGTCTGAACCCAAGACAGAGTCCAAGCCTCGCAAATCCCATTCTTTGCAATTTGTCCAATTGTGAGACCGGGAAGCCAGGTTCGATTTTCCTGGGTACGTTCAGTTTCCAGTTGAATAGGAAAGTGCCCGGTGATTTGGATGGGCCATATACTGTACTTAGATCATTGCGCAATGTACGGGTGGACGAGGCAGTTCAAAGACGGCAGATTGTGCTCCAGCCCGGGGCCTCCCCAGAAACACTGGCCTCAGGGAGCCAAGACTGGGCAGAGATCAGCGGCTGATGTGGACAAGAATAAATATACTGACAGAGTCTGCTGTTCACACAAGTGTATTCTGCGGATCTTTTCCAAGAAAACCAATTAGTTCCATTTTGAAAATGTACTTAAGGAAAAACCCTCATCCATCTGTTTCTTGTCTGAATTCATAACAAACTGGGAATTATTGATTGGATCTGTAATTGTATGAGAAGATCTGCTTTGAATAAGCAGAATTGAGCAAACATAACTCAAATGCAGTTCCAGAGACTAACGGCCTCATGAAATTTGTAAAGAAAATGTCACATCATTCCAAATTTCAGAGCTTATTGGTGTCACTGCGCAACGCAATAGTGACGAAGTATGCATTCACCACTGTCACTCGAGAAACAGCAGCCTCTGACATCACCGGCACACTCCTGTGAGCGCAGTGTTGCATGTGTCGACAGCTTTCACTTCCCTAAAATACCCAATAATGTCCCTTGCCTTACTCTAGGCAAGCCCTAGACAGCAGAAAGCCCATTGGTTGTCACATGCATCTGTCTGTCACGCAAGGTGTTCCAGTGAATGTGAAGAGGGTTTGGAAGTTCACTTTTCTGTTCTCTGTAGTTTTTGTCTTGCCAATTGTGTGGTCTCGGATATTCCTTCAGCTAGAGTGGACGGCCGAGACCTTTATCTGCTTTTGTTTGCTTTTCCCCTTGAAGTCTTTCACATACATTCAGATATTTCCCCACATATGTCTGCGAAAGAGAAGTTTCCCAAGAATTTGAATTTCTGTGTAAATATCAAGGTAGACTGAGGCAGCTTTCTTGTGGTCTGAATGGGAAATTAATTGTTCTTGAGAATTTAGTATTTTTTTATTTGCTATATTTCTCAAGAGCGTGTCTGCCGGATGGGGGAAGGGGGATTGCCGTTTGCGTGCTATAATCAAACTTGACAGTTGTGACATTGTTTGTGTTTGTTTAGGCCATACATATGCGTATTTTCCAGACACGTTCAAATGTTCTGGCGGTTTAGGGGTTCCCAAGGCAGATTTATGGTGAGAACCCAACTTATAACAAACAGGCAGGAAGGCGCGGCATGTGTGAAGCATACTAATGCATCGTCCTGCATCCAGGAGGCCCAAACATGGGTGTGGGGGGAGGGGGGATTGCAGACACCAGTGGGTCTTGATGTTGCCTACACCCTTGGCATTGCCACTTCGGTAGATTACAGTTAGGCGAAGTGATTTCGTAAAGCACAGAATGCAGCTTTGTAGCCGTCGATGTGGAGTTTTAACTCTGCTGTTATCGATAGTTGTTCTCTGGCCGTGGAAACTGGGCAGACTGGTGGCCCTACAGAACATTTTTATTGTATTGGGCAAATTGCTGACTTCCCGCAGTCTGGTACCTATCCGTGAACGCTGCCGAGAACTGACTTCACCCCATGTTATGTGTGAGTAGCCAGATGTATGTGTAACTCTCACATGTGTGTGGCAAACGATTGCGTTTCTGCCAAGGTTTCAGGCATGTGTAGTTTAGGGTTAGCCACAAGGTCAGCCGTGCTCTAGTTGAAGTTGTTCAAATACCAGTGACTTTAATCGGCAATTGCTCAGGCTTTGTAATCTCATTCCCCGAGGACACAATAAATTAGGATTACTGTGTGGTGAGCAGAAACAATATATGTGACTCGTCTACGAAGACTGGCTGGGTAAGAGGGGGAGAAATGGGTCAACTGCCAAAGAGGCGATCATTAAGACTTGTCTGTTCAAAGGCACTGCAGAGGAGAGACGTACACTCAATGTGAGAAAAGAGCGAAGCCTTCGTGTCCACTCCCATACCGCCTTTCACACGCCCACAGTCTCCCCGATCCAAGCCGATCTCTGCCATCCATCTACCTTTATTAGCCCTGCCTGACTTTATAGGCTCTCATTACAAAAGCACACATCACAAATATGACTTATGAAGGGGTTTTAAGAACGGTGCTCTGCTGCCAAAGCGGAGAGCAGGACCTTCTGCGGTGACAGCGAGAACCCAGGAGAAGGCTTGTTTTTCTCGGAGTGTGTATGCGTGTGTGATTTACGGACGTCACGGAGCTGCCCTCGGCTGGCCCATGAGCTCAGCTGAACTAGAGCCGGTGGAACCGCGCAGGGCCTCATGGTGTCTTTTGAACCTGAACGCATAACTCGAAGTGCTGGAGAACGCCAGACGCAGCAGCCTTGGACGGTACAGTCAGCGGCTCGAGAGGGAGGAAAGAAACAGAAAGAACGGGAGTGATGGAGCTGTTAAAAATAATCTGGGGCACCGGTGGAACTCAAGAGGCGGCAGATTAGTGCAAACAAAAAAGCGCCACAAAGGCAAAAAGTGATATGTCTGATTTATACGCCAAATTATTTATCTTGCCATTATACCGCGATGGCCTCATTTATCATCTGCAGTTACACTTCTGGGTCAAACTCAGACTCGGTAAGATTCATGTGCCTTAGGTCCGTTGCTCATTCGTTAGGATAAAAATGATGAGGCATATGTGGACACTTCCCTATGGAGATCCAATGAACATAAACTATCCATTTCTGTGTGTGCGTGATGCAACATGGTTTTCCGAACCCCCGTGCCTCCAGCAAAGAGGGCACTGAGGAGGGGTAGGATGATGATGGCACCAACCGTTTTGGAATCTTCAGTTACAGCAGCTTCAGGACAAACGATTGATGTCGTCTCCTCCCTCCCGCCTGTGAGAAACATGGCTCTCATTTGCTCTCTATGTATATTCATGTGTGCCACTGCCAGTGCCACAATGAAAGGTCTGGCACAATTAACCCAACCCTTCTGCATGCCAATTGATAATCGCTTCATATTGGTGTCTAGACTCGGAACATTTGATGCAGGCAGACTTATTATTTTTCTTCCTGGTTCGATGTGTGAGATGGATGGGTGTGTGTGTGGGGGGGGGGGGTCTGGGGGGTAAAGTGAGCATTCTATTGAGGTCTTAGTTTGGCTAATCTCCACCATGTGACAGCGTGCAGGGCTTTGCTGCCATGGAATGCCACAGGCTCTTGTGTTGGGGACAAAAACAGACAGAGGCTTAATCTGCAGGGGTGGCAACGCTATGTGTCCCCAGAACACCAGTGCACTTTGTCGTGGGGGAGGGGAGAGAAAGTTCTCAGGGTTTGACCCGTAGTTATCATCATGCTATCTTAACCGCAGCTGACAGACCCAGGGTTCAAGTCTCTCTAGGAAAAATTGTCCTACTTCAGCAATCACTGTTTACAATGGCTGACTTGCATTGGTCACCTGAACACACACTACTGCGTGTTCGGGCCCTGAAATGTTCTTCTACATTAGATTCAATAGCTGCATGTAGATTCCCAAAATAGAACGCCGATTCACAAATACAGTACAATTGGATCCGCCTTAGTTTTTACTACTTTTCAAAAGAGCCGTTAACCTCAAATTGCTTGACAAGCCACAGCTTGAAAGTAGCTTCACAATACTGAGGAGAGAGAGAGAGAGAGAGAGAGAGAGAGAGAGAGATGGTGTGGAGATCCCTCAGCTCCACCCCTTCACCTCTCTCCGTGTCTCCCTCTCTAGTGCTGCACTCCCTGGTCTTAATTAAAAAAATAATTGTCATTTGCATCACAATGGACACCATTAGTGAGCTCTTTTGCCAACAGGACTGCAATGAAAATGTAACATCTCTCAAGAGCTGCAGCGGCAGGAGCCTCTTACATCATATGTAGGAGAAAGTCCAGCCAGAGCAAATCCTGTGCTTGTGCTGGCCGGTGCAGAGGGGTTGCTGAGGTCTGAACCAGCCCAGGCTAACACCCCCCCCACACCCCCAACTCCCTTTATACCCCCTCCCCTTGTCCTCTCCTCAGCTGTCTTGCTCTACAATGGCCTGAGCATCTTTTGTAGAATTAACGGTTTGTAGGAGCGGGGGAACAATGTATGAGAAGAGAGGAGCACGGGGTTCCCACACACAGCCTCCACATGCCCACACACACACACACTCACACACACTCAACACCACACAGCTGATCCAACCCCCCCTCACTGCCAGCAATAACACACACAAACACACATACACAGTTACAGGAAAAAAATTGGGTATGTATGTGTTGCTATCTTAGTGAGGGCATTCTATAGAAGTAATGGTTTTTATACTGTACAAACTATATTCTGTCCCCTTACACTAACCCTACTCCCGAACCTACCCATCACAGAAAACATTCTGCATTTTTACATTTTTGATAAATCATTATTTAGCATGTTTTTAAAGCTATTTTAAATACGAGGACTCGTGAAATGTCCTCATAAAACGTGTTTACGTCGTAATACATGACATTACACAAGTTTGTGTCCTCATAAATCATGAAAACAAGCACACACTGTCACAATTCACTCAACCTGCACACACACATACATGATTATAATTAAACCACTTTAATCAAAGTTATGACGAATATTGACTACAACGTCATCTCTTCCCGTCTCCTCAGCTGTCATCTGAATGCAGCATCCACCTGGATGATGTTATGGGCCGTCCGGTTCTATTAGATATTTGTGAAGGTAAAACAACCTAATGATGTTGCTTGAGGGAATGTCCAGAGTGCGTGGAGCTGGAATCACTCATTAAAAATAAGTTTTCAGCATTTGGTCAGTATTTCATTTACATTCTTTGAGTTTCTAACAACTAGCATGTAAATATTAATATTGAATGAGTAGTTTTTACAAGTAATTCAGCTTCATAATTAGCTTACCTCTAGAGACAGTTTTATCCATAAAAAATACCCCCCCCCCCCCACACAACCAAACACTTAGCACATACTTGCTCTGAGTTTTAATTGCCAGTAGAGACAGGCGATGGGGGTCGGTGGGGGTGAAGCTCATTGTGATGTAGTGGCTGGAGGGTTTTTGGGTAGCTTGATTAATTTGTAGTGTCATATGTGGGAGGGTTCATCAGGATGGGGGTTATGGGAATTCACCAAACACTGTGAGAAACACAGAGGGAAATGCTAATAGAGAAATGAATATTCAACACTACCTCATAGCTCGCTTTTATTTCCCCCATAAAAGGAACTGAACACATTTTGAAATGGCATTAATGGTGCCAAATTGAAGTTTAACCTTCAGCTGGAAATGTTTAATACCGATGATCAGTGGGGCTTGATCTCAGTTCCCTATGTAAAGTCATCTGCCCCATTAAGATGCTAAATGTACACATTGAACAGCATTACAAACTAGATGTGTCCATTGTTTCTCCTAAACAGGAATGAAATGGAGAGCAAATGGAGCCTTTGAAAGTCTTCTACAATTGTAGTTCGGTTCGCTTGGTTCGGACCAAAAGAAATAAAGTCCTGATCCTTTGTGTTCACGTTGACATTTTTAACACCAATCCTAAAGATACCAAACCTAAAGGCATATCGGTACGCTCACAACTGGATCGGTTGGCTTTTATGAGATGTAATTTGCGATGGAACATCTAAAACAATGCTGTGTTATAAGCTAAATCTGCTCGTTGTATGTGCGTTGCCTAAATAAAATGGTATTTTGCCCAGCTGAGGACTCGTGAAGAGCTTAAAATGTGTCAAAACAGCGTCAGGAATCCCTCCGTCACAAACACAAAGAAAGATCTGCTGCGAGGAGAAACGGTTCTGATGCCTTTACCAAACTGTGATGGGCAACAACGCGACTATGACGAGAAAAAATGATGATTGAGCATTATTTCCTTTTTAGGGTTGCATCTTGTGACATCATGTCCTGTTTTGGGTTTGTTTGGATGTTTTTGGCCCATGTTGCTTTCATATTTCCAGAAAAGATGGGTCTCGTTCCACTTCCAAACAAACTCTGGTGCTTGTTTGGTATGCACCTGGGTTTTGATGATGGCATTTACACTTATTTAAATGAACCGCACTAACAGTCGCACCGGGGTTGATTTTAATCGAACCAAACATGCCAAGTGCGAACACACACTAAGACCAAACAATCTATGCTGTCCACATAATATTTTAGCTCTATGCCGCAAATCAACAATTGTTTTATTTGTGTTTATTTTTGTGAGAAACATTTCAGGCAAAGTTGACACATCAACTCTATTAAAATACTCTGGTGATGAGTGAATCAGACGTTTTAATCTGATCTTTAGAGATTGAATGTCTTTTATCTTCAGTTGATTTCATCAGTTGTAGTTCTTGTGTTTCTCTGTCCTTCAGTGATTCTGCTTGTTAACAGCAGGTGTTTATCATTAATGTTCGATCATCGCTTAATTAATTGCTGAATTATCTCATTAACTTTAACTCTGCTTCAGTGTTACTTTAACACTATTTAGAGAGGGACCAAATGTTCTCTGAGCAGAGTTGATTTAACTCTGGGGTTCTTACTGTGTGAGGATTGCTAGAGCCCACCTTCACGTTTCTGAGAGATAAAGGCATGAAGATGAGAAGCTTTTAGAGGGAGTGTCCAGAGGGTCACAGAGATGGATTCTTCTTTTAAAAAATCTTTTTTTGTATTCATCTGAGGAAAAAAAAAGTCATAAGTCTGGGACATCTTAGGTGATTTATTTCATTGACCTTGTCGAAAATCATTCTTGGATAGCCTTATCTCTAAAGACAAAAATGATTTGTCTGATGTTTAAATCTAAATCACTGGAAAAGCCATTTTATAGAATGCCCTTTGGAACAGCGTTGTTAGGAACTCACTCCCGATGCTTTAAAAAGGTCAACAGGTTTTGCATTCGAGCTTTCGTTTAGTGCAGTAGTGATGTGTGAGGATATAGTGCAAGCCTTCAGCGGTTTTGTTCTCTTAGCATCTGCAATGGATTACTCATCATTAGAAAAGAACATCTATTTCCAGAGCCACCTAATCATTACCATGCTCTGACTGCTAATTGGTTTCTTTTGTGTGTAAAAAGACGCTTATTGGGAGCTTGCATAAAATTGATGTCATGAGGTGGGTGTAGTCCATCTGAAGCCATCCCTGCTCTTACTACAGACTCACCATGAGCCAAACCCTAGAGAATAGCTTTGCTAGCAGGGCAGGAATGCTGCTGTCCGCTTTCCCTTAGGAGAAGTTTATGTTTTTGGTAGTTATTCATTTTGAGTAGTGCTTACCCGTGTAAAAATCGTTGCTAAGATGCTAACAAAGTCCAGCCGTTAAGATGTGCAAAAACCCTACTCCCATGGCCTCAAGAGGCACTGGATGGTTGTTAGCTTGTTGCACTGCAGTTGCTGGTGTTTTCGGGGTGGTTGCTAATACTATTAACCTAACCCAAATCTCTATGATATTCTGGTCTCTAGATATTGCTCACTTCCCTCTTTCAATGTACGTGTAGTTTTGTATAGCTAAGGATACTGATGATTTCACATTTTCACACTTTTCCTCCCTTGAGTTTACACATGACACTTCTAACTTCCCAAAAGTTATTGTGTCAGTAAAAGAAAATCAGTTTAGTGAGATGTGTCGTTCTCACTTGTGATTCCAATCTACTTGGCAATATTAGTGACGCAAATGGAGTCTGAGACAAATGCAGCCCTTCAGCTGCTGCCAGATAGGACTGTTGACTTGGTCATGATTCCAGGTGCCTTTAACTATTATGGAAATATGACAGGTGGAATCTATATCGGAGTGTGTTGGACTGATGATAAGTAGCGCCACCTGTCTGTCCCCGGCCTGCTGGGCTAATGCATCACTCTGAGTGATGTTTTTGTGTGTAAATGTATACAAGGCTTGACAAAATACATATGGCAGAGATCACCTCTGGGGTTGACGGTCATATTAGCAGTTGGTGGAAATCTGCAAATACTGTGGCACACACTAATGTAAGCGTCTCTAAGTGAGTCTGCTAGAAGCCCTCATTGACACTTCAGGAAATGGGGGAATGCAGGAGTAGAAAGTACTTTTACCAGCAAACAAAAATAGTGCAAATGCTGTCTGGAAAACAAAGATGGTGAATGTAGATTCATGGATAAGGGTTGGGAGTGAAACTCTGCAGGTAAGTGGCTCTTGAGGGCCAGTTGCCCACCCCTGCGCTAACACTTTGTCATTCAGGCATCACATTTGACATATAATGCATGGTCATTACTAGAGGTAGAAATTTGTTTCCCATGATGTTACAACAGTGTCTGGTCCTAGTGTGGGCACGGCAGGGTGGCCTCCACACAATACCACCCATCTAATGACTGATGGATGAGCCCAGCTCCGTGCTGGCCAATGAGACACAATCAATCAGAGCCTGTCAACCCAGTTGACGGCAGCACCTTTCCATGGACCCATAGGTCAAGAGATCTGTCAGGAACCCTCCTATGGCCAATAATCGTTCTGCATGGAGCAAATCACATTACATTTAGTGCTTCTTTCTACAAACAAGTGTTTGTTCGAGAGATTATTTATTTCTGTGGCATTGATTTCAAAGGGATAGTTCACCCAAAAATTAAAATTCTCCAAAGAAGATATTTTGAAGAATGTCGGTATCCAAACAGTTCATGGGCCCCATTGACTTCCATAGTAATTTTTATGAATTTCTTTCTTCTGCTTAACACAAAAGAAGATATTTTGAAGAATATAAGTGAGTAAATGATGAATTTTCCTTTTCGGTCAAACTGTCACTTTATCTTCTCACAAACCTGGTTTAGTTAAAATGTCGGAGTCATCTGTATGACAGATAAAAATAATATTTACTACATTCTCATTTTCAGCTGCGTTTTTGCAAAAGTATCATTTCACTGCTCACCGTGATCTGCTACTGCTGTCAAAATAACCACGTCATCGCAGCTCTTAACATGGTGCTTTACGTCTTTAGCGGGAAAGAGCAGCAAAACGCACAGAGCGGAAAGGACTTGAATGAAGTGCGTTTGGCTCTAGTTAGAAATATTAGAGGATGTAGCACCAAAAGTTCATTAACATAAACAACCCTGAGAGCTTGAGGTGTGAACTGCATCATTGTTTTGACAATGATTGTTTAATTTGCAGGAATCATAAAATGGTGCAATTATGTCCCACAGTCCAGATGGAACCAAGCCAGGGTCTGCCATTTAAATTCATATTTGCTTAATACAAATTAGAGTAAAAACTTTATTTTTTTACATTAATAACATTAATATACATTATAACCCCCAGATGGCCAGATTTTAACCTGTTATACTATGCACAAGTTCAAATAGAGAATCATTTTTATAAGTCCAAAAAGTCAATTTGATTAGTAATTATCTCATCCTTTATTATTCATAGTATTCAGTCCGATTTTTCCTGATGCTTCTGTCGTTGCTATGCAACCATGCACCGCGCTCTCCACGACAGAAAATTAAATCTTCCTCGGTTCGATTGCATTTTTAAGACCTCTAAACGCGGATTAAAGACATTTTAATGCTAATTAAAATTTAAGACTTGTAAAGGATCCGGAGACTCATTAACTGAGCTTGTGATGATTGAGTATTAATGATGAACACCTGCTGTTAACAAGCAGAATCACTGAAGAAAAGAGAAACACAAGAACTACAACTGACTTCAGCCACAGTCTTAGATGAAATCAACTGAAGATAAAAGACATTGTTGTTCTTGTGTTTCTCTTTTCTTCTGTGATTCTGCTTGTTAACAGCAGATGTTCATCATTAATGTTCAATCATCGCTTAATTAATTGCTTAATTATCTCATTAACTTGAACTCTGCTTCAGTGTTACTTTAACACTATTTAGAGAGGGACCAAATGTTCTCTGAGCAGAGCTGATTTAACTCTGGGTTTTTACTGTGTACGTTACCTGTTGCCCCTTGGTGACTGATGTCGATGTCTGTCTTGCACACGGTGCAGAACGCATGATGAGGTAGCCTGGACATCTGGAGGGAAGGCCATCTCTTCCGATAGCTGTCTAAAAATCTTTGTGGTTTCCGAACCTTTTTTTTTTAGGCGGTTCAGCCATGGCATGCATGCCAACAGCGGACAGTCAGTCTGGCTTGCTTGAGGGCACTAAATTGAGCATTTGGCTAGGAGGGGCAGGTAGGCGGAGGGTTAAAATACAGCGCTCTGATTGGCCGAAAAGCTTTTCACTCCACTTACACGCTGTGGCTCAGCGGCAGAATCAACGTGATGGATTGCATAGAAACTAAAACCGGCAGAAATGCGACAAAATGCGTACCTAGAGAGCAGCGAATCGTACACGCGTACTTAAGGGTCAAAACGCGTGCCGATTGCACCCCTGCCCTAGAACCATTTTAGAAACCAGGCGAGAAATTAGTCATTGATTTGAGTGGCTCTTTTAACCGGAAAATGGCTCTACCTTCCATACAGCTCTCATGTTGCATCTTGGATCTCTCCTGTTTGTTTTTCAATATTTCTTTCTGTCTCTTGATAAAGTAGGAAGTGTTAGAGTTTGGTTTCACTGAAGTCCAGCAGTTAGGTGCAATTTGCGAGGTTTTAAAACAGTTCAGAGCAGATGGATGGACGGTTCCACTAGGAAGGAGAATGTTCCTCTTTCTGACCTACAGTATACTGTTGAATCCTTGCCCATGTTCCTGGAGATGTGTGCAGTAAAACTGAACAGCAGGTCAGAAAACACCCGCGTCAAATTGAGTCAAGATGTACTCTCTGTGTGCTGCCGGAGAAAGTGTTTACTCATCTGTCAACGACATGAGGGGTCATCTGCCAATCACTTTGACTAATGGCGAGTCCAAGAAAACAATGGCAGCATCCTGTAACTGCTGGTGAAGGCTATGGTGGATAAATGAGAGGCCTTGTGTGTCAACAGAAGGAGGCTGTTTGCTAAGCTAACCTCATCCAGGGGCAGTTTGAATCACGTGAAGGGCAAAGGCAGTTGTTTCAGTTCCACAGAAGGTGACCACTGCCTCAAACACAGGAAACCCTCAAAGAGTCACTTCAGACATTATACACAACATTAGACTTACCAGTAATATTTTCACTGGGCCTCATTCATGAAACAAAAGCAGAGTGAATTTCCGGGTGAATCATTCATAAAGCCAACAATATGCATAATCATGGTTGGTCACATGGTTTACACAGATAATCATTGTGCTTGTGTTTCATGAATTGAGGATCTACAGACCAATTCCATATAATATGAGTTTTTGTCTTGTGAGAAGTTTAAAACTGAAAGTTCTTTCTCAAAGCTTTAGGAGGGGAGGGGAATGTCAGGACTGCACAGAACTGAAACTAAAGATCTTTTTACTTACTCAAGGTTTTCAACTGCTACTCTTCTTGAAACGACTCAGCGTTCTATAACACAGTCTGGAGGCGGTATTTTCCCTCGCTCTAACAGGAGCAAAGGGTCATATCTGTACTTTTCAAATGTCATATGCTTTGGAATGGTGTCAGTATTTCCCATGGGCTGCATACACTGGAAGCAGAGCAAACTTTCCCTTCAGGGCTGACCTAATCCGTTGTTATGCGACTTTTAAAGGTTAAGGTTTTGGGTAGGGTACACTCAAAAAAATTATTTCAGTCTAAACAGTTTAAGAAGTTTAATGTAATTTAATTACATAGCAATTCTCCATCCATTTGGATGACATAGTTTTAACATAAACAAACTAATAAACTTAATGTGATTCATATTTGTCAGTCATGTGTAAATGAAATAGGTCAGATTTATGTAGTAGTTCACAGGTTAATGAACACTGTTTAGTGGTCGTGTGTGTGCGCACTACTGAGTTAAAGTACCGTTGAAGCAGTGTCAGAGTTAATGAGATCATTAAGTGATGATTGAACAGTAATGATGAACGCCTGCTGTTAACAAGCAGAATCACTGAAGGACAGAGAAACTGATGAAATCAACTGAACATAAAAGACATTTAATCTCTACTATTACATAAATCTGACCTATTTCATTTACATTTGACTGACAAATATGAATCACATATGTCAAAACTATGTCATCCAAATGGATGGAAAATTGCTACGTAATTAAATTACATTAAATGTAAGTGTAAGGTGGTTCTAGATTAGCGTACAGGGAAGCTCTGGAAAGCGAGCGGCATGCCCGACCCTTTCAAAATCTTCGAAACTCTTTGCGGACGAGGAGAATGAGGGGAAAAGACACTCGAGAAATGGCCATTGAGCGTGCGGCTGCGTGTGTGCGTGTCATCTGAGAGGCTGCAGCGCGGAGAGAGGGGAAATGTGTTTGACATACGTTCAGCACACACTGCCGGGGAGGCAGGAACAGCAGGATACGATTAATGACCGCAGAATAAGATTGTTACAATATGGCCTCGCTCGCCCCTTGCCTCCCTTTCTGTTGGGCTGTCATATTTCACAGCCCTGTTTCATGAGAGGCCGTCTATTTGTCCGTTTTTGTTTTTTCTCTCTCCTTTCATCGCTCCCCCCCTCTCTTTTTATTTCTCAGTAAGCGTCATTGATATGCAGCAGTGTGTTCCTGGACGAGGCTGCAGACTCTGCTCTCATGGTCGGCCTTTAAAACAGCTTGGCGCTGACTCACAGGTCCAGAACTCTTGTAAACATTCAGGTAATGTTTCGGAGCTCTTTGAATTGCGAGTTTTACTATCGCAGACGTTCCTAAAGTGCACATACGACCCACTGAAGAAACATTTGACATGAAACTAACGCATAACAAGTGGATTTCTGAGCTGGCTCTTTCCTGTCCTGCCCCTCTTATTCACGGTCTCTCGTGCGTTCCCTCGCTGACAGTGGCTGAAAAGGGAAGTGACAGCTGTTTGTTTAGCTTGCCCTCGATGTCACAGACCTGATGGTCCTGCATGGCGAGCAATGATAACCCAAAACCACGTTTTAGCGTGCTGATTTGTAGTATAACAAATAAAAGCTGGTTTTAAAGACATGTGCAAGGGTTAGGGGCAGAAATCTGGCAGCCAAATGTTGCCGATTCCAACAGTGATTCAGGGTGAAACTTTGAGCCATCCTGAACAGTAGTTTTGGGATCTGGGCTTCAAAAAGGAGGTGAACAGACTCTTTGGATCTTTGCGCATGAGCGCGTCCTTAGCCAGACCAGCGCGCCTGTGTTTGTTGACACATTGAGAAGAGAATTTCAGTGTTTTCGCACTGTTCATCAATCAGGAGCTGGCTTGGTTTTTCCCAGGGTCTGAATGCACAGCTGTATATGCGTCGAACGAAACCGCCAACAATACAATCATGTTATATTTAGAAACATTTAGATATGCTCAATAAAAAAGTCTTTTGGTGAATCCGACAAAAACCATTCCTAGGTAACATTTCATTCCAAAATGATTCTTTTCATAACAGTTGAAACATGCATTCTCAAAATTCTCATTATTGTAATGTGTTCAGACACACTTTTTATAATCGTCATTTTCATTGATATCACTATGAATAGTAATACATCCAAACAAAATATAATGATTGTAAAACACGCTATAATACAATTCTTGGTTACACTTTGTTTTACAGTGTCACTGTTACGAATATTACATGTAGTTACTGTAGTAATTACTATAATTAGGCATAATTACATGCAACAACCCCAAAACCAAACCCTAATTCTGACCCTATAGTAAGTACATGTAGTTACTTAATATTACTCAGTCCTTAAATGTATTATTACAGTGTAACAAAGACAACTTAAAATAAAGTGTAACCCTTTATTTTAAGATGTGCTTGTTACAGTGTAATTATACATGTACTTACTATAGGTTTATAGTTGGGATTAGGTTTGGTTTAGGGTTAGTTGCATGTAATTATGCTTAATTTATAGCTAATACTACAGTAACTGTATGTGGGCACTAAAATAAAGTGCTACCCTTTATTTTAATGTGATGTATTACTGAAGTTACATGCACTTACTACAGTAATAACAGTAACTGATGCATAATTACAACTAGGCCTAAATCGAACCTTACCCTTAACCCTATAGTTAGTACATGTAGTTAATTAATACTACTCTTGTGTAATTACACTGTAATAATGTCACCTTATAATAAAGTGTAGCCAATATCTGCAAGTAATTTCAGCTGTAGTTAATTCACATCTATAATTACACTGTTGACCCATTAACCCACCCTTACCCAACCTCAATCGCCGCACAAGTGTTTTGTAAAACAACATCAGCACAATAATTACATTAAAGTAAGTATATAGTAGTTAAAGACACCTAGCATAAAGTGTGATCAAATGTATAATTGTATGAAAAAGGTATGAATGTATTTTACAAATGGTGTATAGTTAGTTGATGTATATTAATCTATTAATTGTTAATACAATGTAATCCCGACAAAGATCCTTTACATTTACAGAAAGAGTTGGCACAGCATAGTAACTACACAGTAAAAACCCCAGAGTTAAATCAACTCTGCTCAGAGAACATCACTGAAGAAAAGAGAAACACAAGAACTACAACTGACTTCAGACACAGTCTTGAAATCAACTGAAGAGAAAAGACCTTGTAGTTCTTGTGTTTCTCTGTTCGTCAGTGAGTCTGCTTGTTAACAGCAGGCATTCATCATTAATCTTCAATCATCACTTAATTTATTGCTTGTAAGATAAAAGACATTCAATCTCCAAAGCTCTACTGTGTAGTGTTAAAGTACTCGAGACCGGTCTTAAGACCATTTTTGATGGTTTCAGACTAAAAGGACTCGGACCGGTCAAGACCACAACTGCAGGGATATCGCTAAATTGCCATTGCACTGTCTGATTTCTTTGTTAACATCATTCATTTGATTGGCTGTAAAAACCTGCTTCAAATGTAATCAGTAACTTATTTCTAATTTCATTTATTTTCGCACTGTTGGCCAAGTCAGAAATCAACAAGGGATCCTGTCAAAAATGTCAACGCAATTAATACAAATGCCCTCAAAATTCAAGATATGATTGTAAAACAATGTTGAATAACTAAACAATATGACAAGAAAGAGAGCTGTTGAGAACCGTGAAACGTGAGACTGATGTTTTACAAATTACCCTGATAGCACACGTACATCTCGGAGACATGTATTGGGTCTCAGTTTAGGTGGTCCTGACTACAACACTAATCATGACCCCACTAAACATTTTCTCAGAGCTTCTAAGGTTTTTCTGTTCATTTCTTATAATAAAGGTGATTAATGTCAATCCAGGGTTCACATTCACTCTTTATGGATTGCTGGAATTTCACAGGAGAGCAACAGAAATTCAGCTCACGTTGCAGAAAGGAGTGCGAGACAGACAGGAAGTGAGATGGCAAATGCAGTTGGACCGCGCTCCTTCCTGCTGGTGAAAATTCCTCCTCTCCGAATGATCCGAGAGGGACATTTACCTGCCGCACATTGGCCAGTTGCTTTCTCCAGATACTCATCTGGCTCAGTCTGTATCCTGCCTCTTTCTGATTTGGACAGATGTATGTGTTGAACACATGGCGGTGCTCATAGCTGTCCATGCCTCCCTCACACCTGTTCCACACAGCTGCCCTGCAAAGCTCTCCATTAGCTCCAGCTTTGTGTCTGAACACAGCTGCAGTGGATTCTGGGACCATGAGAGGCTGCCATAAGCCTGCACTTCACAAATGTCTCTGGATTAAAAGCCTTCATGCTGACAACATTTCGAAAGAAGAAAATGACACATGCAAATGTGCACACTTTATTTTGCATTTTGAGTTAAATATGGTGTGTTAGTTTTTATCAGTAGCACAAAACACACGTTTTACCTGAAGATTTGTTCCAGGATGAGAGCATGTTATCTATGTAGGCTCCCTTGGGACAGTTGAAAAGAACAGATATGAACCTTTGCTCCTGTTAGAGCGAGGGAAAATACAGCCTCCAGACTGCGTTATAGAATGATGAGTCATTTCAAAAGGGACAGTTCGCCCAAAAATGAAAATGTTGTCATCATTTACTCACACTCAAATTGCTCCAAACCTTTTATGAGTTTCTTTCTTCTGTTGAACAACACAATGGATGATATTTTGAAGATTGTCAGTAACCAAACAGTTGATATGCCCCATTGACTTCCATAGTATGGAAAATAAATATTATGGAAGTCAGTGGAGGCCAAAAGCTGTTTGGTTACTGAGATTTTTCAAAATATATTATTTTGTGCTCCGCAGAAGGAAGAAATGAATACGGGTTTAGACCAACATAAATGATAGCAGAATTTTCATTTTTGGGTGAACTAACCCTTTAGTTGTGTTGAATGTGCGCTTGACTGAAGTGTGTTTTTAATGTAGTTATATATTGAAAATATTAATGAAGTACTCAAGACACTTTTAAAAAGTGCAAAATTATGTGAAGTATCGATTATAATATTAACTGTTATTCAATATTACACTTAAAGTTTATATTTTAAATGTAATAAATCACCATTAGTAAATACATGAGATACACTGTAAAAAATTGTGCTGTAAAATAACAGTAATCTACTGGCAGCTGTGGTTGCCAGTAATGTACTGTTAATTTACAGCCCTCTACCGTAAATTTACAGCTCTTTTATTTTACTGTATGTTACCGTAATGTTACCATGGAAATTAACTTATTTCATTTGAGAAGCCGTTTTGCTACAAACAGTTTGTGTTCGCAGTTAAGAAACATTCCTTTTCAGTTGACTCAAATGAAACAAACTCACAGTACTAATGCTGTGTAAATGCTATCTTTTAAACTCAATGCATAATACTGAAATAATTAAAAACATGCCTTCAACTCAAATCTTTGCAGCTTGTGTAAGCTAGCAATAGCACAAATATATGTGTTAAAGTACTTAGTAAATAGCTTATCACTGTATTAACAACTACAGTTACTGTCTTTAAATGAAGCAACATGCAGCATAACATCAGTGTGTCTCAGCTCATTATTGACTGAAGCACAGGCTCTACTCTCCAGCACAATGGTGACCCACAAAACTAATTCATGAAACTAACAGATCTCTCCTATATCATCCTGTACAAAAACACTTCAGTTCAGTATTTACTCTCGTTATCTGTTATTGACTGATAAGTAACTTTTTTCTCTTAACTTTCACTAATGTTTCAGTCAAATGAACTTGTTTTGTATAGTAAATCTGACTGTTACGTTCAACAGAATATTACCGTTTTTCTTCCTTCATTTTATGGTAATTTGCTGTCAGCAAGGTTGGCAGTAAATTGCTGTTTTTCCACAGTTTGTTGCCGTAAATTAATTTACAGAATAATACTGTTTTTCCTTGATTTTACGGTAACTTAATGGCAGCTGTGGTTGCCAGTAAATTGCTGTTTTTTACAGTACGTTGCCGTAAATTAATTTACAGTTGATTACTGTTAAATTACGTTTCACTCTGGGTTTTTTCCATCTCACACCTTTAACCCTTTAAACCCCACAGCAAAATCTTCAGTTTTAAATGATCACTTGATTGTGTCCACACTACAGAGTAACACTGAAGCAGTGCTGAAGTTAATGAGACAACAGTTAATGAGATAATTAAGTGATAATTGAGAATTAGTGATGAACACCTGCTGTTAACAAGCAGAATCACTGAAGGAAAATTAACAACAAGAACAGAAAAAAACGATCAGAAACACAATAACTTCAACAGACTTCCAGCCACAGCCTTAGATGAAATCAGCTGAAGATAAAAGACCTTGTTGTTCTTGTGTTTCTCTTTTCTTCAGTGATTCTGCTTGTTAACAGCAGGTGTTCATCAGTGTCTGAATTCACTCTTTTTTTCATTCACTCTGTCAAGTGGACTATATTAGTGAACTAGTGTAGGGAATCGTGAATGAGGGTATTGCGTGTAATTTGGAACACAGCCTCTGAGTGTCGACTTTAAATCACAGTGTGTTGCTGTAGGCTATTTTCTAGAAAACTTCAAATATTACCCAGAATGCGTTGTTTCTACGGCATATTACTGTTTTAATGGAAAACAGCATGTTATTGTTGAAATTTGGCTGTTTTTTACAGCAATTTGTACAGTGTACAAGTTTCAGTGACATTAAAGTATATTTCAGCAGACACTTTACATTAATTTCTCACTTATGTCTATTCTTTTAAAGTATATTATCCCCGTTCCTTTTTCACAAGGGCTAGCTTGCAGAAATTGTTCAAGTTTGATTGTACGCACATATGATAAATGAATAAAAACTTTACGTGCATACATTGAAGAGATTTTTTGTTGCTACTTAGAAAACTGTTAGATTACATAGTTTGGCATAATTTGAGCATCTGATCTTTTAATCTCTCCTCACTAACACAATATGAACTTGATAACCATTGCTGAAGCGTGTTGATGTCTTCCAACCCCTTCCTGCCGTGCCCAGCAGGCCGACTGTACGTTCAGTAAGTGACTGCAGACCTCGGCTGCGTCTGCGCCCACATGTTGTCCTCAGAGCGGGACCACGGGGGTGTGAAACGAAACTCCAAACAAAACAACCAGTCGCTTTTACACACACACACACACACAAATACAGAGCATCTGGAATCAGTGTCTTCAGTGCGTAGCCATGTGTGTCAGCGAGAGACGACATAAATTCACAGGTCTGAGACTTTATGGCTCTGCACACACATAACAGACCCAGCTCCCGTGCAGCTGCTTTCAAACTGTAGCGGATCAAGCTCTGGGCTACTCACAATATACAGCAGTGAAACTACAGTCAAGCTATGCAGCATGTTATGAACTATATAACTAACTACGATGAAGCTTGACGAAGGTGTGCTTTGACCGTCACACTGTATGTTGTAGCAAACTAGCAGTCTTGTGAGGCGGGTAACCGTATGTGTGTTAATCTGTAATTAACAGTGAAACAAGACTGATAACTGTTTTCAGCTGCTGAGTGAACACATAACCAATGGGAGTTTATTGAAGACCTCATTGAATAGTTTGACAATCACAGTTTCTGCTGAGCATGCTTTTTTTGAATACACCCATGGGCGCGAGATGAGATTTAAATCAATCATTTTAGCCATTTTCCCAAGAATGTTTAAGTATATTTCTGCTGGGAAATGAATAATTAGCGACCAAATGAGATTTTGATGTGATCTAAATGACCAATTCACTACTTGTCGGTGTGTTTGAGAAAAGTAATTATGTATTTATGATTTTTTTTTTTTTTTCAGTGTGCCTGCATGATGTTTCTGAATAAATCAACTGAGATGTTTAATCTAACTGTGAAATATTATCAGTTTGGTTCTGGCTTTCAAAGAGACAAATCTCCGTGGAAACACCAATTTTCCCAATCTTTTCAGTCTTAATAGTTTGCTTGACTTTCCTGGAACCGCTTGAAGAATGAATCCTTCCTTTCTGAGAGAAAAGAAAACATTTTCACATCTAATTGTGAAATGACTGCACTGCAATGTTGGACGTTTAGAGATTTCTTTGGGAATATTAGCAAGAAGCTTTAATGTCCATTTTAGACAACTCTTTATTTAGTAGATTCATATTGTATGTCATTATAATAGTCAACTGTGAGACCCAATCAGAACACACTTTTTGCTGTATTAATATACAGGCAACCTCAATAAAGATACACCATGTAATCTCATCATGCGCGTATGGCGGAGCCAAGTAACAATCATTCAAGGATGATAATTGAAAACAGTTGGAAGGATGTTGGTGGAAAATCCCATAATTATATCAAGATTATTCCTCTGTATTATTGAATCCAGTCATTGAAATGAAGATACAGCCATCTTACTGCTGGAACCTCTGCTTGAAGTACAATTCACTTCCATCTAATGTGGCACTGGATTCATAACTACAGAGAGGTTTCCATTTTCTTTGAAGATAGTGCTAGGAACAGCCATATCCTCAACAACATGGCAGAGATAAACATGAGATAAAAATTTCCCAAAAGCATCGTTAGCCAACTAACATCGCAAATTTCATTGTTACTAACAACGATTTGCCGTTTCCCGAGAGCATAGTTAATTAAAAATTAAAAAAATTAAAACATTAAACAAAATGTCATTTACATGTTTTAGTTTCTCAAGAGATTTTAAGCACATGTGCACATGTTCTCTAGTACATGAGAATGAGCGAATCTGGAAATAAAGCAAAAGAACTGAGAAAAATGAGAATTAGTCCACAGATTTCATTGACATAATTTATGCCAAAAAAAAAATCTAGCCTTAATTAAATCTCAAACAGATTCATTTAAAGAAGTTTTTACTCCACCACCTGCACGACATCATACACCAAAATGGCTGAACGACAGATTTCCGACAATACGGTTTCGGGAAACAGGCGTGACTAGCTAGTTGATTTGTTCAACAATGCACTCAAAAAAATATTTCAGTCTAAACATACGTTTAATGTAATTTAATTACATAGCAATTTTCCATCCATTTGGATGACATAGTTTTACACACATAAACAAACTAATAAACTTAATGTGATTCATATTTGTCAGTCATACGTAAATGAAATAGGTCAGATTTATGTAATAGTTCCCACTGTTTAGTGGTCATGTGTGTGCGCACTACTGAGTTAAAGTACCGTTGAAGCAGTGTCAGAGTTAATGAGATCATTAAGTGATGATTGAACATTAATGATGAACGCCTGCTGTTAACAAGCAGAATCACTGAAGGACAGAGAAACAACTGATGAAATCAACTGAAGATAAAAGACATTTAATCTCTACTATTACATAAATCTGACCTATTTCATTTACGTATGACTGACAAATATGAATCACATGAAGTTTATTAGTTTGTTTATGTTAAAACTATGTAATAGTTTTCCAAAACCTGTGCTGGAGGCCCCTCAGCCCTACACATTTCGTCCATCTCTCCTGATTCAACTCGTCTGCCAGTTTAACATGCATCCAGAGACACTGGTTTAACTTTATTTACATATTTACATCATATCCAACATTTTTATGGAGAGAAGTTTAAAGAATTTTTACAGGATTCTGCTAAGATAAAAGCTTTATGATTTGAAATGTTTGAGGGTTTGAACATTTGAAAGTGAAGAATTTAAGGCATAACTATTAGTACTAGAACACCGATAATTTTAAAAAAAAACCCAAATTTTATATATATATATATATATATATATATATATATTTAAATATTATCCTTTTTTTAAAAGTACAATTTACAACAGAAATCTATTCGTTTTTTGTAAATGGTGTTAAAACTACTACTACTACTAAATATTTCATTCCTATAATAAAGATATAAAATAATTACTTTTTGTTTAATTTTGATTGTTTACTTTAATACAAACATCAAAGAACCATGAACATGTGATTGTGTTGTTAAATCATTTACGTGTAAAGGGTTCGTCTGACAATGAAAATGAAAATTGGCAATTGGTAGCCCCCTGCTCCAGAACATGTGAGCCTTGAAAATAGAGTTTCCAGAGATTTCCAGAGATTTCACTCTAGAACTTGAACTCAATGCTTGTTGCTGATTCCTTATGGCACTTGTTAAGCTACACTCTCTCTCTCTCTGTGTGTGCTTTTGTTGTTATCAGTGTTTCTGCTATTGTATGTTTTTATTGTTATGAGCTCACCAAGATTTTTCCACTATGTTGGTATGGCAATAAAGTACTGGATCTTCAATGGCTTGAAAGAGTTACAAATATGACTTCAGAGTGAACTAACTTCACTTCAAAGACTTTGATATATGACTCAATTCACTCCTTCAGTGAACATCTGTGGGATTATATTGGCTCCATGACTTGCAGAGTTGGTTTATTTTTACCGTTGCCTCTATTTTTACTGTCTTTTGATTTGGATTTTCAACATTTATGAAGTGTAAACAAAAGTATGAATAAGTATAAAATTAACATGTGGGAATGGGCGTATATTGTTACTGTAAGTCTTGCTTTCTGTAACTCAAACAATAGCGTGCGATGTCGTGTCATGGATTAGAGGGAGTAAATCCCTCAAATACAATGTAAGTCGCAAATGAAATCACCATGGGTTGACGATCAAAGTGGACAATTCTGGAATATTGCGGTATTTGTTATAACATCATTAATGTTTTGAATACATGTGCCTCGTAATCTTGAATAACGTTCTCTTCTCTGATGATGAGGATGGGGCAACCTGTCACTCACATGAGATCACCCAATAGCAAACCACAGCCATCCAACCAATCCCACATGAAAAAAATCAAGCCCCGCCTATAGGGTTCAGTGTAATTACTGCCGTAATTCCAATGAATGAATTGGTGAGTTTGGTAACACTTTATTTTACAGTGTTCTTGTCACACATGTTACATGTAGTTACTATAATAATTACTATGAATTTCGTATAATTACATGTAATCAATTTCAAACCACATCATAATCCTAAGCCCAAACCTATAGTAAGCACATGTAGTTATTATTACTCAGTAATTACACTGTAACAAGGACTTTAGAAGTTTGACAATCCATCTGCAATTTGAATCTGGAAACTTTAATATTTTGCCGTGGCGTCCTTTGTGTAATGCTTTCTGCTGTGTTTTCTGGTTTGTCCGTCGAGTGTGCTCAGTCAAAGGGACCACCCATAGGGCCGGTCAGCCGCTGATGTCTGTGTGGAATAATGATGTGTCCCTCTGGGAAACACTAGGCTTGTTTCCTGTCCTCTGCGTGAAGGAATCATGCGTGAATGCCGTCCGTCTGATGGGGCGTTCTCCATCAGTCAAACTGAACGCTGACACTTTAGTCACTTCCTAAATTTTTTATATTTTTGCAAACATTTGTGATATCCCTGTCACAACATTTGAGTGAAATCACTGTCATACCCGAACCTCAGCCTCAGGTGACGGTGGTTTCAAAAAAAATTACAGGACACAAAAAACAATTAACTTATAAACACACACACTATCCTTGTGAGGACTCTCCATAGACGTAATGGATTCTATATGCATTTGTTGAATTTTTTAAAATAAAATGTTTCCTATTTTGCCATTTTGAAACAAAATGCTTAGTATGTTCATTGCTTGACAACATGAATAAAAGTGCCAAAGTTTAACTGATGAACTTACACTGAAGGCCACATTTACATTACATGGTTCACGTGACACAATTACAGTTTTTTCCTCCCATGTGGCACAGATTGGATGTGACCCACAAACATGGATTATGATATTCTCCGATCGGCTTTAGGCCCCACGTATATGTGGAAATAAAGCTGACATGAATTGTATGCATGCACTAGTGTCAGCCACGTAAGTGGACAGATTGGATTTTTCCAGCAATGCCATAGAAAAAGTGACGGTGGCGACCGATGTCAACTCAGGTGGACACCGACCACAGCGACTACAGCAGCAATCATTGCTACATCCACACAGGCTGAAACAAAGACGCTTTTTTCCTTGATATTTTGCTGGTATTTGATGATGGTGCGGAAAGCAAAAGCTTGTCTCATTTTAATCTGCGTCCATTGCAAATTGCATTGTTTTTACTTCCTTTTTGGCTTTCGAGGGTCTTGTGCATATAGTGTAAATGCATCAATGGAATATGGGTCACTTTTAAAAGAAGGTAGTCAAAACAAGGATATATTAAACAAATCACAGCCTGCAGTGTAAAAGCAGCCATAAAGTCTACATAGCAAACATTCAGAACACACCCAAGTCAGAGGTGTGCTGGCTCGTGTCGTTCGTTTATAACATGCATTCTTTTCCTTTAGCATTTCTCTCAAACATATTGTCTAATGTGTTCTTTGGTTTATAGATTCATTTTCTCCTGCAATGGCTCGAGTTTATCGCTTGTTTTCCTTGCGGTTGTTTAATTAAGTGACACAGTGATGTGTGCAGCTTCATTGATCTCCTAATGACTGATGAAATCACCACACTCTGTGGTTTTTGCAGCCAAACGCTCCAGTTCCTGTTTTCCTCCACATTTAGCATGATGAAAGATCGGCAGTGAACATACGTCTGAGCGCTGATCGCTTTATCAGGTGTCTTAGGGTGCTTTCACACCTGTCTCATTTAGCTCGGTTGAATCGCACCAGAGTTCGTTGTCCTCCTCGGTTCGGTTCGTTTGGGCAGGTGTGAATGCAGCAATCGCACTTGGGTGCACACCAAAAGTGTTCCAAACAAGCGTACCGAGACCTTCTTCACAGCAAAAACCCCAGAGTTAAATCAACTCTTACATCTAAGGCTGTGGCTGAGGTCAGTTGTAGTTCTTGTGTTTCTCTGTCCTTCAGTGATTCTGCTTGTTAACAGCAGGTGTTCATCATCAATGTTCAATCATCACTTAATTAATTGCTTAATTATCTCATTAACTTGAACTCTGCTTCAGTGTTACTTTGACACTATTTAGAGAGGGAGCAAATGTTATCTGAGCAGAGCTGATTTAACGCTGGGTTTTTACTGTGTTGAAGAGGTGGTCTCGGTACGCTTTCAAGCAAACTCTGGAGCGGTTCACTCGAGATGTATCGTCGCAATCCGACCCAATGAACCCAACAATGTCATAATTCATAACAAGAAATGTGTACTGGTAAAAAGTGCTGTCAGATTCTGTGAGTGAGCACATTCATTACAGTAGTTGAGAACCAAAGAGTGTCTCTTCATCTTAAATGTTTTGTAATCGCGCAAGAATGCTGAGTTTGAGTTTGCCTCAGCATTAAAACAAATGTAGTACATTATTTAACAGCGGGAATGACGGCTACATTTGTATAGTGTTTGCTTGTGTCTACAGTTACAAAAAAAAGCCACAACTTGTCGAATGCAACATTGTGACAAATTTAGTGGCGATCCATAGGTGTGAAAACACCTCAAACTCAAGATCATATTCACATCGCTTTTGATGTTTGAATTCATTTCATGTGTACTGAATTATTTCTTGTTGCTCTTTCATGTTGATTACCGTGTCATAATGGAGTGTTAATGTCATCCCACAAAAAGACATCACAGTTGATTTGAAACAGACACATTTTAAAACAAAGCATATTTTCAATATCTTTCTTTTTATTGCAAACAGTATGATACAAAAGATAAGCTTCTTTTAAGACGGTGGCATGTTTTACAGTTTTTTAAGGAAATAAAGAATAAGGGAAAAAAAAAAAAAAAATTCTGGTGTTTTCATCGAGATGTAGCCAACAGCCGGCAGAATTTCCAGTAAAAAAAAAAAGAAAAGAAAGAAAAAAGTTCCAGTTGTTTCTATGACAGCTTTGATCAAGAATCACAATTATAATCGGTTCTCAACTAGATCATCAAAATAACATTTTTAAATGGAAACATTAACAAATGATAAATAAATGAGATGGTTAAAGTTTGCACTACAGCTAAATCGTCATCATCATCTCCGGAAACGTTTTATCGCAAATTAGTCGTCCGACGATAGTACATGATAAAATGCAAATAGTATTACTTTCAAGTCAAATGAACACTAATGAATAAATTAAAGAGGTTAAGACTCGATGACAACCTGACCAATGGTGAGCTGCGGAGGAGCCTCAGGTCAAAGGGCACTTCCCGTTTCTCCTCCAGCAGAGGCGATCTCTATAGGCACAGATGGACGAAGGCAGTTTTCACTGAAACAAGAGCTCAACTGATACGGCAGCCGCAGCCGCACTTTAGGCACGGACTCTAGAAGTACTGTACATCTGTTCAACACTTAACCCGCACATACTCTGCCCAAGTTTTAAGAACCCCTCCCCCACACAGATATATACAGAGGAAAATATCAGGCGAAGGATTCTTTACAAAAATATCGTCAGTGGAAGTCAGGGAGCGTATAAATCCAACGAAACCGAGAAAAACAGAGACCACATACACAGTACATACTAAAAATAATTATCTTGATCTGTCCTCACAGAGGATTTCTCTTTTGTTTCATTATATCTAGAAAAATATAATCACAACTCCAAGCAATGTAAAAAGGCACAGTTGGGAGCCATTCCGTTAGTCTCAGTACTTTAAAAGAACTCCAGCGTCTCTGGACGGGTGCTTAGTCTCTCACTGTCGGGACAGCTGGGTGTAGACCGGCTGCTGCTCCCAGTGCTGTGGGCTGTGCGCCTGCGGCACGGACGGGACGCCCGTCGTGTCTGCGATAGGGGTGTACATGGGCCGCTGGCTGGGGCTCATGTAGCTGAAAGCGGGGTACTGCCCCGTGGCGTGGCTGTAGTAGGAGTTGGCGGGACTCTGGTGCTCGGCGTACTCGTACTGTGCGCGGCCGACGGAGGGGTAGGAGGTGCTGTAGTGCTGCAGGTTGAAGGAGCCGTAGGTGACGTGCTGCGGCGAACCCTGCCGCTCGCTGTAGTGGCTGGGACTCAGTTGCTCGGTCTTGATCTGCGTCCTCTGCTGGCCTTGGCTCTGCTCGCCCAGCGAGTGCTGCTGCTGCTGCTGCTGTTTGGACATCCAGCCGTGGGCCGCGGCCCCTCCGGCCCCGTAGCCGCCGGAGTACGCCTGGGCGCTGTTGGACACCGGGATCCCCGGGTGCCCGTGAGGAGGCAGGTACTGGTCGAACTCGTTGACGTCAAAAGGCTCCATGTTGGAGATGACGTCACTGCTCAGCTCGCCAATGTCTACAGCCCCAAAGTCGATGCCCTCCTGCAGCGGGCGGCCTTCGCGCTTCAAGTCTGCTTTGCCGGATGGCAGGTCTGTTTTGGGGGTTGTTGGGGGTGTGGGGGGGCCTTGGGACTGACCTGCTTTTCAAAACGGAGACGAGAAAAACATTTTTAGTGGCACAAACTATCTTGCTGACGCAAGCAGAAAGCTAATAAAGATAGACAGCGACATTAAGAAGGCCAGATAAGATTTATGAGTTTCCCTGCAGCCGTTACATAAGGTGCTGTCGCTCGGTGTTTTCAAAGGCAGTTCGAATGAAACCTTCTGTGCTCGTGCGATGTTCAAGTACCTGAGTGGTCTCCGGGGGAGTGGACTTCGCCCATGCTGGACGCGGGAGAGTCGGCCTGCTGCAGGGCTTTGAATATGGCGTTGGGAGAGATGTGGGTTTGTTCGCCGTCCTCGGCTTCAGCTTGGCCGTTCTTCACGGATTTTCTCCGCCTGGGCTGGTACTTGTAGTCAGGGTGGTCCTTCTTGTGCTGGACCCTCAGACGCTCGGCCTCCTCCACGAACGGACGCTTCTCTCCCTCGTTCAGTAGTCTACAAATATCCGTGAGAAATGATCAGATTTACTTTCTGTGCCTTCTTCAGTTAATAATAAACAAATGACGTACTCTTTAAATGACTCATGTTTAGTTTTTTCCCCCCCTGAAACCCTTTTCTAACTTGAAATCGATCCAGAACAACATCTAGACAATTTCTTCAAGCTGAAGATTTTTACCAAATGAGCTTTTTCTACACTAATGTGCATGTAAAGTAATGGTTAGGATCTATCCTTTTTCTCGTATCAAGCTTATTACCATTATTCAATGTAATGCAAATGCAATGCAAATACAAAGTCTTTCCAAGTACTGCTCTGACTTCTAGAGATTTTCTAGATCAAAAATAAGTGAATAACAAAAAAGTAAAGCAAAATCAAACTCTTACCTCCAGAGTTTCCCGAGGGTTTTGCTGAGCTCGGCGTTGTGTAGGTGCGGATACTGATCCGCCAGTTTCCTGCGCGCGGCTTGAGCCCAAACCATGAACGCGTTCATGGGTCTCTTCACGTGCGGTTTGTTCTTGCTGGAGCCGTTCACTCGCACAGGCATGGGCACCAGGGTCCAGTCATACCCCTTCAGAACCTGCGACACCGCGTCTCTGATACACACGGGGAACTTGTCTTCCTCGTCCTTTTTAAACTCTCTCAGGTGTTGCTCCGCTCGGGTGTTCTCGCTGTCCGACCCAGATCCGGACGGACACGGAGACCCGGCGGAATCCTCGGACATGCTCGGGCTGGGCGCGTCTGAGAGACTCTTGTCCTGCTCGTCGCTCATTTTCAGGTAGGAGTCGAAGAGATTCATGCAGAAGAATGAAGAAAACTCTAGTGCAGCGGTAAAATCCTCCTGCAGGAGTTGAGATGAGTGCGTTGAATGCGCGCGCCCGTGCGCAAAAGAGCTCCAAGTGTCAAAATGTCCTCAGAACTGCTCAGATTTGCTTCTCGCAGGTAAATAAACATATGCAGCACGACATATATCACTGAGATGAGGACAAATCCCGTCTGAGTGTATTTGTGTGGAGATATGGAGAGGCTCTGCTCCCTCTCTCTCCGAATCACATCACTTATATATGGATGGATGAATGAGGCGGAGCACCGAACCCGATCTCTCTCTCTCTCTCTCTCTCTCTCTCTCTCTCTCACACACACACACACACACAGTGCAAAGAGAAAAGAAAAAATAAACATCAACATGACACACTACAGTTTGAAAATATAAAACTACAACAACCTGTTGCTCCCTTGGTTCCTTGAGTATTTAGGCTACACTATAAAAATGCGTAACCGTAGATGTGGCAAGAGCCTAGAGAAATCTTTTTAGTTTAGTTTTATTCATAACTGAAAAATACTTAATTACACCAAGACAATAATTTAGGCCAGCTGGTACAAATGTATGTAGTATAGTATAGTACAGTAGTGCTGTAGTGTAATAGCCTAATGCCTTTCGGGGTTTTTTTGAAGGTATAAGCCTCACCTGATGACGTCTGCAGTGCAAAATCACTCGAGGGTTTGTTTTCTGTTTTCCATCTGAAGTCTTTTTTTTTTTTTTTTTTTTTTTTTTTTTTTACATTTCTTCATTTGATACATCTAAATGTCAAAGAAGTGTAGTGGAGTGTATGTATAGTGTGTGTTTTTGCTCAAATCACTCGTGTGTGTGTGTGTGAATGACAGCGCGCGGGGTTTTTTTCGTTGTGTGGCCGATAGGGGGCGACATGAGTTCAGAGACTCAATCCTACACAAACAACTGCTTTACTCCGTTTACTTCAAACCAAACAATGAACTTCGCTGAAAAATGTCTTTCCTTATTATCACTTTTTTTTTTTAATTATGATTGAAATTTCAACACAGCACAGTAATTTAGGAGCACCTCTCCAAAAACCTTTGCTTTGCAAATTTGCCTCTACAAAAACCAAAACGGCTGAGCATACTGTCACATGTTGTCTTTGTAAATTTCTTGTGTGAAAATAATGGAAATGTTCTGTGGTTTTGTCAAAGACAAGAATTTAACGATACAGGAAGGCATCGACAAATGAAAGTTTTCATTGAACTTGCATTTTTTACATTTGCTTGTGATTACCATTGATTTTGTATTCCTCATTGCTTATGAATATGTATATTTAAGCCTTTTAGTTCAATCACATTAAAAAAATGCATTATTAGCATGTATGTGTCATAGCTGTCAAACATTCGACTGAAGATCTTTCACTTATGTGAATGTGCGTCTGACTGTACTTCACTCATTATGAATAACTTTCATTGATATGCTCTCGGTATTTTGAAACTGTAAGTTCAAACGCAACAGTACAACATCAATATAATAAATCTTTGGTAGTAGGGTCAAATAGAAATTGCTCAGTTACTCTCTGTCTCTCTGTGTTTATTTGTGCAAGTAATGTTGTGGAAATGTAATTTTGGGCAGAACGTGGGCTACACATGTGTTCCTCATGAGCTACCTGAAATATCATGTTTAATAGATGACAGATGTGCGTCTACCCTCTCTCTGCATCGCTAAATTACCACAATTACATGATGAGAAAAGCCAGCTTTTTTGCCTATTATAAAACGGGCAAATCATCTACACTATCGTTCAAAAGTTTGGTATCTGTCCAATTTAGTATGTTTTAAAAATATAAAATGGCATCATTTGTATCATCAATACAGTTAAAACAGTAATATTGTGAAGTCGCATTATCATTACATAATTTTCAATAAGTGTTTTATGTGTGAATATATTTTTAAATGTGATTTTTTTCTGTGATCAAAGCCAAATTGGTAACACTACAATAAGGTTCATTAGTTTACATTAATTAACTACATTAGTTAACATGAACTAATAATGAACAGCGCTTATACGGCATTTATTAATCTTTGTTAATGTTAATTTCTACATTTTCTAATATACTATTAAAATTTTGTTTACATGAACAAACAATGGACAACCGTATTTTCATTAACTAACGTTAACGGAGATTAGTAAATTTAGTAAGAAATGTATTGACCATGGTTAGTTCATGTCAATTAATGCATTAACAAATTTTTAACTGATGAACCTTATTGTAAAGTGTTACCGCTGAATTTTCAGCATCATTACCCGAGTCTTCAGTGTCTATCTATCTATCTATCTATCTATCTATCTATCTATCTATCTATCTATCTATCTATCTATCTATCTATGTCTAGTCAATCATCAATCAATCAATCAGTCAATCTATCTATCTATCTATCTATCTATCTATCTGTCTGTCTGTCTGTCTGTCTGTCTGTCTGTCTGTCTGTCAGTCCGTCCGTCGTCCGTCCGTCCGTCCGTCCGTCCGTCCGTCCGTCCGTCCGTCCATCCATCCATCCATCCAACCAACCAACCACCCAACAAGGTTTTTATTTTACGTTCTGCTTTATGGAACCCTTGTTTCCGCCACTGAATCAAAACCAAAAATAGATAATTGTGACTTTTTATCTCACAATTCTGACTTTTTTCCCCCTCAGAATTTCATGATATAAACTCGCATTCTGAGAAATAAAGTCACAGTTATCTTTTAAATTGTTTTATTCCATAGCTTTCTTTCCGCTGTATATTAGCAGTGCAGGGTGAAGCAGGTTTCAGATCAGTGTCTTTCCTCGGCACCTCCGTATACGTCGACGTAGCTGTTGGTGCAGCGGTCGAGTTTTACACACAGGTAGCAGAGGCGTGGGTGGGTTGTGCGGTATCGGCCGGTGGTCTGCAGGGAACTGATACAGCGGGTCCCTCCTTATTCTGCCCTGAGCGCGAAGCACCGCTCCTCATGCACTGTAACGCTGGGAAAATTCTCAGCTTTATTTCGAGCCCCAGTGTTAAAAACTGGGAGACAAACAGTGAAAGTCAACTGTTAAATCATGTCCCCCACTCCTGTTCACGCTTGCAGATTCTGTGGCTGTCAGCTGAGTGGCTTGCTTGGTGTGTGTGTTTGTGAAGTATAGCGTTCGAGCTTGTGTGTCATGCTTGTATTGTTCCTCCGTGTACTTTTATAATGGCAGACAACCCTAAGTGATGTTTTCAAACAGTAAGATTCAAGAGTGGTCATAATACTCCCCTGCTATAAAACTGTTGTGGCTTCTCCTCAAAAGAACTGCATTCACCTGAGGCAATATTGGCTGGATCACGATAGTGCGAGATGCTCCATTCAGGGCTGTAATTGCAGATATCCTGGCTACAATGCATAGGATCTAATGATTAGCAAAGAACTGTTTGACAACTGTGAGTGTATTTCAGCAGTGGTGTGTAACACTGTCACACTATATATATTTAAATTGTAGACATCTGAAATAATAAAAAACACTAATGTCAAATATATCGATTTGTCAACACATACAGATTCTGAAATATCTGAAACACTTCCAATACTCATTTTCCACAGAATAGATACACGATACCGGCTGCACTTTCTCGCTCTCTCATCTCTCCGATAGCGTGTTGTCACACAAACTCTGGAAAACCGCTTCTCAGAACCAAATTGAGTTCTTGTTTGCTGCTTATTGTGCTTAAACGGTCCAATACACACAAAATCATGGAAAAAATGCCGGTCTTGGTAAGTATTCACATAAACACAGTCAGCTATGTGTTAGACCGGGAACACACCAAGCCTCTAGGTCCAAAGTTGCCCTGACACACCAAACCGACGGCCGACATCCGCGTATAAAGGAGATAACTAATAAACTAAAGACTGCATGCATACAAACCATAAACAAAGCAGCGCTTGCTTACCGTTTTGAATATCGATCATGCTGATCACGTTCTTTATTCCACTCCGCATTCGAGTGCTCAGGTAAGATGACGTAAAATTAGAACAATCTTCTGTCTGTGCCGTCATGCTTACTTTCATAACTTTCGCTTATATTCGCGTGAACTGGCCCAACATGTTGAATCGGCCGAAAAACAGCCGACGAGGACCAACTTCAGGAACACACTGAGAAAACTTTCCCCTCCAGAAAGCAAGGTTAACTTACCGTCACAAACAGGTATGCATATAACACCAAGCCTTCTGACTTTCTAATTATTATTTGAAACTTTGAATTGTGTCTTTGATTGTATTTAATTGAGTCTTTGTGCACCTGCAATCTTTTAGCCCTGATGAAGGCCTGTTTGCCGAAACGCGTTGTTGGTGTATTTTTTTTTTTTTGCACCAGAATAACCATACAACACTTCTACTCGCATATCCTAAAAGTTACCTTCCTTTTTGTAACTGAAAGTTGAGGTTATCCCTTTACTCAGAATAAACTTGACATAACCTGCTTTCTGGAACACCCCCACCCCAACCTCCAGCTTCTTGGATCATTTCAAGAGTCGAGTCGTGAACTCTTCCAAATGATTCAGTGAACCGATCCAAACAGAGCAACTCTGATTCATGAACTTGAGATTTTCCACCAGGTTCTAGACTCAGTTAACGGTTGAGTCCATCTGTGTTGCCTTTGAAGATAGGCCTGATTGAAAAGCACCTTCTAGGGATTGTTGCATTTAGTGGAAAAAAGAAGGGTATTTGGCTTCTATCTGGTAGAGGCTCAGTGAAGAATTTGAGGAACTCCCTGCTGCATCGACGGGCAGACCTTTTCTCTTGGAGAAAAGAAAAAAAAACAAGAGGAAACATGAAGGAAGGAATGGAAAGATGATGGAGTCTGTGGCCTAGACTTGTGAGAAATGACTTTGCACCCGTCTGCTACTTTCCCCTCAGAAGTGCCAGCTTCCACAAGCCTGCCAGGATGGATACACCTGGACTACCGACCCAGCAGTGACAATCGGACGGGGATCGCTCTCCTCTTATTCCCAACCCAGGTTGTCGGCACACCGTCAGAAAGCCGCTCCGTACGGACGGCCGTCTCAGAGTGTTTGCACGGCCAGATCAGAGCGCAGCGACACGGGTTGAATGTTGACACATAGCATTTTGGAGAAGCTAACGTTTGAACAAGACTTATCACGGGCCTGACACCTTTAGAAGGCCCAACTCAAATGATCCCACAATGTTTTTTCACACTTCCCTGACAGCCCCCACCAAAGCTGGCAAAACGGTGCACTCTTTCAGATAAGTGGAGCGCAAGAAATAACAGGACTCAAGCAAGGGTGTAAAAAAGTTGTTTTCTGGCAAACTACTCAATTACGTCGCAAATTAGCTTTTTAGTACACCAACATGAACAGTATTTAAGCTGGTTTTTAACCCCTGTTCAGATGCAGCAGAAGCATTGTATTCCATTTTTGTGGTCATCCTTGCAAATCTCAAATTGTAGCTAAAAGTTCTACTTGGTATAGTAAAGAAAACGATTTATGCCACAGAAAAGCAACGTCTTTAACAAGCTTATGGAATACAACTGTCCATGCCTCATTGTTTAATCATTTAAACGTCATAAAACAAGGATTTTTCCCTGTAAGAATCTGATACTGAATATTTTCCATCAAACAGCCAGTTATAAAGTCATAAAGAAGCGGTCAATTTCAGCCTTCTCTTTTACAGCCCATAATTGCACAGTTGCACAGTTCCTTGTGTGTCTTTCTTGGCGTTCGTCTCTGTTTGAAGATGTGGCCATTATCTTGGTCTTATCGGCTTCTGGTTTCGAGTTAAGTGAAACACCTTGTGCACTTACTGAATGAGGATATGCGTGAGGGGCCGGTCGTCCCAGATAAAGCCGCGCCGTTGGACGGATCCCACCTGTAGAGGGGGAGCGCGATCAAACTCCCACCGACCACACAAATGTGCAGCAAAGTCTGTACTTTCAAACTTGTGTGTTCTGATGCTCTCATTTGTTCAATTATCAAAAAGACTGAGCAAGATCACGCAACACCTTACGAATGTCTCCTATACAGCAGATCATGTGACTACAACAACAAACACTTTGAAGGGTTTTAAATGAGCTTTTATTAATTCTGTACAAAAATGTCATATTTTACCAGTATAATCCTTCTTCTTTTTCTGTCTTTGCATGTATAAGGTTCTATTTATTTATTTGTTTATGTCTGTTTGTGTACTTGATAGAGCAAAATGGGCACTGCACCAACGAAATCCCATCAGGGAAGCGGGTTATAGTCGCTGTTGCCATCCCTTCTTTGTTTTTTATTAACATTGATTTACATCTACACTTATTGTAACTATTACTGCCACTTATTTGTCTTTATTGTTCTGTCTGTGGAACAGCACATGCCACTTTTATCTCAGTGCCCTCCCGTTTTTTACTTTTTCTTTTTTCTTGATTATTTATTTATGGTTTATGTTAGCCCTGTTATTGTCACTGTATGTCACAAGCATTTCAATACACAGTTTTCCCCAGTGTTAACTATGTAAATGATAAATGACCTCTTGACTCTTGATTTTATGGCAACACTTTACAGTAACTTTCAACACTAAGTTAATGTATCAATCAGCTATCATCAGTTAACAGTAAATAAACACACACACATACACACACACACACACACACATACATATATATATATTTAAATGAGTAATATATAGGTAACACTTTAGTAAGCAACTAGTTAAAAAAGTGTTACCAATGTATTCTATGATACGGTATCCTCATTTAGCACACATGATTTTGTCGTGTGTGTGTTATTCCGTTTTTGCTGCCTTGGCTTGTTGCCCGACCTTCTTTCAAAAGCGGTTAAGTATTAGTTTAAAACAGGAAAAGGCATCAAAAGTGTTGTCCAACTTGTTATATTAGTCTGCTAACGTATGATTAGCCGATACAAAAATTTCAACAAAGTCTGGAGTTGAAAATGGTTCTCTTGCAGATAAGTAACTGTCTGGCGTATTAGTGTGAAGACTTCACCGGTGACTCATGCAGATGTCTAGAGCGTGTGTGTGTGCTTGCTTGAAGATACTGATTCAGTTCGAGGTTTGCGCTCGAATCTCAGCACTGGTTTAGTCTGGGTCGACAAACCGCCGTGACTCACGGATTTATCTGAGAGCTTTGTGACCTCCAGTCGAGCTGCTGGGTTGTGGGTCTATAATTAAACTTCTAAAGTTCCCGTTCACATTCACACAGGTGCGTTCACATCAACTGCACCTCCCATAGACCTGCTGCCATTAGCAAAGCCCAAAACTCTTTCAGCTGATGTTCTTCCACTTTAAACAATGTCATAAAATTCTGTCTTAGTGAGAATAGTTGCAAACTAACCCATTTGAGTTGACCAATGGGTAACTGGCTACGCTATTTTAAAACCATTTGAACCTTGGAGAGACGGTCTTGAGTTCTGAATTCCAGTCATTATCGATTGGGCCAACGACTGCTACTAGGAGTTATGAGCTTTTAGGAAGAAGGTTAAAAAAATGCAGCCTTTGAGTGCAAATATCAGAGCCGTAACATCAGAGTTCCTCAACAGTAAGCTGGGTCAATGTCTCCAGAGGTCTCATCTGAGTGCCGTTCGGAACAGGACGGAAACAATCTCTTCTGTGGAATTTCTCACCATCAGCCCTCGCCGCACAGAGGGAAGGGGAGAATGTGACCCCTCTGAGAGCTCCAGGGAACAGATGAATGTGAAGAGGAGGAGAGAGAAAAATCAACAGCCTAGTGGGATTGATGTGCTAATAAAAGCTGCGTAAGCTCTTCCTGTGGACCTCCGACTGACAACATCATGTGACAACAGCGCAAATAACAGTAATGCTCGATACACTCAAAGAAATATTTCTGTCTAAACATACATTTTTGAAACATAGTTGAGCATATGAATAGTAGAGATGAAATGTCTTTTATCTTCAGTTGATTTCATCAGTTGTTTCTCTGTCCTTCAGTGATTCTGCTTGTTAACAGCAGGCGTTCATCATTACTGTTCAATCGTCACTTAATGATCTCATTAACTCTGACACTGCTTCAATGGTACTTTAACTCAGTAGTGCGCACACACATGACCACTAAACAGTGTTCATTAACCTGTGAACTATTACGTAAATCTGACCTATTTCATTTACACATGACCGACAAATATGAATCGCATGAAGTTTATTAGTTTGTTTATGTGTGTAAAACTATGTCATCCAAATGGATGGAAAATTGCTATGTCATTAAACTTATGTTTAGACTGAAATATTTGTTTTGAGTGTAATCGCTTTCTGGCCTTTCTGGATTCAAAAAAGGAAAACTGAATTGTCAGTTTTGAATTGTCTTTTGCTTTTCTTTGATGATTTCCCCGTGCCATGAGTGGGAAACTCATGGGATTTTCTTGTAGCCCTGGCGCTCTGAGCATGAGCTGAAGTCAGTTACTGAATGAAGCCAACTGCTTTGTGTCATAAGTTTTTATAGTGAATTCTTACTGTAGCTATGTTTCCATCCAAAGTTGTGAAAGTAACTAATGTGCAAATTTGGAATATCGCATAAAACCTTTGTGAATAAAGCACAATTTCCATTCGATGTGTTCAGGAGGGAAAAAAAGTCTCTTCTTGGGAAGTCAAAATGGAAGTTGCTGCAATCGGGGAAGAAACTGTGGCTCTCTGACGAAACACAATAAACGCTGTCATGTTATGTTGCAATCCGAGGCGGACACCTGGTGTTTGGGAAGGCAATCCTGTGAGAAGCTTCTGGGAGGTAATTATACTCAATCATTCTGATGACAGGCGTTTTAAAACCACCAAACCAAAATTTGAGATGCCGTGATGCGATTGGTCCGCTGGTTAGTCCAGTTAGCAAATCAGAGTAACATGAGGTTTTTGTTGCACATCAAGGAATTTATTCTGTAAATGTATTGCAATCATACTTCATGCGCAATTGAGCGCACAAGTTTTTAATGTGCATTTTTAGAATTTATCCTTTTTTAAAGAATCCTGAGAAAGTATGAAGCAGCACAACTCGATAATAATCAGAAATGTTTCCTGAGCTCATCATATCCGAATGATTTCTGCAGGATCATGTGACTCTGAAGACTGGAGTAACGATGCTGAATTTTCAGCTTTGATCACTGGAATAAATGACTATTTATTACATTCAAAACAGATCATTTAAATTTTACTTGTATTTAACCATTTGATTTTTTATCAAATAAATGCAGTCTGACCCCTGAACTATTTACTCTTGTGTAACTGTTGTTCAATTTGACATTTTTGGATGAAATTAACCTGTAATTTAAATTAGATTTGTACACCAGAGGCGTAGCAGTTCACTTCAGGGGTCCCGACACATATTTAAATGAATTAGGCCTTCAAACATCACAGAAATTAGGGTGTTTTGAAAAAGATGCCCCACAACCCTCCAGAGGACAAAGCGGTTATGGAGAATGGATGGACAGTTGAAAAAGAAGATAGGAAACAAATATATTGTAAGTTTCTGGGGGAAAAAAACATGCTTAGCTGCTCATATGTTGATGTTGCTTTGTGTAAGAAGAGACAGACAGATTTCCTCAGGACACACTTGTCCTCAAGCTCGACTTTGGATTGATTTGAATCTTTGAGTTTTCAGTTTTAATAAGCGTTAATTAGCAGTGCTCAGGAATTCTCGCTTTTCTAAACATTTGGGCCGGTCCTGTCAGTAGACTTCAGCAGACAGGGCGTCAGAGGGTGAACCCCAATGATCTCATCAACCCGTCATCCAGTTCTTTTCGAATTCATGTCAAATCAAGTCATCCTCTAACTGAGCTCTTGCATTATGTGTACACATTCTCACCCAAACCCACTTTTACAGCGCTAACTTACTTTTCACATGTGAAATGTCTGACATTCGCAACCAACACAAGCTGAAGACACAAGAAAAATCATAAATGAGACCTTTTTAAAATGTTTCAAACTGTGCGCGTTTTAAGATATTATAAAAATCATCCCAAATGAAGATCTGACTTTACATTAGATTTTATAGTTCTTCAATTTTTTTGTTTCTTTCTCCTACAAACTATAGGAGAAACATCTGAGGTAAAGTTCGCTCTTTAAACGTAACTTGAGAACTCAATTAAAGGTGCAGTGTGTAAATGTTAGCGGCTACAAAATAGATTTACTAATTCGTTCCCTTGATTTATAACTCATGCGCATGATTTATAAATCGAGGGAGCGAAATAGTAAATCGTGCGCATAATTTATTAAATCAAGCTAACGAAATAGTAGATCATGCACACGTTTTAGCAAATTAAGGGAAGGAAATAGTAAATTGTGCGCATAATTTAATAAATCGAGGTAACGAAATAGTAAATCATGCGCATAATTTAGTAAATCGAGGGGACGAAATAGTAAATCGTGCGCATAATTTAGTAAATCAAGCTAACGAAATAGTAAATCATGCACACGTTTTAGCAAATTAAGGGAAGGAAATAGTAAATTGAGCGCATAATTTAGTAAATCGAGGTAACGAAATAGTAAATTGTGCGCATAATTTAGTAAATCGAGGGGACGAAATAGTAAATCATGCACACGTTTTAGCAAATTAAGGGAAGGAAATAGTAAATTGTGCGCATAATTTAATAAATCGAGGGGACGAAATAGTAAATTGGGCGCATAATTTAATAAATCGAGGTAACGAAATAGTAAATTGTGCGCATAATTTAATAAATCGAGGTAACGAAATAGTAAATTGTGCGCATAATTTAATAAATCGAGGTAACGAAATAGTAAATCATGCACACGTTTTAGCAAATTAAGGGAAGGAAATAGTAAATTGTGCGCATAATTTAATAAATCGAGGTAACGAAATAGTAAATTGTGCGCATAATTTAATAAATCGAGGTAACGAAATAGTAAATTGTGCGCATAATTTAATAAATCGAGGTAACGAAATAGTAAATTGTGCGCATAATTTAATAAATCGAGGTAACGAAATAGTAAATCATGCACATAATTTAGTAAATCGAGGGGACGAAATAGTAAATCGTGCGCATAATTTAGTAAATCAAGCTAACGAAATAGGAAATCATGCGCACGTTTTAGCAAATTAAGGGAAGGAAATAGTAAATCGTGCCACAATTTAGTAAATCGAGGGGACGAAATAGTAAATCGTGCGCATAATTTAGTAAATCAAGCTAACGAAATAGTAAATCATGCACACGTTTTAGCAAATTAAGGGAAGGAAATAGTAAATTGTGCGCATAATTTAGTAAATCGAGGTAACGAAATAGTAAATTGTGCGCATAATTTAATAAATCGAGGTAACAAAATAGTAAATTGTGCGCATAATTTAGTAAATCGAGGTAACAAAATAGTAAATTGTGCGCATAATTTAGTAAATCGAGGGGACGAAATAGTAAATCATGCACACGTTTTAGCAAATTAAGGGAAGGAAATAGTAAATTGTGCGCATAATTTAATAAATCGAGGGGACGAAATAGTAAATCATGCACATGTTTTAGCAAATTAAGGGAAGGAAATAGTAAATTGTGCGCATTATTTAGTAAATCGAGGTAACGAAATAGTAAATTGTGCGCATAATTTAATAAATCGAGGTAACGAAATAGTAAATTGTGCGCATAATTTAATAAATCGAGGTAACGAAATAGTAAATCATGCACATGTTTTAGCAAATTAAGGGAAGGAAATAGTAAATTGTGCGCATTATTTAGTAAATCGAGGTAACGAAATAGTAAATTGTGCGCATAATTTAATAAATCGAGGTAACGAAATAGTAAATTGTGCGCATAATTTAATAAATCGAGGTAACGAAATAGTAAATCATGCACACGTTTTAGCAAATTAAGGGAAGGAAATAGTAAATTGTGCGCATAATTTAATAAATCGAGGTAACGAAATAGTAAATTGTGCGCATAATTTAATAAATCGAGGTAACGAAATAGTAAATTGTGCGCATAATTTAATAAATCGAGGTAACGAAATAGTAAATTGTGCGCATAATTTAATAAATCGAGGTAACGAAATAGTAAATCATGCACATAATTTAGTAAATCGAGGGGACGAAATAGTAAATCGTGCGCATAATTTAGTAAATCAAGCTAACGAAATAGGAAATCATGCGCACGTTTTAGCAAATTAAGGGAAGGAAATAGTAAATCGTGCCACAATTTAGTAAATCGAGGGGGACGAAATAGTAAATTGTGCACATAATTTAATAAATCGAGGTAACGAAATAGTAAATCATGCACACGTTTTAGCAAATTAAGGGAAGGAAATAGTAAATTGTGCGCATAATTTAATAAATAGACAGGACGAAATAGTAAATTGTGCGCATAATTTAATAAATAGACAGGACGAAATAGTAAATTGTGCGCATAATTTAGTAAATCAAGCTAACGAAATAGGAAATCATGCGCACGTTTTAGCAAATTAAGGGAAGGCAATAGTAAATCATGCGCACAATTTACTTGCATGTCATGTGCGGGGCTCCGTAAGCGGCATCTAGCAGTGAGGAATATAGAAAAGCTACAGTGGCCAACACAGGACAAAAATGTTGTCTGAGACAAAGTCAAGCAAACGTGTTCTGTCCGTGTAGATAGCAATGGCTCGTTGTAATAACGGTTCATTATGTAAGGTCTTTATGCACCCTTGAAAACATAGTTCTGAATATTATATTACATTTCTGTCAATAGATCCTCCTAAAATTCACACATTGTACCCTTAACTATTAGTAAGGTAGACAGTGTTTTCTGTTGCGAATGCTTGAGGATTTGAAATGAAGTTTTCAGCCTCATTGTCTGCTCTCATTCTTACAGCCTCTTTCCGCACCTCCACCAACAGCCTCATTTGTCTGATTTATATTGGAAGCAATGAGGCCCCGCAGGGCCCCTGAGAGAGATTTATCCCCTGTGTGAGTCAGTGGACTGCTGTACCTCCGTCTAATTACCCCTCCACACTGAGCCACTGAACACAGGCAATTACAATCCTATTACACTGCGCTACTTGCTAGTCGAGAAATAAATACGACAACTAATCACTAAGAGATGATCATTTTAAGTTTAAGTTTGGTCATTCCCTCAGCTGTGTGTCTGATATTGTCTGAATGCACAAAGCTGAAAAATGAAAAGGTCCCAGAACTTGTGAAGCATGTTAGCCAGAGGCTTTGATTTGTCTAAAGGCCATTTCCTTCTCTGGCTTCCTCGGAAAACATACCACATAATAATGCTGTTTTTCAGAGCAACTGGCCGCACTTGGTGCAGAACTCCTGCTCAATGCCATGCAAAGTAGTTCAACAATGTTTTGCAGTCGGCTCTCTAATGATTGCTTTTCTTGTGATATTGTAACATGTGGCCATTTGGAGGAGAAAGTCATGGATGCACCATTGGACACCACTGGATGAGACCGGTGTTGACATGACACATCGCAATTTAAAGTTTTGGCGATTGTGTTTCCTCTGTAAACCATGGCAGCGATGCTAGCTTTTTCTCCCTTCCTCCTTCCTCTCAGTCAGGGTGGTCAGGCCTCTCGGAGGAGGTAAAGGACGGATTCTGGCCAGACACCAGAAGAAGGATTCGCTAGAAAGTCCTCCAACATAAGTCCTTTACTTCTCAAACGTTTTGGGAACCCTTATAAGGTAGAAAGGTTTCCAAGGACCCCCTCGTAATCATAACAGTGATTAAACCCAAAGTTAATGTGGGTGGGAGTAATGAGCACAAAACTCTTGTTTTATTGGGACAACCCCATGTGTAAATATGGAACTTGTTGTTGACAGAAAAAAAAAAAAAGCATTGGGTTTTATTATTTCGTTCAAAAATAATGTAAAATACACGTTAATAAAAGAAATGTGTATTTTAGTTCCCCTCACTCCACAACAAAACCTTTATCTCTAATGGTATTTAGAAAAAAAAACCAAAATGAAAAATATAAATAGCCTTTTAAAAAATAAACATAAATTATAGTGGCGTTCGCATGTATCTGGATACTTAAAGAGTTAGTTCACCCAAAAATGAACATCAATTTCTCACTTTTTCTTTCACTGCGCACCAAAGTATTCTTGTCTTTAGTACTTCGCTGGACAATAAATGTACACATTTCGTCGCTTTCAATGGAGGATAAAAAAAACCTCTCCGATTTCATCAAAAATATCTTAATTTGTGTTCCAAAGATGAACGAAGGTCATTTGTTTATTTATTGTGTAAACAATCCTGTATGGGCAAAAATGCGTTAAGGTGGTGGTCACGCAAAATACCTTGTAAATTGAGCCAAATAACTCTTTCTATGTTTGGCTGAATGTATTTTATTGTATTTTGATTATATGCTGTGATGTCCAGTCAGTGCGTCGTATTTTTGTGTACATTCAAAATAACAACACTTTGTAAAATAAAGTAAACCAACAGGATGCACATTGCGCCGTCTCAGTCTCTGTGAACTGTTTTCTGAAACCCATGTGTTTGCCTCACACACCAGAACTACGTCTATGAAAACCTTTAAAGTGCCTACACAGTTAAAGTTAATGAGATAATTAAATAAATAAAATAAAACAACATCTAAACCTCTGTTAGTTCTCAATAAGAGCTTCTGTAGACGTCTGACAGAAATAAAGCCAGTCTGGTCAGTAATAAGTGAATCAGATGTTTTAATCAGATCTTTACAGATTGAATGTCTTTTATCTTCACTTCTTGATTTCATCAGTTCTTGTGTTTCTCTTTTCTTCAGTGATTCTGCTTGTTAACAGCAGGTGTTCATCATTAATGTTCAATCATCGCTTAATTAATTGCTTAATTATCTCTGCTTCAGTGTTACTTTAACACTATTTAGAGAGGGAGCAAATGTTCTCTGAGCAGAGTTGATTTAACTCTGGGGATTTTACTGTGTATGTTTTGGTTTTCTGAAATTAGATGCGTAATATTGGTTCCTTTGGAATATAAGTCGCCGCACGTTTCAAATACCTGACTCAGTATATAAAATACGGTTTAGCAAATTATTTCGTGGACCCTTCTATGTGGGTGTTTCTGCACGCAAAACTTCCTGAACAAGATGAAGAAAACCATGCATACTCAGAATTTACAAGTATAATTGGCTATATGTTGTTCCCCAAACCCCACCCCCATCCAATCACAATCACTTAGCGTAAACAGAGCGCAGACCCCAGTAGCTAATTTCCTCTGTCCTATTTCCCTCTGCAGCCACTTCACTTCAATTTGTTAAGACGTCGTATTAAATGTGCTGGACAAAGTGGACGGCCCCTGCATTTCAGTGAGCCAGTAAACAGGGTCAAAGTTGAATTGAGGGCTGGACTTGATTACAGTGTTTTGATTTCCAAACTTGCTCTAAGAAATTTGCAAAACAGGCGAGCGCTTAATGGTCGTTGTCTTGTTTTGTTTCTAGTTCAAGTGGTTATGCTGTACTTCTGTGTCCTTGCTGTGATTTTCTGTGTTCAGCGAAGAACGTTTACCTTGAATTTTGCATGCAGCACGTGACCGAATGCACAGCAGTATGTTGCGGCTGTGCCAGCGTCTCGTAAAGTTGCCACGTCCTGTAAAATTCTGAAAGGGATACTTATTAGGGCTTTATGCATTAGTGAACTTTATTTTATTAGTTTTTAACTCCTCCCTCGGGGGGTCTGTAAGCTGCCGTTGTATTTTCAGACCGGTCTTTATTTGTCATTACGCTGCCTTCTCCTGTTTACTGTCCCCAACTTCACCCCCTCTGTCTTGCGCTCCCCCCTCTCATTGAGGGTGAAATGGCCTCAGTAGGGCACCCTACACCTCATCAATCATCGAGTCCTTCGTTTGCCTGCTCGCAAAAGCCCAATTTTCATTTTTCACGTGCGCCCCCTTTCCTGCAATTATATGCGTGCTTGTCGTCCGATCGGCATATGAAACAGTATTGCAGTTCATTTGGCCTTTAGAGAAACAATTTAGCATGGGCAGTAGTGCTTGTTTATAGACCCTGTATGAATTGTAGCAGCTTATCGAGGGGTATTTACAGTCAAAACTTCTGAGCGATTTTGGGGCAGATGTTTGGGTCTGAGAAGCTCATCAAATTAGATGTGTTGTTTGGTGGACAATCTGTCTGTTCGATTATTGCCATTTTTATGTTAGAAGTCGCATATGCAGACACACACAATGTGTAATGAAAGACCTGCCAATGAATACAAAGTAATTGTTGCCATATTGTGTGAGGCATATCAAGACTTTCTTTGGCAAAGCCAATAGTACAGTTTCATTCATGCAGTAAAGCTCTTTTCTCCATGCCATGATCATTCGTTGTTGAAGCAGTCTGCACACACTGGATAATCGCACTTGCTGACGTATGCGTTGATTTACTGGAAGATTTGTTGCATGCATTTAATGCTGTGTGTAATTTCATGGGTTTGTCGCTTATTGTGTTCATATTGTTGTGCCGCTATTGAGGTGTGATACGGGTAGGTTTAAGTTTGGGTTGAGGTATAAGGGAAAGCCTCAACAGTATAATTATAGATGCAACCACAGAAATTAATTACATATATGCATTTTTAAAATATAATTAGACAATGTGAAAACATGTCTGTACACAATAAGTGCATCGTAACAAATGATTAAAGGATTAGTTCACTTTTAAATGAAAACTCACCCTCAAGCAATAGGTGTATATGACGCTCTTGTTTCTGATGAACACAATCTCAGTTATATTAATGAATATCAGACACATCCGAGCTTTATAATGGCAGTGAATGGGACCAATGAGTTTGAAGCTCAGGAAAGTGCATCCATCCATCATAAATGTACTCCACACTGTTCCGGGGGGTCGATAAAGGCCTTCTGAAATGGAAAAATATCCATATTTAACAAGTTATGAAGTAAAATATCTAGCTTCTGCCAGATCGCCTTTCATACTCAACTTAGGAAGAAAGCGTAACTGATGTAAATTGAATTTATGTAAATTGAATCCGTGAAGTGTTAGAGGCTGGCTGAAGCTAGATGTATATATTTTACATTTTAACTTGTTAAATATGTATATTCTAACAAAAACGCCCTTTATTAACCCCCGGAGCCGTGTGGATAAATACATTCCCTGACATGGATGTTGTGCAGTGATAAACACAGCAGTTGCAGTAGCATATGATTTCTGTAACCACTGTATTGACCAATCAGGGCAAGAACTATCGTTTTATAATCTGAGATAAATACAACTTGAGTTCAAATTTCACCATCTCAAATCAATCTCCTTACTGCAAAAAGTGAACAAAAAGTACATTTGCATTGCACTGAAATCCGTTCTCAATCGTCCGTCAGGTCTACTTTTCAAGATGTATTCTTATTTTCCAAGAAGTAACCAAATTTTCAGGTCACTTTTGTAGTTGATCCTAGCATGATTTTACATTTGCCTATTCCTTTGCGCAGACATAGTTGGTTAGTGGTTCTTTGATTATCATAAAAACATAGTTATAGTTATGCTTTCAAAAGAGAGAGATAGCTGCAACATTACAAACGTTTAACCAAAATTAACCAAAACCGTTTTCAGGAGTATTACTTTCAACCATGTCCTCATACGAGGCTTTACCCATCAGAATTTGAGGTGGACGTCAGAGATGTGACTCAGTGTGTCTGTCAGTACTCACCCAAAGCACTGAGCCGTCACATGAGAGAGTGACTCACCACAGGGCACTCCCACTCTCAATGCTTCACGAACGGAGGGGTAGAATATGAGTGGGGGATGAGGAAAGACACGGAGGGAGAGACACTGTCATTTCCCAGCTCTCTGTGGTGGAGGTAAGAACTTTTGAAGAGCGTCCTGATGACTCGTGTCGGTTTACAGCCCAATGCCTGCAGACGGAAATTCAAAATAAACACCTTTCCGACGTCTGGTAAAGGAAAAACACGCAAATTGAATGTGGATGTCAAACATGAACCTCCAGTTAGAAACTTGCTTAAATAATGAAGTGTTTTTCCACACAAAGATGGAAAAGGTGTCTTTAAACAACAATAAAAGTGTGTCAAAAGAGTGATTTCTCAACACAGCAAGTCTCCCTTTGCAGTTATTCAGAGGGTGCTGTTCATTGTGTACAAATGGTTTTCTCTAATCGAATGATCTGCGTCTTAAAGGAGTAGTTCAGAAAAAAAATGTAATTATTATTTATTCACAACCATGTTGTTTCAACCAGTATGGCTTTCTTCCATGCATAAAAAATGAATTCCTCTTCATACAATGAAAGGAAATCTTAAACTGACCAGAGGCACATTAAAGAGCCTGGTCTCATTGTTAATACGTAGGTATAAATACGTTACTTTCAAAGACACAAAACGTACTGAAACGTACAATATTGACGTATTTATAACAATGTGAAAAGTTTTTTTCAGCAAATGTGAAGTAAAATGACAATTTTAGTAAGAATATAACATTAAAACTAATGATCCTACCCATAACCATTTCTTAAAACTATTAACTTATCTTAAAACATAATCACAATATTTTATTAATTTATTGCGAAAATGTGGTACCAACAATAGTTCAAGTGATACACTCAAAAAAATATTTCTGTCTAAACATAAGTTTTATGTAATTCAATTTTCCATCCATTTGGATGACATAGTTTTAACATAAACAAACTAAGAAACTTAACGTGATTCATATTTGTCAGTCATATGTAAATGAAATAGGTCAGATTTATGTAATAGTAGAGATTAAATGTCTTTTATCTTCAGTTGATTTCATCAGTTGTTTCTCTGTCCTTCAGTGATTCTGCTTGTTAACAGCAGGCGTTCATCATTACTGCTCAATCGTCACTTAATGATCTCATTAACTCTGACACTGCTTCAACGGTACTTTAACTCAGTAGTGCGCACACACACGACCACTAAACAGTGTTCACTAACCTGGGAACTGTTACATAAATCTGACCTATTTCATTTATATATGACTGACAAATATGAATCACATGAAGTTTATTAGTTTGTTTATGTTAAAACTATGTCATCCAAATGGATGGAAAATTGCTATGTAATTAAATTAGATAAAACTTATGTTTAGACTGAAATATTTTTTTGAGTGTAAGGAGTTGCAGTTGCGGCTCTCTCTGGCGGTAATAGTTTTTTATGGAGTACAGAGCAGAATTTAACTTATTAATCCATGGAAATATGAATCCAGCTTCTCTCTGTGAAGGCGCTCACTCATTTCAAACGTCAATCCACTGAAACACGGCATGTCACAATCTGTGACGAAGCTGGTGAAAACCAATGTGCGTTCGATATCAGTGCCGTAACACTTCTCGAGGAGCAACTTTCAAATATGAATCATAATGAGCGTGAGCTTTGACTGTGACGGTCGCTGCTGAGAATGAAGTAGAAGATCTCAAACAAATAAAATTGACGTGATTTGTGAATTTATGTTGTGCTTTGGTGTATCTTATGGCTGTATTGTCACTTGCTGTAGGAGAAAACACTTTTTGTGTCGCACAGCAAAATATTACAAAATGATCAAACAATTACAAAAATTGTATTCATTTTTAAGGTTTCAAAGTGTTGTCCTTTTTAACATTATGTAATCCTCCGAAACTATTTTGCAACACAATGTTGTCATATTAAGTAGGAGAGTAAACGGCATAATACGCAAGTAATTTTACGTTTTGCTATAAATACGTCGATATTGTACGTTTTAGTGTGTATGAAAACATCAGTAAATGTACGTGTGGTAACTTTACGTAAAAATACACACATTCTCAGGAGATCATGTAGCATAATCTTTGGAAAAGCGACAGTCCCAATATATTTGGTTCCTGTGACAGTAGCTAAAGTTGCAGCTGTGAGGGACACATGGGAAGGTTTTCCGGCCCCCAGCTGCTGTCCAGGAGTGTGTCAGCGGGTAGCGCTCCTGCCTTCAGGATACAGACAATTAGCAGTTTCAGCTGAATTATGAAGTGTGAGTTTCCTTTTATTCTGGAGTGAATGCTATTAAACCGTGTGTCTTATGGATGTCGGAGAGCAGTATCAGTAACACCAATGTATGACCATAAAACTAAAGTTTTTTTTTTTTTCAAACTCCTTGTGTACACACACACGACTGACGAATGAAAGTGGAGTACGTGTATGTGTGAGTGCGTGTGTTTTCTGCCATGTGGAGACGGATTGCCCTTTTGCACGGCTCTGACAGGCAGGCTGCTAAAGAGCATTCACATGAAGGAGAGCTGGCCGTTGCCCATTTATTCCAGATCGGGTAATAACCCCGCATCTGGGCATTCAGTGCTGACCAGCACTTGGGGGTGGACCACACACACACACACACACACACACACACACACACACACACACTTGGCCGCAGGCGATGTCAGAGATCGGAAGTGATTATTGGTGGATGGATCTGTGGGAAGGAACTTGTTGACGTTGTCCAGGTCTCTGAAAGCTCTGCACAGGCCTATGCGGCCACCACTCTTGAGGGGTGCGATTCGAATCATACAGAATTTCTGCTCAACCTCTTCATGAAGTATTCTAGTAAATGTCATTATTATTTGGAATGCTAAGCATTATATACTGCTCACACTACAAACAAACTTCTAAAGCTTTTGTTTAGGAGAATTAGAGTTTTAAATTACACTTCAACCCTTTCTACGGACGTGAATGATACCTCAAATTATGCAACTTTTTGAGATGAGGTGTGCCATCATGTAAGTGATTTTATGATTTTCACCTGCCTGATGATAAAAGTGGCGAAAACCAAGCACCGTTAAGCCACGTCTCTTTCCCCCACATCCTGTGATAGTCTTCCTGACTTGAGATGAGTTTAAACAAACATGCAGAAACACTATCCTTCAATAAGTGTTCAATGTTTGTAGTCTGTGGCTCCAATCAAACCTGATATTCTTTTCTCAACAGATCTGCAGAATTTTCTAATGAGAGACGTGTGACCACCTAGTCAAAAGTATCTTATGCGTGTCCATGTTGAAGGTTCCCCAGCGTGTTTATGCAGGAGTAATTGGGGACTGATAGGACAGGTGGGGGCGAAAGCTGCTGTTTTGCCAAATGTTCTTCTGTTAATCCAGAGTTAGAAAAACTAGACCTGGCCTGACCCCAAGCCTCGGCCCCAATCAGTGTGAGCCGATCATAACTCTCAACTGTCCTGTGTGTTTTTTTTTTATTTGCCCAAACCTGTCAAAATATCCTTCTCTCTCCCTGTCAGACGTGTTGAGGTGATGGCAACAAGACCTTGGCTGTAATTTTCAGAAATCTGTCGAAATTGCTTAACTCTTAAATTATCTTTAATTGGCCCCTGAGTTGGGTTACAGCGGGTTGCTTCCAATCACAGCCACACGGACTGAAAACCTCTACTCACTTCCAGCTGTGTAACAATGGCCAAATGAGTGCTTACCAACATCAGACCCGTTGCCAAAGGTTACCAGGGACAAATTTGCTCAATGCAATGTTTATTTTGGTAAATGGTTGTGGCACGGCCCATCTGTAATGCTCAATAACCGAGCGCCTGTAGGACAATGCTGTGTTTTTGGAAGAATTCCTGAAGTAGAAATGATTTTATGGCTTATAATTCTAAACTGCTGTCACTGGAGAGGCTGAACCATGTGGGAGAATTAGCTAGGACATTTTCTCAAAGATTAAAGACAGGAGCCCTTTCAAATTTCACCTTGTTTTTTCGCTACAATCCCTTTAATACCCAGCTCAACTGCAACCTGAAGCTCTCGAGTAGCCAGTCTTTCAGCTCTCATGGCAGAGTTGTGTTACCTCGACGGCCTTTCACACACACAGTACAGCAGTTTTTCAGAGAAGATGAAAAAGTTGAGTATGAGTAGGATTGAAGACACTGGAGATAACGCGATTCATCTCCGATGAGACGATGTCGTTGGGCGTGAGTAAGATGGAGAAGTTCCTGTAAAGGTGAGCTCACCAACTTACCTCACTTGATGTAATGGACAAAAGCCAGAAATGCTTATTTATACAAATATGTTTACCTATCCACCATTTCTACGAACTGCTTGTCCTACAGAGGGTTGCAGCGATGCTTTTTTAACTTTGTAACACTTCAACATACTTTAATAAAATAAGCAAACAATAAAACGAAAGTAAAAGGGCGGCAGTTCCTCACCCACACAAACCAAATAAAACACAACATAAAGTCCAGGCCTGGTCCTCTCTCGTCGCTCCTCTTTTACGCTTCCGGAGCTCCTCCGTGAGAGACACGAGACCGGTGTAGCGCGCAGATGGCGCTCATCATCACTCGTCACAAACTTTTTTAAAAACCTGTCTGGAACCAGAGCATGTGTAAAATTCCCACTCCGACACAGAGAGAATATGCAATCCTGTTGCCGGATAACAACAACACAGGGGAAGATGGCAGAACACCTCGCTTTTATGATTTGCCTTTTGAACCTTTGGTTTTGTTCGTTAATAGTGGTTCACTTACAAGTTTTAGGATGATTTTTATTATATTAGCAGCAAATCGGTCAGCGAATCGAACTCCAACACGAACCTGGGTGCAAAAGTACTAGTGTTAAAGCACCATAAAGGAACTCATCTCCACATATAAAACCATGCCAGTGATATAATAAATTCAATTGATGTGTGGTATAAAACTGGGTCTAATTTAGGTCTTCTTTTAATTTTGGAACAAACTAATAGATTATAACTGGCATTAGTGCAAAATACATCTTCACATTACTTGAGTTAAAAACAACACCAAAAAAAGCAGAGGTTAGCCTCTGTTATCTGTGTACTGTATGCTGTTGGTGTATTTCCCCGTGTTTGTGTCCCTCCCCTCTTGTCCTGCTTTGTGTGTCCAGGTGGGGCTTTCTCAGCGCAGCTGAAGTCGTGAGAACGGCCCGTCTCTCTGCTTCTCTCTCCAAGCCTGTCTCATTTATTTCTGCCTCTCTGGTGCTTCGGCAAACAGCAATGCTGGGCCAATATTGATCTGATCACCTCTGTGTTTGCGTTGCGTCCTGCAGTACTGATTTAACTCACCGGTTCTGCATTTGTGTCATTAACTATGGGTGGCCATGGACTTTGATTATAGGAAGTGCCCGAGGGCTTCGGATAAGGAGCAGAAGTTTTGACAAAGCAGTCAGACTGATCCATCACAGGACTGACACACTGTTTTGTCCCAAAGATCTGAAGCGTTACTGGTTGATCCATTCAGTTCGTCAGCTGTTCTAATGTACTCAGAGCCTTTGCTCTTTCGCTACATTATTATTTCTTGTTAGTTTTATTCAGATGTGTTTTAGAACATTTTTGTCTTATTCACCAAATAATGGCACCCTCATTACTCTAGGGAAATAAAATACTGAAATGTGATGATATTTCAATGTTCTCCGCATTACAATTAAACTGGTGCTTCTCTCACAATCTGAATAATCTTCTAATAAAGTGGACATTAGATTGAATACGTCTTCCATCTGAACATGCATATCATGTTTTATCAAACCAACAAAATCAATAAATATGTCAGTAAGAGTAGTGCATGTATGCCATTTCAGTGTTTTCTTAAAATATGTCAGTGCCTTTGTTTTGTCTCAAGATGCACAGCACTAATGTTTTTAAGAGACATTTTTAAAAAAAAAAATAATGTTCTTATTTATCCAAGGCCTGGTCCTAGCTTAATCTAAGCCCTGTCTGTGAAACCAGGTCTATGTGTGTTTAAACTTAAAAAGTTTCAATTTGTATTAATATTTCATTACGCAACTAATTAGATAAATATCCGTAGCATTTTATAATAAATATACAGTAATAAAGTCCTTAAAATCATTAACAAACTATACATAGTTTATATATCGTAGTCACTACATTTTCAATACATTAATAGGCTTTCTACAAATAGTGAGTTCATTCGGTAACACTTTGTTTTACAGTGTCACTGTTACATGTGTTACATATAGTAATAACTATGAATTTTGCATAAATACATGCAACTAACCCTGAACAAAAACAAACCCCAATCCTAAACCTGTAGTAAGTACATGTAGTTACTTAATATTACTCAATCCTTAAATGTATAATAACAGTGTAACAAAGAAATCTTAAAATAAAGCGTTCATTCATTGTCACTGTAATTAACACATTTATTATTATTTAATTACTTCGTAGTAAAGGAATTAGTCATTTGGAGTAAATATTTCTCACTATAGATTAGGTCACAGAAAATGGGAAAATGCCATTAATTAAGTGCTGTAAACCAACCTTTATTAGACGTTAATTGCATTCAAGTTCAAACACCCAACAGTAAACACCTGATGGAGTTTGGGTTCTTCCCACTGTCCCCTCTGGCTTGCTTTGTTGGGAACACTTAATATTCAATAATATTATTGATCTGACTGCGCTGACACTGCTGGATAAGAACTGATCTGAGCTGGACGATGACATCACGGTTTTCCACAGAACTGCATTATAGATTAAATAAACGAATGTAATAATTGATGATCTTTACAACGGAACTGAATCAACACTGAACTGACTTCAGCTGAACAATCAATTACAAATCATTATTTCCCTGCTGATCACTGTGAAGCTGCTTTGAAACCATATGAATTGTGTAAGCGCTATATAAATAAAGGAGACTTGACAAGAAAATATGATGGATTCTCCAGTACAGCTGTGGGTGATGAAGAAACAGTACACAGTACTGTGGGTTTCTGACAGTACAAAGCTGAACAAGTTAAGACACCATTTACAGACTTGACATCACAAACACAAAGAGAGGCCTGTTGAAGTCGAGAAGTTATAGTTCCGTATTAATTTAAATTATTTTCAAATAAATCCTATAGGATCCTATAAGCAAGTAAGGTCATGTCTGAGACTGTCTTTAATGTCGGTGCATGTAGGACGGGGGCTTGAAAATATATATATTTTTTTTCTTTCTACAAAAAGCAGAAAAGGTTTGGGAACAATGTCATAGCAGAATTTGGAATTTGAAGCACTGCTCTTTGCTGGCTCTTATTCTGCGCTGTATTAAGACTTTATATTAGGAGTGTAAAGATCTCTTTTCAGCTTGTGTACAGCTCACCTGTGGGGTACCACAAGGTTCTACGTTAGGTTCTGTATTGTTTTACTTATAAAACATACCTTTATTTCATCCAGACTTAGTGATAAATTACCGGATAGCACACATACATTTGCAATATGTTTTTATGACGTCTCCCATCAGATGTTAAAAAGACCTTTAGAATACGTCTTTAAGATGTTTTTGATTTTTCAATGTATGTAAAATGGCTTTTGGATGAAGAATGTCTTGCAGACATATGTGTCCTATTTGTGATCATATATGAGAGTCTCGCAATAATCTTTTTTCCTCCTTCAGTTATTGCAGAGTGATGTTGTAAGGATCCTGACTGGAACCAAAGTGGAACTTCTTTTCTCCTTTTTTGTAATAATATTACATAAACATATCTAAACACTACACAAGAAATGTTGACTAATGACTGTTGACTTAATGTTACATAAGATGTTTGTTTATCCATTGAGGTTGTTTTAGCCGGAGTAGAAGCAAATTTGAATTTGATGTGACTGGAAACTAGGCTTTGACAATACAACTTTGACAGAGTTGTACTGTGTTAATGTCTTAGGTCACGACTAATTGTCACAACCCATGTTTTCCATCCAGAAGTTTTTGTCCACTGGATGTACTGTAATTCAATTCCTCTTTTCCTCGCCAGGTCCTTTCAGCTCCTGTTTGGCTTCTGTTCTGTGTGAAAATGAGTGATTTTACAAACTACTATATCAACCAGTTTTTGGTCCACAGATTGTTGCAGTTTGTGATTTTTTTAAAATTCTTTCTGATCCTGGCATTCGCCCCAGTCTATATTGTGAGATTAGGGGCCTGTCTTTTGCGGATGGAAGTGTCATGCCACAATGACACCGTGATGACAGAAGGCTGCCGAAGGGATTAGTCAAAAGATCTCAGAAAAACAGAGCAGGAATGTATGTGACATATCCTGCCCTGCTTCGGTGTCTACATCAGCTACTTTTTACAGCAACATACACATGTTTCTCTTTTCTTCAGTGATTCTGCTTGTTGACAGCAGGTGTTCATCATTAATGTTCAATCATCACTTAATGAATTGCTTAATTATCTCGTTAACTTTAACTCTGCTTCAGTGTTACTTTAACACTATTTAGAGAGGGAGCAAATGTTCTCTGAGCAGAGCTGATTTAACTCTGGGGTTTTTACTGTGTTCTAACAGAAAAGGAATCGGTTCAGTGACTGTTTCAACTCTCTCTGAATGAGCAACAACTACACATGAAATGGAAATTTGCCTTGGAATTAACAGTTGCAACAGAATAGCAGTTGTCTAGTTGCTAAGCTAACGGCACAATAGCTAGAGCACCCGTGTACCAGCGAGAGTGTCTCATGTGAAAGGCTCTACCTGCACCAGCGTTCACGCATAAACCCCCACTGACAGACACGTGTCCATCACTACAGCCTTATTACAGATGGGGTCAAAGGTCATGCTGCTGGCCAGATGACAGTGCGCTGTCAGGGCAGCTAATTGTAGGCCTGTAATGCTGTCATGTGATTATCACATTAGTTCTTGAGGAGATGGAGGGCTTGCGTTTCACGATCTCATTGTGACATGAACAATGCCCTCCATTTGATTCAGGTGAACCGATAATGTTTCCTTTAGAAGCTGATAGATCTCCATGCTGAAAACTGGGATCACATCTCGCTTTGAAAATTGCTTTGTGAAGTTGGCCGAAGTGCTGTGGTCAACATAAACAAAATGAGGCACTTTCCTGTGGATGATATTAGGGTGGCCATCTTTATGCAGCTTCTAAGATATTCTGAGAGGAAGTTAGTATGCTGCTGTGTAGTTTTTCAGGGGTTTTGAATTGTTGCTGGAGCATTGCTAGCAGGTCAATTGCTCAGGTCAAAATGGGTGTTTTTCCACCCATTCCAGGACACTCTTTTAAAAGATTTTAAATCTCAAAGCTGGTTCCTGCTTAAATAATTATAATAATAAAAATAAATATTCCAGAGGGTGCCACTTAGAAGAAAAAAATAGTCCAAATAACCTCTCATGAGCAGTTCTTTTCTTTTCTTTTTTTCTTAGTGAAGAACCTTTTTCCACTGAAAAGAACATTTTGTGTAAATGGAAACGTTCCGTGATGTTAAAGGTTCTTCATTAAAGAACTTATATTTTTAAGAGTGACGGCACAAGGCCTGGACTCCATCGCAGCTTTCTTTGGCCAAGGACCGACCAGAGGTTGTCTGACTGACATGTAAAGCAACCAATCACAGTTTGTTTTGTTCAGCGTCATGTGTGAAAATGTAAAATGATGTCCCTACAATAACAGACCGGTGTGTAAAACTCTTGCATGTGTTCTATGCTTTAAATACTTCACGCAATACTTTCTGACAATCCCTTTAGTTGATCCTGATAAGCCCTTATTGTCACAGTTGTAAATATGACGGCTTTCTTCTTCCATGAGGGGGTTTGGCATCACTGAATCTTTGTTTCTAGGTGAACCGGACACACCCGTCTCCTGGAAATCCTGTAGAATTCAACCAGATGACGACTTCCCAAATCCTGAAGTGTTTCCAATTTTGTGTGCCTTATGCATCAGACGTTCAGCCACCTCTGAGGTGAGCTCAAAAACTGTTCGTATGAGCAATAGTAATAATGACGCTTGACTTAGCAAATACTGCTAATTATAATGCATGTATAAATGCTCCAGTATTCTCTGTGTTCCCACATGAGTTACCACGAAGATCAAGTATCTCTGTGCTCTCCAGATCTATGCTGCTATTATATATAACAAATGTGAACTCAATCTGTGACCCTTGTGGGAGAAAGAGAGCGATTGGACTCCAATCTCATAACCAACGGTTGTCATTAACCAGGATGCAGTTGCTGAGAGCGTTATTTGACATTCCAGCACTATCAGTTTGACAAAACAACATGTTTGCTCTGCTGATACACAGGCTTTAATCAATAAACTACAACTTCCTTAATTGAATTCTTGACTGATGTTAAACAAAACACATTTTTGGCCTGGTAAAGAATGTTACAGTGCACTTTATATCTTTACCTTTTTGTAAACTATGGGAAAGTTTGGCAGAAGCATATAAAAAAACTTTAATAAGCATTTTTCCCAGCATATTCACTTACAGAGAGTGTTAATGGGCTTGAGCCACTGCTGAATCAACATGAGGTTTGCAATCACACGGGTCGTGCTCAGTGGACACTCTCGACATTTTGTACTGTGAGTTTCACACATATGCACTTTCTTATTGCAAATTATATCTGTAAAGTGAATAAATAAATGCTATGCTTTTGTACTTTAAAGTATTTTTTGACTTAAAAAATGTATGTTTTCACTGAGATTAGCCTTGAATTGATGATCACGTTAAACGGACTGCTGAAGCGTACAGTGATTGAGCTGTAATTAGCGAGCACACTGACCTGTAATCAGCAGCACTGCTCTCACAGCTGTTCAGCAGATACCTGCATCAGTAAACAACAGGCCTCTGTTGAGCTCCTCTACTCTATGAAGGGACAAATGCTTCTCAAAGACTTCACATGTCGGTCCATTGTTGTTATGACAACAGGGTCAAAGCACCTGTGACACTGACCCCAAACACTACCTTTCACTCTATTTCCTGCAGGTGCCTACAATATATGCATTATTCTACGGTTTTAGAATAAAAGTCATCAAGACTAAAGTCATCATATACTAACTTTAAGAGATTATTTCCAATGAGCATTCTTTTTAGGATTTTTTTTTTTTTTATTGTCATTATAACAATATTAAGACAAAAAGAAAAGAACATTCTTAATGTTTTAGGGAATTAAGTTGGAAATTAAGAAGAAAATAGCAGATGATATTTTTTAAGAATACACACTGTTACATTGCGAGGTTTCCATACTGGGCACTGTTTGCCTTCAGTGTAACAGAATCTCAATGGTTAAAGTAAAAGTGTGTGTGTATATCCTTATATATATATATATATATATATATATATATATATATATATACACTCATTTGGTGAGATACTGTATATATATATATACACTCATTTTGTGAGATACTGTATATATATATATACATACACTCATTTTGTGAGATACTGTATATATATATATACACTCATTTGGTGAGATACTGTATATATGTATATACACTCATTTGTTGAGATACTGTATATATATATATACACTCATTTGGTGAGATACTGTATATATGTATATACACTCATTTTGTGATATATATATATATATATATATATATATATATATGTATATAAATATACAGTATCTCACAAAATGATTACACCCCTCACATTTCAGCAACCATTTTAGTGTATCTTCTTAAGGGACAGTTCTACAGAAATGAAACTTGGATAGATTTTAGAGTAGTTCATGTGCTGCTTGTATAGCAGTATAGATTTACTGTCCTCTAAAAATAACTTATCATACAGCCACATTTAAGCCACATGTCCTATTCGTCATGTTCATGTTTTTGTCTGCTTGACAGGACCATACAAATGTGTTTATCTTGTATTAAAGCAGTTCAAATTTGGTGCTTTAAGTACAATTCTCTCATACTGACCACTGGATGGTCAACATGGCACCTCATGGCAAACAACGGAGGTGTTTAATTGTTTCTCTCCACAAAGATGGCCTAGGCTATAAGAAGAGTTGAGAGTACAGTTTTGACATGTTCACTTAGGGTGTACTCACTAAACTTTTGTTGCCAGTTATTTAGACAATAATTGCTGTATATTAAGTTATTTTTACAGTTCAGTAAATCTATACTGCTATTCAAGCAGCACATTGACTACTCTAAAGTATATCCAAGTTTCATTTCTATAGTATTGTCCCTCGAGAACATATAATAAAATGGTTGCTGAAATGTGAAGGGTGTACTCATTTTTGTGAGATATATATATATATATATATATATATATGCTAACACTTTTGCTGTGGGCATGTTTATGGCAAACACAAACAAAATTTGTGGTCCTGCCAGTGAAGGTTTAATGTAAAAAGCTATGGAACCTTTTATGCAACCTAGCGTCCAGAAACCTTGAGAAAATATTATGCTTTCCACTCGTTCGAGCCCTTTAGCTGTGCTAAAGGAAAAGCATGAGCCGTCAAGAAAAAACACACAAAGAGAAATGAGGGGTCAAATGTCCAAAGTGGGATTCTCACCACATGAACTGTGAAGATACACACACTCACACACATTATGCAGAGGCTGAGCGACTACTCTAGAAAGTAAAAGCTCGCACTGCTTAACTGTGAGAGCATAAGAGAGTGTTTGAGAGAGAAGAAACGCACAGATCACCCATGTAGATCGCTGGGCTGATGGAAACCTCTCACTAATTGGCTGTGGACCTGGACTTCCTGTCTGTGCTGCATGCATGCATTATGAGAGTGCAGTTAATGCACTGGCAGCAGATTCTCCGTCACATTACAGTATGTTTCACCAACACTTGGCTGGCCTGTTTATTCAAGGATTAGTTCACTTCAGAATTAAAATTTCCTGATAACTGATTCACACCCATGTCACGCAAGATGTTTACGTCTTTATCTCTTCAGTCAATAAAGAAATTAAGAAAACATTGCAGGGTTTTTCTCCATATAGTGCACTTCACTGGGGTTCAATGGGTTGAAGTTCCAAATGGCCATTTCATTGCACCTTCAAAGATCTCTACACATTCCCAGACAAGGAATAAGGGTCTTATCTAGAGAAATAATCCAAAATTTTTCCACAATAAATGTCAATAAAACGTCTTGCACTGCTTTGCGAAGCGCCGCGCATCACGTTGGAAAGGTTAGTGTTAGCAAAGTAGGTGGAAGTATCGCGGTAGGGCGAAAAACTCAATCTCATTTTCATCGTTGTTTTTTCCCTTTTTTTGTAAAGGCCGTTTGACTCAGTATTTGGACGTTTGCTTTGTATACACTCGCTCGGTCCTTTCGCCTACGTCACACTTGACCTTTCCAAGTAATTACATAATGTGTGGCACATCGCAGAGCGGTGCAACATGAGCATTTGAGGTCAAAAATGATACAAATGACTGATCGTTTCACTAGATAAGACCCTTAGTCCTTGTCTGCGATTGTGTAGAGATCTTTGAAGCTGCAATGAAATGACCCCAGTGAAGTCCACTATATGGAGAAAAATCCTGAAATGTTTTCCTCAAAAGCCTTGATTTCTTTTTGACTAAAGAAAGAAGAAATTCTTGAATGTCATGGCATTATCAGTAAATTTGAATTCTGAAGTGAAGTAATTCTTCAAGCCTTTCGAAAGAAGCATCTCATATGTGACTCTATACCTAGGGGGTGTCAAGCTCATACTAGCCAATAGTCTATGATGCGTTTATGTAGAATATGTCCTTCGTTGTTATTTGTGTTTTTTCAGAATGTTTGAACAAAATGCGTAGTGTAATTAACCGTATAAACCAGAAGGCGGTCACTTGCAATTTTTCATTCTCTCAAGAGAAAGGGTTTTACCTGACTGGCAGTTCATCTTACTCTTTAGACTGCATTTTACATGGTTATTTTGGAGTGGAATTCTACTTTTCACATACTGTCTACTTAATATGAATCAAGGTGATAAGTTAAAACCGTTGTATGTGAGCTACACTGTTTTCTCCAGTGCTGATATACATAATTAACTAGACTAATAACTACTTATCTTTGCAACGGAACAAGCTGGACAATGACACCATTTTCTTTGGTGCTGTGTAGCTGCTGTGCAGCCAAAATTATTTGCCAATTATTAATGTAAAGCTGCTTTGCCACAATTTGCATTGTAAAAAGCGCTATATAAGTAAAGTGTGACGAGCAGGGCGGGCGAGAGCCGTGAGGGAATGGTGCGAGGCCGGTGACGGGAGCGATAATGAGCGTCAGCTGTGCGCTACACCGGTCTCGTGTCTCTCACGGAGGAGCTCTGGAAGCATTAAAGAGGAGCGACAACAGTGAAGGACGAGAGAGGACCAGGCCTGGACTTCATGTTGTGTTTTATTTGGTTTGTGTGGGTGAGGAACTGCCGCCCTTTTACTTTCGTTTTATTGTTTGATTAATTGTTTGATTAAAGTTGTTGAATGTTCGCCGGTTCCCGCCTCCTTCTTCCCATATTCACGAACTGTGTTACATTGAGTTACTCTTGATACACCACATAACATTTGCTTACAACACAGGCAAGATTATGAGTGAACATTGATTTGAATCATTTCATGTTAGATATAGCACACATGTCGAATTGACTACTTTATTGGTGTTTTTCCATTTTTGTATATCAGAGGTATTTCTTAAGCCCCTCTTAAGTTTGTACTTTTGTGTTCCACAGAACAAATTAAATAAATAAAAGCTTTCACATTTAGAAAAACGTGATTTACAAGTCTCTGTAACTTCGTATTAGTTCAACAGAAAGCAGTCTTGCTGGATCGTCAGTCTTCTTCAGCAAAGTGTGAATACTTCCTGATCAAATCTGTCCATCAATAGAGCAGATAGGGCCAGTTGTCCTGTACCTGCCAGACCCTCTTGATTGATCACGAAGCGTTTCCCCCTTAGGAGAACCACCAGCTTCAGGCATTTCCACATTCAGCCAGATAAATCTTTTATCCTTGTGTGGATCTCACTAAACGCCCCCTCTTGTTTCCTGTCTTGGCTGGGAGAATGTTATCAGCCGGTCCTCCTATTGTCCCCTGGCAGTCACATTTGGGGGGTCAAAGCAGTTAGCGGTTAGCTCTTGAAACAGCATGGCGTAGAGAGAAAGGTCATGCCCTTTGCTTGGAGTCCCCATACTTCGTCAGGGTCATCTTAGTACTCCACGTGCCCACAGGGCCCACAGATGCTGGAGCCATCAGGACACTGCTTTAATAAGTAGAGCCAGCTCAGCCCAGTAGGTGATGTTACAGCTCTAATCCTCTCAGACCCATAAAGCACCTCCCAGCGGCTCTCATCCATTTCAATGTGGCCGGCGGCATTAGCAGGGGTATCACGAAAGGTGAGCAGGCCTCGGGCCTCGGGTTCAGTGTGCTGGGGAGCACTGATTAGTTCCACTGACCTCAGACCTGCCAGCAACTTTCCACCATTGCATTTCATTAACAACTGATGTCATTCCACAGTGATGCCCCCATATAGTGATTGAGTTGTCGAGTTTGACCAAATGAAAGTCAAAATTCCATCAAATGTCCAGCTAAAGTTGCTTTGCAGTGGTCACATTTTTATTTTTTACTAACTAACTGCACTTCTGACTGACATTATTACATATTATTACTATTTTCTCGCTCTGAGACTTTGAGACTGACTTCCTTGCTTTGGGGTTAAAATGATGGAGACACATTCCCTGGATGTTCCACAGCAGAACCTGCTATAATCACTTGCAAAGCGTCCCTAGAATATTGAGAGGAAAGACAGAAATATCCCTCTTCTCTCCCTCGTTTTCTTTGAAAAAAGGTAACTAGACTGATTCAGCCCGCCATTTCTAATATAATTATCATTTTTGAAAATGAGAGACAAAACTAGGTTTCATTCACTTTAAACAAGTTATATTGTGGTAAGTTCAAGCTTAGCAACACTTGAAATGGCAAAGCAAAGCACAGAGACAGACACAACCTAAATTCAGCCTGTTCATCACATAAAGTGATCGAGTCTCTTCCGAAAAGTTAGACCAAACCCCCCATTTCATTTGGATTAATTTGATGAACTTTTTGAAGTGTCAAAGTCAGATTTCCTCAAAAAGATCTTTATTTTCGTTCTGAAGATGAACAAAGCTGTTCTGGGTTTAGAACAACATGAGGGTGAGTAATTAATGACAGAATTTAAATTTTTACTCTTGCAAAAAAAAAAAATCTTGTTAAATCAAAGTGTTCATTATCTAGTTTTTTTTTTTTTTTTTTTTTTTTTACCAGTTTGAACTTATGTCTTAGCCCATCCAGCTTTGGTTACGGCATTTCTACCTCCAGCAGTTCAAAATGCCTCCAGAGAAAACCCGCAGGGCCCAATCAGTAGAAGATCATTTCAGGCCTCATGGTGCTGAGCTCCAGCTGATCCGTGGCTCTCCAGACAGTGTTCAAAGCGATCTTTTTAATGGCTAATGTTCTTACCGCCCTCCTGCCGGTGCAGATAGTCAGTCAGACTCACCCTCAGGCTGCAGGTCCTCTCATGCTGACCTCATCATCTATAACCCTCAACACCACTGCAAGTCACATGACGCTGTATTACCTGTAGCCCTTCCCACTCATGCATCCACCCTTCCGGACAGGCTCGGCTGAGTGGGTCTCTGCGAAGGGAGACTGATATCCAGAAGATCCAATAGTCACAGAGTTCCTGCTTTATAGGGTGCTCTTTGGTTTTTCTTTGGAAAGTTTTTGATGTTGCACAATAGGAGCTTCAGATCAGTGTATTGGGTCTAGGTATGCTATACGGCCAAAACAAAAATCAGTGGGGTTCAGGTCAGGGCTTTGTGCAGACCACTCATTCAGTAAACCCTTGAAGGAACCGTACATTTTAAGGCTGTGGCCTTAGTTTGTGATGTGGACAATTGTGAGTAAACTTCACTAAATCCTTCTGCATCTGTTGGTTAGTATACAGAATCGAACCTGGCCCAACTTCAGGGCACTTGAGTCTGTAGGCTGAAGTCTGAATGTCTGGTGACTCCAGAGCGTCTGGTCAAAGACTCCCAGAGACAGCGTGAAAACCATGGCAACATGGATAGCGGTGAGAACGTAGAGACAGAGACAGCCTCCACTGGAGGAGATAATGCTAATGAGGAATCATAGGGTGAAACAAAATGGCTTAATTGTATTGTGTTCATCCCGTGTTAGAGCACAAAGGCTCGGGGAGGTTACGCTCACACATGAGGCTTATTGTAATCCCTCCGTAATTACCAAGCCAAGGCATCTTCTCATGGGAGCGGAGGGCTGTCCTCGCTGCACTATTCACACGTATCCTTAAGGAAGTATCAATTCCTTGCTAAGAAGAGTCACAAAAGCTTGACAAAACCACATTCAGAGCACCTTTGTTGGGGCGTAGAGCTATGATAGACATCTACAGTGTTGAGAGAAAGGCTCATTCAAACGCAGGTCACTGTTAATGTCAACTGCGAAGCACCGAAACCGAACAACGGCACAACGATCTATAAAGCCGTGCTATAAGTCGCCGATATGGGGCAGAAATGTGCTGTGCATTATTTAAATGCTGACAATAGTTTGTTTGGAGGTCTTTTGAAATGTCTCAGTCAGAGGCCATTGGCGTTCTCTCTCTAGCTTTTGACAGGAAGCTCATGATTTTTAACGTACGCTGCATGCATAATATATCAGGCCGCACAATCACATACAGGATGTGCGAGCCAGCGGACGCAGCGAGCACCTGTGCCGAACAAAGATGGCCTTTCTGCCATGGATGTCTGCCCTGGTACCCGCTGTCACCATTTCCCTGCCCCGATCCCAGCTGCGCTGCATTCAGCCTGACACGCATTCATCTCGCTTAACGCCGCTCCAAAAGTGACACAGGCCGCCGCTCATAAAGAGCTCTTTATTTGGTTATTAACGATAGTAAGAAGGCCCTTGACAAACATTTTGGGAGTGAGTTTGCGATTGTGAGCCTCGCACATGTGTGAGCCAGTGGCTGGTGCCACTGCATGCAGTACCATGCCCGTTTGTCAGAGTGTTTTACCGTGGTATTAAGATGTCATCTGTCAGATGCGCTCTGAGAAGACTGTGCTTTGCTTCACTAATGAATCTGTCGTAGAACATTAACAATGAATCCCACAAGACCTGTCGAAAACATGTCTGGGATGTATTTGACCACAGATTTCAAAGGAAATTATACTTTACTTGATCATTAAGATTTTTGTAGCCCATTTTATATTACTTACATAAAAAAAAATTATATATGCTGTCTATTTTACACTTTTTATATAGTCTTGTTACACAGCTTTTAACTTGCCATGAAAACAATTGAATATAATGAATATATAAGCTAATATAGTGCATATATTTAGTGAAATGCTCCCCTCTAGAGCTCATTTTTCTAGCATGTTCACTAAATGACTTGCCTGAGGTAAATGCAGTGCTTCGTCAGATATTATTCTCAAGCTGTTTTATTGATGTCTTTACACATAAACATGCCTGCCGTAGTTCATCTGTTCTTCTTTTTCTGCGCTTTTTCCTGTTGTGGTGGTTAACGAACAGCGTTGCATCACCTCACGCGCCCCCTTCTGGAATGGAGTGTGGATCGCCTGTGATTGTCTGTATTTGTCGTCTGACTGTATGGAGCGTCACGTCCGTACCGTGATGAACACACACACACACACACACACACACACACACACACATATATTTAGAGTTTTAGAGTAAACTTATTTATCTTCAGTTGATTTCATCAGTTGTAGTTCTTGTGTTTCTCTTTTCTTCAGTGATTCTGCTTGTTAACAGCAGGTGTTCATCATTAATGTTCAATCATCACTTAATTAATTGCTTAATTATCTCATTAACTTTAACTCTGCTTCAGTGTTACTTTAACACTATTTAGAGAGGGACCAAATGTTATCTGAGCAGAGTTGATTTAACTTTGGGGATTTTACTGTGCAAATATATATATTACTACTGTACTTACATTTAAAGTACAGTACCTGGATGTAATTACTTTACAGAAAAAGCTAATTTGACAAGAGTTTTGAAGAACAACATTTACGATGTGTACATTATATAAAATGCTTAATTTTATCACTGTATCCTTCTGTAGGAATTGCCTCATTTAAATTTGATATGAAACTGGATGGATGGATGGATAGATGGGTGGAACAAACGAACAAACACTGCTTTCTCCAGGATGCTAATTCAAACTTTGCATCTACAAACTAACGGACATGAATAGGGATGGGGTCTCTTTAAGCTGTCTTTGTAATGGTTGTCAGTGATTAAATTGTGCCTCAACCGTAATTTTGCTTTAAAAACATCAGTTTCAGCGACTACAGACATTTGGCTTGAAAGCATGTTTGTCCGTGCGTTCCATGCATGTACACACATGTGTCCGCTGGCATGCTCTGTACGGGTAGTATTGTGTAACTTGAGATCAGGGCATGCTTTATACATGCAGAAATCTGGACACATTTACAGACCCAGCTGCACACACAACAAAACCAGCACCCAGCTGCAGACATGAGTCCAGACTGTCTCTCTCTCTCTCTCATGCCCCAGGTCTTTCTGCCCCGCACCCACTCCTGACGCATGTCCCAGGGCCACAGGCTTGTTGTAATGCTAATAACTCTGCTGAAAAAAAGAGAGAGAAATGTTAAATGTCATTTGCTGTTAGGAACAGAAAGGGCACAGAAAGACCATTAGACACTGTAATTAATTACAGGCATGTGATATTAAATGAGTCACATGACAATAGGTTCAATTTCCACATGATAAATGAACAATGTTCACACTGTTCTTTTCTAAACAAATGAATGTTGCTGTCAAGTTCCAAAAAGATACAAAAGCACATATTATAAAAGTAACATATAATGAGAGCTATGACAAAATAGAAGATTATCAGTAATTAACTTCTTTCCCCACTATTTTTTTAAAGTTGTCAGTGCCAACATTTCATCATTTTAACCATATAACAGTGAAAACCTGGATTGCCAGAAATTGCCATCAATGGCGGGTAAAAATGAAAAACTATTGTTTCATTTCCGAAGACTTGGGTTATAGAACATCAGATGTGTGTAATGATACATTTTTCATTCAAAAATCACAACAAATTCACAAACTGCTTGAGCATCTGAAAATGCTCCTTTGTAAGTTCTTCCTACAGACAAGCAAACCCACCATATTTGTATAGATTCTACCGTTATTTTGTAACGCAATGTTGGTTTAAGAGTTTTTTAGTCGAGAATATAGTTGTTTAGACCCCGGATATATGATTTATATGTAAACATAGTGCCTATTTGAAAATTTGTTTGCACGCTTTTGGAGACGTGAGCTCCAGAGCGACCGTTCAGTGCTCATGTACCCGCAGAGAACAGCTTGATCTTGGCCAGTCCTTCAGGAATTTGCCACTCTCATGAGTTATGATTCATTTACGGTATACCAAATATTAGTCTTATTAATCTATTACTTGTTCCAAAGCTAATAGATTTGGCTTGACGGCTATACTAATTTTCATAACTTTATATTTACATTGAAATTAAATCCTGTACTTATTAAAGAGCTGCTTTTGTACGTTTGACTGAACTGTTCGCTTGCTTTTTTATGTCCTATTTTACTTCTTATACTCTTATACTGGCTATTGTGGCTCATTTATATTATTGTTCAATAAATAATATGTTATATAAACAACATGCAATATTTTTTGGTATTGACCTACAGATGACTCTACAGTTTAAAAAAAAACATCATTTGAAGGGAAAACATCGTTTTCAAAATAGCTTTCTGCATTTGTCCTCCTTCAGCCATTGATCGAACAAACAGATAGTCCTGCCCTCGGTTTACGCCATTGGTCGAGTCAGTGCTGTTGTGCAAATATTTGACAGGACAGGAATTTTCACACTACCACAGTATTTATAGTTAAAAAACAACAACAGTTAAACTATGAATAGCTTATTTACAGCTGTCTCTGCATATTAAGCTGGGAGAGGAGAAAGTATTCAAACACCGGAAAAGTGAAAAAGTACTTTGGCTTCAGTCTTCAGCTAAACTAAACTGGTCGCCAGTGTTTGCTGACCATACAGGTCCTCATGAGACCATGCTTATTTTGACATTTCATTATCATTTAGAAGCTTTCTCCTATTTAGTGATATACCTATGTTGGTGTCAAACAGGAACACTTAAGAGTTGTCTTCACTGCCTCTACAAATAAATGACTTTGATAACCAGCCAGCCGAGAGTGACGTATGTGTATTTGAATTTGTTTACCAGGTGAGTATTTTAATTTTTGCCACACACTTTTAGAAAATTGCCAAAGGGGGTCATTTTTGGGACCAATCAGGATCCACACAACCATGTAACTCACTGCTTAACCACCATAGTACGATGCATCACAATCGAAACTAGTCACAAGCGAATCATGACTGGTCACATCTCGTTTGAGCCTTGTTAGTTTAACAATAAAAAAAAGGTGCAGACTGTTGACATGCTAAAATATATAGATTAGAATCTATAGAATCTAAAAAAATAAATTTTGCGGCTTTCTGTGTTTTCTCTGTTACACGGTTCTTTGTTATAAGAGCTAACTGCTCTGTTATACAGCCGCTATTGGCGTAGCTCGATACCACAACGGTACAACGGCTTCAGAACGGTACCACAAAATAATACAGAAATAACGATATTAAATCGATACCATACACAAGGTCTATGGTAAGGTCTTTTATCCGCTGTTGATTTCATTTAAGACTGTGGCTGAAATCAGTTGTACTTCTTGTGTTTTTCTTTTCTTCAGTGATTCTGCTTGTTAACAGCAGGTGTTCATCATTAATGTTCAATCATCACTTAATTAATAGCTTAATTATCTCATTAACTTTAACTCTGCTTCAGTGTTACTTTAACACTATTTAGAGAGGGACCAAATGTTATCTGAACAGAGTTGATTTAACTCTTATTATTAGATTTTTACTGTGTACAGGGTCTAAATTTAGGTGCGGGTATTGCGCATATTTACTCATTCTCTTGGGTTTCGCATTTAAAGCGGGAAATTACCGCAAATGTTTAAAACTTTCTTGTGAGAAGTTTCTCCCCTCTCTCTATCTCAAAAGGAGCAAATGCCCTCAAAAGTCATCACGCCTGCATTGTAAAAGCTGTCCGCTACTATACAACACTCGTGTGTGTTTCGGCACAGCTGACGAAAATCACTGGCCCAAGTCTTTTAAAACCATGCCAATTTGAACATCCAAGAGATTTTATATCATTCGTTGTACTTGGGAGCTCTTTGAGAGAGTGTCTTTGCGATCAAAACACAGCAATTGCATATGTAAAATTATATGATTATTACACTCGTACACTCGAATAAATATATGCAGTCATATAAGCTATATGACTGTGCAAGAATTAAGGGTGTTAATCTACTCCATCTGTGTTTAGATCATCTTTTTGAATTTGATCCAAATGTAGTTTTAGACAAAAACATGATTTGCTTAGGTTTTTGTTCAAAAGCTGTTTGTGTTGTTTTTTTTCAATGAAACTTCAATAAAATGATCTCACAGGTAAACATAACTATCGTTTGAGATGGAGAGTTCGTATAAATTAAAAAAATACAAAAAAACACAAGTCCTGTTAATATAGTGGGTGAAACACAACAAAAGAAGTATTATATATTATAATTATAATATTATAATATTTTTACTGTAACACATTACTAATAAGAGATTACTGCCCAACACCACCACGTCACAATGACATATGCCATTAAAAGTGAGGTCAGCTGCTTCGTTTACTCTCACCTCAGAAATCATCTCAGGTTACTCATGTAACCATGGTTCCCTGAGAACAGGGAACGAGACACTGTGTCGAAACGCTTATGGGGAATGCCCGGTGCCTGAAACGCTTATCAAATCATGGCAATCCTATTAGCCGGCAACATGTATCGTATCTAAAAACGCATGGAAAGCGCAATCTTGCTGCTTTCTCCTTCTTTCAATGAGGAAGTTTCAGCAAAGGATAAATTGAGATTTAGCCCTAGCACTAGCATTGCTACTTCTTGTCACATAACCTGTGGTGCGCTTGCAGCATTCTGAAAAGTTGAATTTTTCATCTGCTGTGCCTGGAAAACGCACCGCATGCATGTCGCGACCGCGCCGCTTCCATTATGAGCATGCCTACACTTGAAATAACGCAAAAGACGCGATATATGAACAGTGCCTATGCCACGACCCAGGAGTATATAAGGAGCGCCTCGAGAACATGTCAACATTATCGTCTGCAGGCAACCCCTAGACATGGCAAAAAGATGCGGTGTCTCATTCCCTGTCGAAACGCTTATGGGGAATGGCATACCCCCACCGCCATCCTGAGGGAAGTGCCTGCCATAACATGTAACTCTTTCCCATAAATATAATCTCACGTGTTTTCCATGCATAGCAGTATGGTGGTGGGCCATTGTGATCAATCCAGTGTGGGGACACAGCAGGATCTGCCATTAAGGCAACAATACTTACACCCTTAACCGTTCGTGTATGTGTGCATCTACAGTGTTAGCCTGAATGTGCTCGACTTATTTTAACTATGGAAATGCAACAGACTTCGCTTAATGTGTCACAACAATTTCGCCACAGTCTCAAAGAAAAGAAAACATGTAACTCAAACAGTATATGGAAGTAATGATATATTTTCTGTGGAATACAAAAGAACCACATGCAAAGTCCTATTACTGCAATCTAAAGCAAATAGCTTTGATATTTCACATGAGGTATAATTGCCTCCAAATGAAATTCTACAGCTGAAGACCAGAATAAATGTCAAAATGTTCCTTAATACCATTCTACGGATCATATTACCAAACTATAACTGTGTCTTTCGCTGAGCCCATTATTTTATACTGACATGTATCTAGCTCTGCCACTAATATCCCTGTACCCTTTGTACTATACTGTATGTTTTCAATCAATGCATGTGAAATAAATGGCCTTTATTTGAGCTCAAATATTCCCTAAACCAAGACTGATGTTGCAGCTTTACTGATGTCACCCAGAGTGAAGTCATGTCATCGTGTGAATGGGTGTGTTAGAGGGTCATAACCCAGCGTTTACGGGGTTCACATGTGAGTGCTGATGCTCATGATGACATCAGCGCTTCACCCATCACCAGAGATGACTAACTTATATTTGCATTTGACCTCTCAGCCATGCTTTCTGCTTCTGGGGTAAAGTCTTTGCAGCAAATATGCAATTGGTTTACTTATTAAGTGCCTCTTAAAAATCGTTTACCTTTTAAAAATGGTACGGTTACACATTAAAAGCATGGGACACGTTCAATAAGCCTCCAAAAAGAGCTCAAAGGCACCTTTCAGACAGCATGCGATCGCAAATTCAGTTCTCTTTAACAGATTATTGCGCTTATGTGGTCAAAAATATGGCAAAATGCACATCTTGGCCAGTATCCAAGCAAACGCAGTCGGGTATGTCTTAAGTGAAAGCAGTGGTGTATAAAGTACTTGAAAGCCGTAAGTATAGATATCTTACCAGAAAATGACTTTGGTAGAAGTAAATGTCACTGTTTAGAATATTACTTGAGTATTTTTTGTAATTAAGTATGAAAACTGTTTCTTTTTATGTTAAACCTACTTAAGTATTGGTTGAAATTAACAATGAACAACACTTGTATTAACCTTTAATGTTACCATTTCATATAAACCCAAACAATCATGCTTAAAATGTCCATCTTTATGCTCAAAACCATATTGTATGTTGTAACGGGGTTCAATGGAAGGAAGGAGGCGGGAACCGGCGAACGTTCAACAGAGTTTAATCAAACAAATAAGCAAACAATAAAACGAATGTAAAAGAAAAACAAAATAAAACACAACGTAAAGTCCAGGCCTGGTCCCCTCTTTTCCTTCACTGCTCCTCTTTTATGCTTCCGGAGCTCCTCCGTGAGAGACACGAGACCGGTGTAGCACGCAGCTGGCGCTCATTATCTCTCGCGCCGTTCCCTCGCGGCTCTCGCCCGCCCTGCTCGTCACATATGTATACTTTCACTCGTTAATTTGCTCCTATTTTAGAAAAATGGATAATTTTATAATTAAAATATGTGTTAAAGTGCAGATAAAAAAGAACTGAAATTGAATACATCTCTGATTTGTTATGTTTCTGTAGGCTGCAGGTTTAGGATAAAATTGAAATATGCATCTTCGCTGGATAACGAATACATAAAATCGAACAAATGGATATAAACTAATGCAAATAGAGAGTAACAATTGTTACATCAAACCGTTGGTGTTTTTGTCACATTGTTTTAACCGCTTGAGGTGCTACTAATGTTCCTTACTACATCCTCTCAACCTTGACGGCAAACACACACCTGTTCTCCACTAGTGCAGCATCTAGTCAACAAACTAATTATTTTAATTATATGAAAAAATACTGTAGTGTACTGTATAGAATACCGCTTTGTAGTCTATGTTTTAAATCCGTTTTTTAAGTGTCCAGTTCTGTGCAGCGCGCAGCCTCATGTCACGTGACAAAACAATCTTCACAAGACACCAGTGATACTTTTATTTCGCCTCTAGAGGTCGCTCTTCTCAGCCGCTTAAGCAACGAACAAAACCCGGAAAATGAAATCAACACCGGTTGTGTGAGCACTTGTTTGTTTTATTTTGTAGTAAGTAACGAAAATGCTTTGGTGAAATTTATCGGAATAAAAGTAGTGGAGTGAAAGTAAAAGTTGACAGAAATATATCTAAGTATATAAGTAATACAAAATATAAGTAAGCACAGATTTTCCCCAAAAATACTCAAGTACTATAACGAAGTAACAGAAAGAAAAGAATAGAAAGAAAACGGGTGTGTTCCAGTGTAACGGCTCCATGCGTCAGGTCTTAAAGTGACAGCAGCCTAATAAACCTGCTGCTGTCTGTGTGATTAATGTGAATCAAACAACAAAAGAAAAAAAATGAAAATCACCCACTGCTTGACTGAATCATTTTAATCTATTTATTAAGAATTAGAGTGGAGACTAGCCAGTGTTTTATTTCGGTTGTAATTTTCTTATATTGTATTTGTCATATTGATTGTAATTTGCATGTTTGCCTATTTTAAAGATAAAATATAAAAATAGCTTTACATATATTTTAAGATTAAAACATTAAACATTTAAAAATATTAAAACTTCTATAAAAAAAGAAAATTACTTATATCATGAAATAAGATTTTGGTCATATCATCCCAATCTGTTCATAATTGTGAAAATTATATGATTTGATAATTAATTTATAAAACTGTCATATTATTCATTTACTTTTACTGATGTTTTTTGCCTTGGTATCGATTCGGTATTGGTATTGCAATATTTTAGTCAGGTATCGTGTCAAAGTCATAATTTTGGTATCGTTTGAGTATTTCAAAAGATTATTTCCTAAAAACTACTCAGAAACTAGTTCTTCCTCAGAAGCTCTTATAGCAGACCAGCCATGGATCCAACAGTGCTTACATTACCTTAAACAAATTTCAACATCTGTGTCTCAGGACTTTATATTTAATTATCTGTCTTCATCAAAACCTTGAGTAAACTATTTTTGAAACTTCTGCTCCTTGAGTTTCATTGTTATTAGTCACTGTTGCTGTTTTTGATCTAACGGAACAGTTTGGAAAGTGTATAGTTTTAAGCACAGACGGCCTCTTCACAAACATGGCTAGTATTTTAATAACAACTTATCTCCACTGCTGCTCCACAAGGTCAACCGTCTCTTTTCTTACTAACGCTAGCTGTGCTTCATGACGTCTGAAGCTTTTATACAGAAACATCGTCCTGAGAGTGAGATGAAAACCGTGTTTGTTTCTTATAGTTGTAACATGAGCTCTCTTCAGGGGCCGTGTTTTCAAGTTTCATTGCGAGTAGAGGCAGGGAAGCCCTCTAGTCCCTCCAGAACTGTGTGATAGTGATCAAATACATAAAAAAGGGATTGTAATAACTTCACTTTTGGACACATTCTGTAAAATCTGTGAGCCACAACCCCCTGGGCATTGTGTCTATGAACCCTCACTGCTTTACCACAGAAATCACAGCCTATTGGGGGAGCCACGTCTAACCTAGAGCCTTCATTTCAGAAGACAAATGATGTTCAGTAGGGCAATGATCATGCGGTTTGATTTTATCCACAAAGTATTGAGTTTGAAAAGGGTTCAGTTAGGGAAGGGGGTAAAAAACAAGAGGGTTTGGTGACATCAGCTGAAAAGTCATGTCAGTGTTATTTGATTTTGATGAAAGACTTTGGAATAATGTGTACTGATGAATTGTGCACAATAAAACCAGGCGTGTGTTTTATTAATGTCATTGGGCTCAATTGTGATTTCATGTTGACTTGACTGATTCAATTAAATCAACATTCTGTACTTGCGCTATCGTATGTAAATGATCTCTATGGCAAATGAACTGGCGGCTCATATCAATAATGACGATTCTCAAAACAAAAGATATATATATATATATATATATATATAAAATCAAGCAAGATGACTAGATTTAAAAGATTAGTTCACTTTCAAATGAAAATTACCCCGAGCTTTACTCACCCTCAATCCACCCTAGATGTATATGGCTTTCTTCTTTCTGAAGAACACAATCTGAGATATATTAATAAATAACCTGACGCATCCAAGCTTTATAATGGGAGTGAACGATGAAGCTGAAGAAAGTGCATCCATCCATTATAAATGTACTCCACACGGCTCCGGGGGGTTAATAAGGGCCTTCTGAAGCGAAGCAATGCATTTGTGATAGAAAAATATCCATATTTAACAAATTATGAAGTAATATATCTAACTTCCGCCAAACTGCCTTCAGTATTCAACTAACGGAAAAAACAAAAAAACACCATTTCCGCTTTTTTCATAAGTTGAATGCGGAGGGTGTAGGATGTAGTGTAAGAATTTTGAACTGCAGGAGGTGTTACACTTTCTTCGTCAAGCTGGGAAGCTGAGCTGGACGATTATATCACTGTTTTCTCCAGTGCTGATATACATAAATTAACTAGACTAATAACTACTGATCTTTCAATAGTGTGGAATGAATCAATAATATACTGTAAAGATGCTTTGACACAATTTGCATTGTAAAAAGTGCTATATAAGTAAAAGTGACTTATAAAAGTCCTTTAGTAACCCCCCCTGTAATGTGATTCATATTTGACAGTCATGTGTAAATGAAATAGGTCAGATTTATGTAATAGTTCACAGGTTAACAAACACTGTTTAGTGGTCATGTGTGTGCGCACTACTGAGTTAAAGTACCATTGAAGCAGTGTCAGAGTTAATGAGATCATTAAGTGATGATTGAACATTAATGATGAACGCCTGCTGTTAACAAGCAGAATCACTGAAGGACAGAGAAACACAACTGATGAAATCAACTGAAGATAAAAGACATTTAATCTCTACTATTACATAAATCTGACCTATTTCATTTACATATGACTGACAAATATGAATCACATTAAATTTATTGGTTTGTTTATGTTAAAACTATGTCATCCAAATGGATGGAAAATTGCTATGTAATTAAATTACATAAAACTTATGTTTAGAGTGTTTTTTTTTTGAGTGCAAGAAAAAAGCTAGTGCACTAAGAACAATAAATCAGCAAAAAAATCTTGTTTACCCTTTGAATTAAGTTTATTTTTCTTACCCATTGGCAGATATGTTGTCTTTTTTAAACAAAAACATTTTGGTTCGCAAGTAAATGTATCTCACCTTCAGTAATGGAGGTTTTCTGGACAGGCACCTGAGAGGGAGGAACTCTAACAGTGAAGCAGCGGCCAGTCCTCCCGGTGCCTCATACATTAGCGCATGGCCGTTTCAGGCCGTTTGACATAACGTATTGGGCATAGCACAAAAACATGGGCTGACTAATTACTGATGTCATTGCTGGGATATGCTTTCAGTTCAAGTCTGTTTCGAGGGTTCTGCTGAAATCTACCTCTATGTTTTTCTCTTCTAAGTGAAGGAGAAGGTTGCATGGTGAGTGCATAAGTATTGTATTTCATAAAATACTAAGTAATTACTTTCCATTCAATTGATTTTGTACCTTTTACTCACAAATGTAGTTCACTATTTTCTTTTCAAAACAAAGAAGATAAAATGGGCTTAAGTAAACAGTTAAAAAGTAGACTTTAGAAGAGAGAAAGCTATGGTAACAGATAACTAAAATGTATGATTTGTTTGTGTTTCATTTGGTCAACTGCAGAAAAGTTAGAAAAGATAAATTGTGTAGATTTTAAGCATACAAGACTTTGTGGCCCTCCATTTAGGAGCCTGTCTCAACTGAAAAGAGTCAGATGGGCTACTCAATAAAGATTGTGCTCTGAATGGTTTTATGAAGGCCAGAAACCATTTGTTTAGAGCAGTGGAGCCCAAGCGTGCAGGTCGCACAGCGAAATTGCAGGCCGGCTGAAATCTGATACGCTCATAGAGCCTAAAGTTTACACAGAGCAAATACAAATAATGAAGAACTATAACAGAAGTGCTCTCTATGTCACCATGCATTTATCCTTTACTCCGGGGAGCTGCTCTTGATAGAAATTCATAAGAATACTGCTACATAACATAGTATAGAATGTAAATAAATAAATCAGATTATTTCAGGTTTTACTATGTTGCAACGTGGCATTAAAGTATATTTAAATAAAGCAATCATTACAGTAATGTTGTCACAGTTCTGTTCTTTGTGGATGCTGTTTTCATCTTGGGCTGCAATCCAGTTTGTTTTTTTATTCCTTTCCCTCACTAACTTCACTCAATGTACGTCATCGCTTACGTTGCATGAGTGCTCACTACTGGCAGCACCTTTGCAATGGACTGAACTGGAACATCCTAAACCCTTGATCACTTGGAATCTGCTGTGGAGTTGATTTATTATTTAAGTTTTTCGAAATTTTTTAAGCTTACGAAAATTGTTTAATGTAGTATTCTACACTCACCTAAAGGATTATTAGGTACACTATACTAATACTGTGTTTGACCCCCTTTCGCCTTCAGAACTGCCTTAATTCTACGTGGCATTGATTCAACAAGGTGCTGAAAGCATTCTTTAGATATATTGGCCCATATTGATAGGAGAGCATCTTGCAGTTGATGGAGATTTGTGGGATGCACATCCAGGGCACGAAGCTCCCGTTCCACCACATCCCAAAGATGCTCTATTGGGTTGAGATCTGGTGACTGGGGGGGCCATTTTAGTACAGTGATCTCATTGTCATGTTCAAGAAACCAATCTGAAATGATTCGACATGGTGCATTATCCTGCTGGAAGTAGCCATCAGAGGATGGGGACATGGTGGTCATGAAGGGATGACAATGCTCAGGTAGGTCGTGGCATTTAAACGATGCCCAATTAGCACTAAGGGGCTTAAAGTGTGCCGAGAAAATATCCCCACACCATTACACCACCACCACCAGCCTGCACAGTGGAAACAAGGCATGATGGATCCATGTTCTCATTCTGTTTACACCAAATTCTGACTCTACCATCTGAATGTCTCAACAGAAATTGAGACTCATCAGACCAGGCAACATTTTTCCAGTCTTCAACTGTTCAATTTTGGTGAGCTCTTTGTAGTGGACATGAGTGGTACCCGGTGGGGTCTTCGAGTGGTTATTTCAGTCAAAGTTGCTCTTCTATCAGCTTGAATCAGTCGGCCCATTCTCCTCTGACCTCTAGCATCAACAAGGCATTTTCTCCCACAGGACTGCCGCATACTGGATGTTTTTCCCTTTTCACACCATTCTTTGTAAACCCTAGAAATGGTTGTGCGTGAAAATCCCAGTAACTGAGCAGATTGTGAAATACTCAGACCGACCCGTCTGGCACCAACAACCATGCCATGCTCAAAATTGCTTAAATCACCTTTCTTTCCCATTCTGACATTCAGTTTGGAGTTCAGGAGATTGTCTTGACCAGGACCACACCCCTAAATCATTGAAGCAACTGCCATGTGATTGGTTGATTAGATGATTTCATTGATGAGAAATTGAACAGGTGTTCCTAATAATCCTTTAGGTGAGTATTTATATATATATGGGTGCTTTAAATATATGAAAAAACTTGTTTGAAATCATCTTCATCTTCCTTGGATAATCGTGACAAATGTGCATTAAAGATTTTTTTGTTTTTTTGTTTTTTTACTACAGTCAAGTGTACTTGGACACAATGTGAACTTTTTATAAATCAGCAGCGACAGGAATATGATAAATGACTCCAAATAGTATAAAATGAATAAACTAAACCAAATAGACACTGTCTGGCCAAAAAAAAAACAGTTTGGATTTAAATAGGCAAGTACTTAAGAGTCTATGACTGGATCATTATTACTGCGGTTATCATGTTTCTAGCTTGTTACACACAAGATCCTGACCAAAAATCGATGTACCTCTCGAAGGAAATAAATGTTGTGATGTTACTTCCATCAAGAGGTGCATTAAATTTTGGTCAAGATCTTTTACTGACAATGCAAGATTCAGTAGTCTCCTAAAAGTCTCCTCCAGCACATCCTAAAGACTGGACAACTCATGTGTGAAAATGATTCTTCATGCTCCCTCCCAACCATTCTTCCACAATTTGAGCCTGATGAATCTTAACATTGTCATCCTGGAATATGGCATTGATGTGTCTGCCTACATGGTTGTTTAAGAAATGAAAAGCTACACACTCCGTCAAACAGGGTTAGAAGTACTGTTCCCAAACACATAACATGCTAGAAACATAATGATCACAGTATTAATGATCCAGTCTTAGCCTATTTAAATCCAAACAGTGTTTTTTTTTTTTTTTTTTGGCACCGTAATAGCTAATTAATTAGCGTAATCAGAAGGAAGTTGTCGAAATTTTACTGAAGCTATTAACAGGAAAAAAACAACCAAAAGTAAGAGACCAACATTCGGACACACTGGAGTTATCATCAAGGGCAACATGATTAGAGTCAAAGACAAGTCATCAAGGTTTCAGTCAGCAAGAGGCCCCGTCATAATAAATATTCATTTAACAGGAAAACAATGAGTCAAAGAACAGGGCAAAACCCTATCGAATAAGGCTTTGTGGACAGAAAAACTGCACATTTGTGTGAAAATCTTTGCGTAATTTAAATTATTCAATGTCTTCGATTGATTCAATGTCATTTCAAGCTTCTACAAATCCAACACTTCATATGAAAGCACATCTTGACTGATTGTGTCAGCATCTGCAATCAACATGTTACGGCCCATCTGGATAAGCTTTGCAAAGTCCAACATATCAAACCTGGCACTTCTAACTCCTGTAGGCCTGCGTCACTCCAACGCTAATCAGCCAATGTATGCACAGCTCAGGCTAGATTTCAGCCCAGACCGGCTGAAGTCTTCCATTACACGCACATGGTGTGGTGTGTCAGACCGCAGCTCTGGACCACAACGCTTGAATGTGCGGCGACTGGCTGTTTTGACAGAGAGCTGTGAACTGAACTGATCTGCAAGACATTGAGTCAGAAACGTTTCTTTGGCTGTCACTTTCAGCATTCTCAAAGATTTATTGTTGATCTTGTGAAATGTATACTTTATTTGCTCTTGTCCTGAAGCCAGGATCATTGCGTGGATTTGTTTTCAAACGTTTCCCCCTGCACTGTGATTGATTATCTGTGACTTGATGACTCATCGAGTTGGTTGGTTAATTGACAGTCAGAAAGTAAGATGGCCACCCCAATGGAATGTGTGACTGCTCCGCAAACTTCGGAACGGGCCAAACGCATTTTAAAATATGGGTGGCACTAGGGAACTGCCACTCGAAAGGACTGAAACAACATTTCAAATAATATGGTTGTGCTACAAATAATTGTTATCTCTCAGTTTGACTGAATTTGATATGCATGGAAATGTTTACATGTAATCTGTCAACCAGTGTTTCAACCGTGGAAGGAACCGAACCGTCATGTTTGTGTACCGATGCACCCCTAATATATAATCCCTTAAGCCCATCCCTAAAGCTAAGCATAAAAAACATAATGCTGTCAGTGTGTCAATACTGTATGTTTTTGTGTCTAGGCAAATTTAAGTAAATGTATGTGTGGTAGAAAAATACATACAAATACTCATGAGATCACATTGTTAAAATACATCAGTTTGGGTTAGGGGACAGAATATACAGTTTGTACAGTTTAAAAATCATTATGTCTATAGAAAGAGCCCATAAAATATGGAACCCAGTTCAGGAACACTGAATATGAATGGAATTAATGTCCAATAAAGCACTTTTGGTTTAAAGCACTTAATGGCATTTTCCCATTTTCTGTGACCTACTCTAAAGTAGGAATTACTTGCATTATTAAAGGATTAATTCACTTTAAAATGAAAATTACCCCAAGCTTTACTCACCATCAAGCCATCCTAGGTGTAAATGACTTTCGTCTTTCTGATGAACACAATCTGAGTTATATTAATAAATATCCAAGCTTTATAATGGGATTGAATGGAATGGAGACAATGAGTATGAGCTGAAGAAAGTGCATCCATCCATCATAAACAAATTCCACATGACTCCAGAGAGTTAATAAAGTCTTTCTGAAGCAAAGCAATGTGTTTGTGTAAAATATATATTTAAAAAGTTATGAATTAAAATATCTAGATTTCATCAGACCACTCCCTCAAATCAGAAAAAGAGAAAACATAATCATAAAATCCAGGCCTGGTCCTCTCTCGTCCTTCACTGTCGTCGCTCCTCTTTTATGCTTCCGGAGCTCCTCCGTGAGAGACACGAGACCGGTGTAGTGCGCAGGTGTCGCTCATTAACAATCAGGACAATCGCGTCTTTCCCTCACAGCTCTCGTCACACCCGGCTTGTCAGAGTTATTAGTCTAGTTAATTTATGTATATCAGCATTGGGGAAAACAGCGACGTAATCGTCCGGCTCAGCTCAGTTCACATACAACGACACCAATGCAGGCATATCAAAAACACTGCTGAATATCAAGCAAGTGTCCCCAACTTAAGCAAGCCAAAGGCAACAGCGGCAAGGAACCAAAACTCCAACAAACGGAGAAAAAAACCTCGGGAGAAACCAGGCTTAGTAGGGGGGGTCAGTTCTCCTCTGGCCAACAGTGAACACTTGTCCGATACTCAGGCAGAGTTACAGGTCATTAAACCGATTTGGAATCGCAACAGTCAAAATATTTAATCTAGTTTAAGATCTTTTTGATCACGCCGGTATGGGACGGTTTGTTGGGATATGTGCCACTGGCTGATGAGTCGGTAGGTCTTACCAAAGGATGAGCTAGTTAACACAGTCTCCAACGACACCACAGGGCCACATTGCTGCCGCACACAGGCACAGGTTCCCCGTCCGACCCGGATCCAGCCAATCACGTTAATTGGTAAACCTCGGGATAAGCAGAAAGACAAAAATTAGCGTAGACGCCATTCTTCTTCTGATGTAACGAGTACATCCGGTGTTATAGGAAGTGTTCCCGGTTCCGGCTGGCCTGATCTATGCAGCCTAACAATCCTTTAACGGATATGAAGACAAAAGTTTATAGTGCGTCATGTGTATGCCAGGTTAAATAGATGCGTTTTTAGTCTAGATTTAAACTGACAGAGTGTGTCTGCTTCCCGAACAATGCTAGGAAGATTGTTCCAGAGTTTAGGTGCCAAATAGGAAAAGGATCTACCGCCTGCAGTTGATTTTGATATTCTAGGTATTAACAACAGGCCAGAATTTTATGTATGTTTTAGAGATGGGCAGGTGCTGGGAAATGGCAGGCTCTCACCTGTGCGAGTGCAATGAACTAAATTTTTATCTGCATGTTGACTGAAGGATTTCCTGATGTTTTTGGGGCCTGTTACCAGTGGATTATCAGGTTTTCTTCATCTGGGATCCTTTGTGGATTGTTTTTTTTTCCTTTTCCTTTGCATTGCCTTAGGATTCCAGAAATCCCTGAAGATTTAATATGGATTTAATATTTATTTTATTTTTTTTTTTTTTTACTTTTTTACTGGAATTATCGTGTTTTTTGGACTCTGATTGCTGGTATTTGGTTCTATGGGACTTTATAGGTCTCATCCAAGGCACCTTTTAACTCAATTTATTATGTTATGAGGGTTTTACAACTAAAACTTACTTCAGCCACAGTCTTAGATGAAATCAACTGAAGATAAAAGACATTAAATCTCTGAAGATCTGATTAATCAACTCCACAAACAGCATTACCAGCTTCACTTATTACTGACCAGACTGACTTTATTTTCACATGTCTACAGAAGCTCTTATTGAGAATTAACAGAGGTTTAGATGTTTTATTGGTCAAGAAAAATAATATAAAATAAAAAATGACACCACCATCATGGAGATCAGAGTTTGCTTTAGTTGGGCTCTTGCCCCTTAATTTATTATGTTAGCTTTTTCTCTGTAATAATACATGACTTGTTGTGAAGTAGTGAGATCACTGCTTTACTGAGTGCTGATATTAGCTGCTTTTATATGATGACTTAGTCATTGTGAAATTGCATCCAAATCTATCAATTATGTGTGTCGTTATTTATATATAAATTTTGGCTTTGCATTACCAACCCTGTGAAACCACAATATGAGTAGAAAATGTTACAGCAAAAAGATATTGAATAATTTTAAAACTGTACACTACATTTTTTTTAACTACTGCATCATTTCGACACACAAAGAGATCAAGAATCAGCAATGGTGCAGATGCTCAAACGTAAGTTGTTTTAAAGAAACCTCTTATTAAAAAACCACAACTTGATCCTGGTGAATTAATCAATTACAGACCGATTTCCAATCTACCTTTTCTGTCAAAAATACTAGAAAAGGCAGTATCATCTCAACTTAGTTCCTGCTTGGAAAGAAATGGTATCTGTGAGGATTTCCAGTCAGGATTTAGACCGTACCATAGTACTGAGACTGCTCTCATTAGAGTTACGAATGATTTGCTCTTATCATTAGATCATGGTTGTATCTCTCTATTAGTGTTACTAGACCTCAGTGCTGCTTTTGACACTATCGACCACAATATTCTTTTGAATAGACTAGAAAATTATGCTGGAATTAGTGGAATTGCATTGGCATGGTTCAAATCATACTTATCTGACCGTTATTAGTTTGTAATAGTAAATGACGAGACGTCATTTCAATCACAAGTTAAATATGGAGTACCACAAGGCTCAGTTCTAGGACCGTTGTTTTTCACTCTGTACATGCTACCCTTTGGAGATGTCATTAGGAAGCATGACATTAGCTTTCACTGTTACGCTGATGATACTCGGCTCTATATTTCCTCGCGCCCTGACGAAACCTACCAATTCTCAAAATTAACAGAATGCGTTGCTGATATAAAAAATTGGATGACTAGTAATTTCCTACTACTAAATTCAGAAAAAACAGAGATTCTAATTATTGGACCAAAAACTTCAGCACATAATAACCTAGAATACTGTCTAACACTTGATGGCTGCTCTGTTAAGTCGTCTTCGTCAGTTAGGAACCTGGGTGTGCTCTTTGATACCAATCTTTCATTTGAAAGCCACATTTCTAGCATATGTAAAACCGCATTCTTCCATCTTATAAATATATCTAAATTGCGACATATGCTATCAATGACAAATGCGGAACAGCTAGTTCATGCATTTATGACCTCGAGACTAGATTACTGTAACGCCCTACTGGGTGGTTGCCCTGCTCGTGTGATAAACAAATTACAGCTGGTCCAAAACGCAGCAGCTAGAGTCCTTCCTAGAACCAGGAAATATGAACATATTAGCCCGGTTCTGTCAAAACTGCACTGGCTCCCTATTAAACATTGCATAGATTTTAAAATCTTGCTAATTAATTACAAAGCACTAAATGGCTTAGCTCTCCAGTACCTGAGTGAGCTCTTAATGCATTATAGTCCTCCGCGTCTATTACGATCTCAGAATTCTGGCCAGTTGTTAATACCTAGAATATCAAAATCAACCGCAGGCGGTAGATCCTTTTCCTATTTGGCACCTAAACTCTGGAACAATCTTCCTAGCATTGTTCGGGAAGCAGACACACTCTGTCAGTTTAAATCTAGACTAAAAACGCATCTATTTAACCTGGCATACACATGATGCACTATAAACTTTTGTCTTCATATCCGTTAAAGGATTGTTAGGCTGCATAGATCAGGTCAGCCGGAACCGGGAACACTTCCTATAACACCAGATGTACTTGGTACATCAGAAGAAGAATGGCATCTACGCTAATTTTTTGTCTCTCTGCTTATCCCGAGGTTTACCAATTGACGTGATTGGCTGGATCCGGGCCGTGTCCGGGTCGGACGGGGAACCTGTGCCTGTGTGCGGCAGCAATGTGGCCCTGTGGTAAGCCTGGTTTCTCCCGAGGTTTTTTTCTCCATTTGTTGGAGTTTTGGTTCCTTGTCGCTGTTGCCTTTGGCTTGCTTAAGTTGGGGACACTTGCTTGATATTCAGCAGTGTTTTTGATATGCCTGCATTGGCGCCGTTGTATGTGAACTGAGCTGACCCGGACGATTACGCCACTGTTTTCTGCAGTGCTGATATACCTAAATTAACTAGACTAATAACTACTGATATTTGCAATGGAATGAATCAATAATATATAGAATAAGCTGCACAATGACACCATTTTCTTATTAATGTAAAGCTGCTTTGCCACAATTTGCATTGTAAAAAACGTTATATAAATAAAGATGACTTGACTTTACTTAACTTAAAGATGGAAAGTGTAAAGATACCAACTAAAACATGATGGTGGCATTATTTTTTGACCAATAAAATCCCAAAATCTGAACCTCTTTTGGTTCTCAATAAGAACTTCTGTAGATGTCTGACAGAAATAAAGCCAGTCTGGTCAGTAATAAGTGAATCAGATGTTTTAATCAGATCTTTAGATTGAATGTCATTTATCTTCAGTTGATTTCATCTAAAGCTGTGGCTGAAGTCAGTTGTAGTTCTTGTATTTCTCTTTTCTTCAGTGATTCTGCTTGTTAACAGCAGGTGTTCATCATTAATGTTCAATCATCACTTAATTAATTGCTTAATTATCTCATTAAGTTTATCTCTGCTTCAGTGTTACTTTAACACTATTTAGAGAGGGACCAAATGTTATCTGAGCAGAGTTGATTTAACTCTGGGGATTTTGCTGTGTACTGATTTTTTTTTTTTTAGAGAATGTTTATTGCTACTTTATAATGAAACTCACTGTTAGTGTCAAGCAATCAATCATTGAGATGCTAAATATCGCTATGTGTCCTGCACTGTACATGTTAATAGTACTGAGAGGGTGCCGGTATCTAGGCAGGACCTTGAACTCACTTTCCCAATCAAACAATGACACTTTGTCTCATTCTGGACCTATTAGATGTTGGATATGAACAGGAGCAAAAGCTTTTAATTTCCTGAGGTGACTCAGTCTGCTCAGCTGGGCTGCTCTGCATGAGAAAAGCAGTTGACCTCCATTTCCTTTTGCTACGAGGGAAATCGACGATTCTTGGACAGCTCAAGATAAGTGTCCCATTTTATGAATAGAGTGAAAGTAAGAGTGCGCTCACATTGTTGGGAGAGTCATTTATCTTGAGGAGGGACAAAACCCCATTCATTGTTGTCTAGATGGAGGCAAAGTGAAGTTCAGAGTTGAGCGATAGCGAGGGGCCTCCGCTGTCACAGGTCAAATGGAGTGGGTTATGGGTGCGCGTCAGCGTTGGGGAGGAAGTGCATGTGCTGGGGCCAAACGGGGTCACACCTCCAAGAGTGTCAAACAAAGCAGCGGAACTCCAGAAGCCCCAGAACTCACGACTCCCATGAACTTTCACACATGAGACCCACCCGGAGCTCCACTGCTGATTATTTGTAGCCATGTCCAATGGGTTCCACTGATCTGACAAAAAGGTTGCCTGATTCCCAGTTCGCAGACTTCAATTGATCGAATTCTAATTTTGGATGCAAACACAATTTGGGAAATGCTATAGAAAGTGTGCTGCAAATTCGTGAAAGATGAGCCTGTCTCTTTTCAGAAAAGTACATCAGGCTTTCCGAATACACCGTTCGAATACGATCTTGATCGGCATAGATAACACACAATCCTTTGTGTCGCTGTGAACAAACACAATTTATTTGAAAACATGGCAGCAAAAACTACAGTTAAAGTTGCTGTGTTCAAATGTATCTGCACAGTAAAAACCCCAGAGTTAAATCAACTCTGCTCAGATAACATTTGGTCCCTCTCTAAATAGTGTTAAAGTAACATTGAAGCGGAGTTAAAGTTAATGAGATAATTAAGCAAATAATTAAGCGATGATTGAACATTAATGATGAATGCCTGCTGTTAACAAGCAGAATCACTGAAGAAAAGAGAAATACCAGAACTACAGTCTTAGATGAAATCAAGACTACAAAGGGACATGTCCTACCCAGAAACATCCTTCAAAATAAGACACAGCCCTTGCATTAGCACAAATTGATACACACTTTAAAATTCCACTCTAATTTTCAATAATAACCATGCATTTTTAACAATTCTTTCATAAAGTATGAAGACATTTGACAAAATATGAAAATTTTATTATCTGTAGTATACTCACACACAATCATAGACATCCTCACATTTCAATCCATAGTCATGAGTGAATATTTGAGGCCTGGGAGGCTTTCGTTTGCTCTGTCATCTCCAGCCTCTCAATTACACCTAAATGGACTTGACACAAATGACAAACACTTATGATTTGGTTGTCTGCACCATGCATGTACAGCCCACTGTCAGTGTGATGTTTCAGAGACCGCCTCAACCGTCAAAATCATGAAAAGGCCCTTCAGTTCCTCATGAATTTTCCACCATCTAATCGTTAGTGTGGCACAAGCTCCGATAGTATAGCCTCAGCCTCGAAAACCACACTTGGGTAAACTGAGGGATTGTGGAAGAATGCTCCATTACACTCCAATCCATAGAGGAAATGTAAAACACATGAGATGAAAAAACACATGAAAAGCGAGCAATTGCTGTCTGAGGGCAAGTGAGGGTTAAAAAGATACTCATTGACTGCAGCAACACTGTAAAGAGTAAAACAGAAGGATTGTTTTTAAAAAATATGAAAATGTTTACTAAATATAATGTTTAGCTAAATTGTAATGCTCAAGTAATCATTTCTCTAAAATTTCCAAACTCATTATGAGAAAATATATATTAACCTGTTAATATGAAATATATTATGGTTTGAACATAAAACAGATTTAACTGCTGTGACGTATAGCATGTCTTTATTTATGTTCAAATTAAATGGTCTTCTTTAATGATTAATGATGCATTCTTCATTCTTTCAAGCAGAAGTATTTGTATAAGTTAAATATAGATTGGTCACTATTAAAGCTGTTAAAGTTGTTCAGTCAAGAGTAGCGAGTGATTTTCTCCTTTTCTTTTGTTATCAGATTAACAGCATCAGCTTTATTAGGCTGCTGTCACTTTAAGGCCAGATGGACCGATCCAATACACTGATACACATCCGATATTCTCCCAACTGTTTACATTCTCTTAACACATTATCGACTGTGTTTACATGAATACTCGCCAAAACGTCCATTTTGACAATATTGTGCGAATCTGATGAAAAAGAGAGCTCAGTTCAGTACTCGTTCGCTAATGTCTGAGAAGCGTTGTCGCGCTGTCCATATGTCTGCTCTTCCTTTTTTCCTAGACGTTTACATTTTTGAACGTTTAAGACATCAGTCTTGACTGGATCTCTCATTTTTATTAATTGATGAAAATGAAAATAGATTTAGTTTTTTTCATTTAAAATTCTCTCGTTTTCATCAGTGAAAAAATGTTGTTGGCGAAAATGATGATGAAAATGACTCCTCAACAAAATTAAGCACAATGCAAATCAAATGCGAAACCTCAGCAACCAACAACCACATAGCAAAAATCCACACTACCCGGCAATGGAGGTGATGAGCTTTGCACAGGCGAAGGCATTTTCTTCAGAAAATCTAGCTTAGACCGTGCAGTACACTTGAGATTTATCTTTCAAACCGAACGAAGCCATCCAAACTTAACACACTGCCTCCATTATACTACCAGCGGCTGAAAAGTGTTCCTCTTTAAAGTTGGTGTTTCAACATCCAAAAACTGCTACTCATGACATTAATATTTTAGAACAACAAATTAGAGAGTAAATAGTGATTGAGAGGAATTTGCTTGAGTGGCTTCTTTCAAGGCTGTGATTAATGGGACGGTCATCTTGCCGACACCTAAATTATGCAGAAAGGAAAAGCACAAACCGTTTTGGCACTGAGAGTAAGAATTCCTCCAATGATCTGACAGGAAACACAAATAACACGGCCAACGCCTCGGAGTTCTCCATCTGAGCCATGAATTCATCTACACCTTCAGTTTTGCTGAAGGTAGTGTGTTTGGGTGTGTGTCCGGGAAGATGTTGGTTGAAAGATAATAGTATTAACACAGATTTCAACATCAAGCAGACGCGGAACATAAAAGTTGATCATTAACAGAAGCATTACGTCGAATTACTGAAAAAATTGGCCCACGTTTGTCTTTATTTTATTACTACCACACAATGACTCAACAGTTCACCCACATGTCTAAACTCCCACCCACTCAATTGGACGTTTTCCTGTGGTTTGGGGCTTAATTAGACAATTTTGAGTATAGACGAAGGACGTCTAAATAGTATTAAAGAGAGTTCTCAATTGGTCCCAGTGTTAGTGTACAGGCCAGCACATTTATTTTTTTGTCTAAGCCTTTAAGCTCTGGCTGCAGAATCTTTGGCCCATTCTCAAAGTTCCTTCTCCGAGTGGATAATTGGATATATATTTTATCCCAATAAGGGAGAATTTTGCAACTCTAGAATGTTTCATTTTTCAGTGTGCACTACAAAACCTTGGCCTGTCTATCTCCATCTGTTTTTGAAACAGAATTGCTTATGTTACTTGCCAAAAAAGTCACTTGCAGAGTGTATTTGGTAAAGTTTGAGATATGCCTATGGTTGGCTGTGATCACCATACCACAACAGTGAGCTTATACTATCTAAAAAAATGTGCAAAAAAGTGCCATATCTTTGTAAAACTTTTTTCTAATTTCATTTCTTTTGTTACTGTTGTGCTGGAGGGATTGTGTCAAAAATGTCACCAAAATGAATACAAATGCTCTCAAAATTCAAGTTATGATTGCAAAAAAAGTACTAGTCTAAGATCTTGATATTTATATTATAACATATGATATAATTGAGCAATATGACAAGAAAGAGAGCCGTTTTCACAAATATGAGCACAATTGCAAACGTGATTGATTTTTTTTTTTTTTTTTTTAACAGATAACCAATTTCATTTTTAAAACATTAATCTCAACGATATTTATGCATTTGTAATTGTACCAATTCAGGTGCAACTTCTGTTCCACCTCCGCAGTGTAAAGATGAATTTTGTCTTATTATTCTAATTGTAATTACTGATTAAAATAAGACATAAAATAATTATTATAAATAATATTACTTGTTTTAAATAAATGCTGTTCTTTTGAACTTCCTATTCATCAAAGCATCCTGAACAATGAAATGATCACGATTTCCACAAAAATACGAAGCAGCACAACTGTTGTCAACAGTGATGATAATGAAAAGTGCATCAAATCAGCATATTCGAATGATCATGTGACGCTGAAGACTGCAGTACTCATGTAAGCCGCCTGTCAATGGCAAACTTTCATGCAACCTGTTCACTTTCTTTTCATTGTGTAAGGAAGGAAGTTATCAGTTTGAACAGAGCATATTTTTCAGAAGCTCAAAGAAAACACAAGGACGTAAGTGGATGTAAATGATCTCACTGGACGCTTGCAGTTTTATTTTACAAAAGATTGAAAAAAAACCTTGATGGTGGCGCTAATAACATAAATGGCAGCATAATTATATGCAACTCTCCCTGCTGAGGAATGCGTGGTATGTGGCCATAAATGAGTGATTACGTGCAGTAAAGAGCAGAGCGGTGTGGCGTTCATATATCATCAACGTGATGTATCTGGAAGTGCTTTTGCCCTGAAAGACACTTCATCTACACACATACACAGTAAAAACCCCAGAGTTAAATCAACTCTGCTCAGAAAACATTTGGTCCCTCTCTAAATAGTGCTAAAGTAACACTCTTCAGAGACTGAATGTCTTTTATCTTCAGTTGATTTCATCTAAGGCTGTGGCTGAAGTCAGTTGTAGTTCTTGTGTTTCTGCTTGTCAACAGCAGGTGTTCATCATTAATGTTCAATCATCGCTTAATTAATTGCTTAATTATCTCATTAACTTTAACTCTCCTTCAGTGTTAGTTGAACACTATTTAGAGAGGGACCAAATGTTCTCTGAGCAGAGTTGAGCAGGGCTCTCTCCTCTAAACAAACCAACGAGAACAAAAAAGCCTAATTACACAACAATGTGAAATCAAAATACTAAGTGACTCTTGACACTGTGTAAAAGCTCATGAAATCAGCTGGCATCTTCTCATAACTGTCAGCTCATTATCAGTCTGGTCTGATTATTATTGCGACAAGTCATTTTCATGTTACCGCACTGCTCATAAAGCCTGTTATCTCTCCATTCTGTTGATCAACAGGTCATCTGCATCAGCCAATCAGAGTCAGAGGGGGAAATGAGCTGGTCCAATGGGAGGCCTGGGCCCTTTTCAAACAGCCCGCTGGTGATGGAGCCATTGAGGTCAGGTTAATTAGTCCCGTGTCAAACACGCCGCTCACTAAGTCAGTGTTTACTACTGTACTCAGGCGAAACAGGTTCTGCTGTTATTGCTGGAACGATGTCTAGGAGTTTGACCGCATTCTCCCGCTGCAGTTTTGATACTTGCTAATGAAACACATTAGCTCACTTCTAAAACAAAGGCTTCACAAATACCTTCAGTTGAAGCATTTGATTAAATGTTTACTGTTTTTTCCCTTTAATAAAATGGCCCCCACATGAAAAAGTAGTTTTTCTTCCATAATCTTTTAATTTTGTTGATCTTCAGACCCAGTCGGGCCTCCCAGGAAGCGAGCTAATGCCATTCCTTTCGACCAGGTGTAATGTTACATGAGCGAGTTTGTTTAAAGCTTGGCCAAAATCTCAACCCAGAGAGTGATATGATCAGTACATCCTGTGAGATTGCGACGGGCCTGAGAGGAGATGATCTGAGAGGTCGAGCAGATCAGAGGAGGCAGATGACATCGTCCCGGCCGTCATGATGAAACCGTAATCCTGTGATCAAAGAGCAGCATTCCAGCCCTACTCTCTTCAGTCAGCTCACTGAAACACACCATTCTCAAACAAAAAGGGGCTTTTTAAAGTTACATTTATTAACGCTGAATTATCATATGCTTGGAGCATTGATTAAATAACATCATGGAAATATTCAATTGCTGTTCACTATGCTGTAACTTTGAAAGGAAATGGTTACACTTTATTTCATCGGTCTACTTTAGACATTCTGCTAACTGTAAGTAACTTTGCAACTCCATATCAACTAACAGTCATTAGAGTATTAGTACATGTTAAGCAGACAATCTACACAGTAAAATCAACTCTGCTCAGAGTCCCTCTCTAAATAGTGTTAAAGTAACACTGAAGCAGAGATAATTAAGCAATTAATTAAGTGATGATTGAACATTAATGATGAACACCTGCTGTTAACAAGCAGAATCACTGAAGAAAAGAGAAACACAAGAACTACAACTGATGAAATCAACTGAAGATAAAAGACATTAAATCTCTGAAGAGTGTTACTTTAACACTATTTAGAGAGGGACCAAATGTTATCTGAGCAGAGTTGATTTGTTTAACTAATACTCTAATGACTGTTAGTTGATATGGAGTTGCAAAGTTATTTACAGTCAGCAGAATGTCTTTTGGGAGCATCAAAATAAAGTGTTAGGACATATTAAGCAGAAAATCTACTAACACTTTATTTTGATGCTCCCAAAAGACATTCTACCGAGTATAAGTAACTTTGCAACTTACAGTTTACTAATACCATGAGTTTGTAGACATATAGTTGCAAATCAATGAGAGTTAGTTGACAAGTGCTTGAAAATTTACTTAGTACCATGTCTAAAGTGGACCATCCAAATAAAGTGTAACCAGAACTGAAGCAAAATTGTTAGTCGTTACCACAACTACAGGACGATCACAATTTGCATAAAAACAATGTCATTTTCTCACAATAAACATTGAAGTATGTTTGTTTTACTTTTCATTTATCATATAAAATTGAAGAGGAAGACGTCAAGACTGAAAGCCTTGGGTAAAATGATCAAATATATGTAATCTACAGTAAAAATACAGTTTTGAAGGGATCTTCCTACGACAAAAAGACATTTGAATTTTCTTACATTTATGTCACAAAATGGTTATTAAATGTGTACAAATTCAATTTTATTGCGAGTTTAACGGCAGAAAAATTCAATCTATACAGTGGAAATGTTTATGAAGCAGCTCCTGTGATCAGTCTCAATGCCTGTGAAGATTACAATCAGGAGGTGTTTTATTACTTTACAGTGTGTTCGACTGTTTACACAAGTTGCTATGTTACCAGCTTCTTGAAGTCACAGACATGATATCCAGTAAGCTACTAAATATGCAATCTGTCTGAGATAGCCAGCCGCCTTTGAGGTACAATAATGCCAGAAATCACTATTAGGTGTAGTGCAGGCAGGGCTGGGTGGGTTACTTTTACTACAGATTACAAAATACATGCTTTAAAAAGTCATTTGTAACGTATTTCGTTACATTACTCAAGTTTAGTCACTTAATCTAAATACTTTGGAATACTAATAAGTGTGTATAAAGTCAGAATTATGAGATATAACCTCACAATATTGAGAAAAGTCAGAATTATGAGATATAAACTCACATACTAAATTCTCAATTGCAAGAGAAAAAGTCAGTTTTGCAAGTTTATATCTCCCAATTCTGACTTTATGACTTGCAATTGTGAGTTTAAATCTCGCAATTCTGAGAAAAAGAAGTCAGAATTGTGAAATACAAACTCACAATTGTGAGGCAAAAAACAAATTGTGAGAAAAAATAGCAGTGACGAGTGAATTATAAAATGACTCACAAAACATGAAAACAGTCGTGGATCATCAGGTCATGACAGGACAGTTCAGTTGACAGTTGGGCAATTTTTTAAATAAATTCAGTCATTTTGTCTTATTCAGGACAGAACTAAATAAAAATAACAACATTTTTATGATCCCACTTAAAAGTATTAAAATATTGATTTTTCAGACGGTCAGAGTCAGAGATTCACCAATCGCTGTTTAAATGACATTAAAACTCAAAGTAATCACTTTGGTAATCTAAAACACTTTTCAGATGGAACTGTAATCTGATTACCACCCATTTAAAATGAAATACAGTGACTCAAATTTTGCATTTTAAATATGTAACTAAGTTACTTGTATTTCGTTACTCCCCAACCCTGAGTGCAGGGAGGGCAAACATTTTGATATAATACAATTTAATATTAAGATATTGAGAATAAGAGACACAATACTGTACTGAAAATGCGTGAATTACATTTGATCATTTTACACACATTTACTCAAAATCCATTGATAGACTTGTAAAACAACATCATGCGCTACTGGCACTATAGTAAATCAAGTATTCATTTTGGAAGCAATGAAACATTTACTTGTTACTTCCAAAAAGGGATCTTCCCAAAAGCATCGTAAGCCTATGCAGATGATCTCTATGATGCTTTTCAGAAACGAAGGCCTGTGTAATGTCCCTGTCACGAACTCTTATTAATATTTCAGTGCGCATGTTGAATTTCCATTCAAATCATTTTACATTTAATGTGAATCCTCTATATTACGACCTGTAATTCAGATCTGTGCCTCAAGATCATCAATCCTTCAAGAGGCATAAAATTGGCCCCGGGGACTCAACAAACAGACTGGATGGTAAAAATGTTCATGAGAAGACAGTAAGATGCACCAGAAGCAGCCCTACTCTTGATGAAAGCAGCAGGAGTGAAACTCGCTCTCCAACCAATGCCTTGCCATGTTTTTCCCTTCATTTCACCCTCCTGTAAAGTCATCAGTGTGGCAGTGGTGTTGTTTTACAGAATAACTCATCTCCCCAGCGCTAACTGTACGTGGGTGGCCGGTCTTGCATGGACTCATCCGACCGGTTGTGTCAAACGATCAATCCCTAATCACTGTCACTCACATTACTGATCACTGCTCAAGAATGTTTTAGCTTTCTTGAGCAAGATAAGCATGTTTAGTTTCACTGTAAAAGAGATATTTGAAATCCCTGAAAAAGAGAATGGCTCCAATTTTGGCCGTAAGTAAAAGTGATCACAAAAATACACATAAATAGAACCACCTATTTTCATGCACATTTTGCAATATCGCATCAAAAACCGCTTGTTGAAAATGCCAAGATGCGCATAAATTCTAAAAATGGAAATAACTTTTATCTGATAAGAAAACCAAATAAACTCCTCGATGTGCATAAAAAAATGCTGAAATGCTGTTTTGGTTGTTCTGTGCAAAGTGTTTCATCAAAGTGGTTTGGTATAATTCCCTCCCTGACTACGTCCCCAAAACGGCAGCTTCTTCCTCTGAAAGCAATATTTATTGCGTAATTAAGTGTATTTATTGCATTTCGTCTGCACACTCTGAAACACAAGTCATGTGTTATATACGAAAATGATTGTATACAGTGGCTTTTGAATGCAAACAGAGCTAATGATATAATTATCAGTGGGACACTTTGGAATTTCTTTGAGCCCCACAATTGAAACACAATTATTCTTGTAAGTTAGTGTAAGATTTATAAATATGTTTTAACACTAAATGTGTCTTATCATTTCAGACCATTTGTTCTTTTGCTAGAAAAGTGTGTGTGTGTACTTGTTTTCCCTACATTGTGGGGACCAAATGTCCCCACAACGTAAGTAAAACCAGTAAATCTTGACATTGTGGGGACCTTTTGTTGGTCCTCACTTTTCAAACAGCTTTAAAAACATACTAAATAATGTTTAATTAAAAATGTAAAAATGCAGAATGTTTTCTGTGAGGGTTAAGTTTAGGGGTGGGGGGGGCAGAATGTATAGTTTGTACAGTATAAAAACCATTACGCCTATGGAAAGTCCCCACAAAACACAACGTTTGTGTGTGTGAGTGTGCGCGCCGTGTGTGCGTGTGTTGTGAGTGTGAGTGCGAGCACATCTTTCTATAATAGGAGTAATTTTTTATTATTATTTGCAATGATATTCAGACATTTTAAGTGCCTATTTTTTAAGTTATGTATTATGCACCTCAACACACTTTTGTCAATTGAATAACAAAGCTGTAGTTTTGAAAAAAAAAAATTTGAAAAAAAAAAAAGTGACTTTCAGTAGTCTGTGATTTTTTTCTGATTGATATAAAGGCAAGCCCACTAAACTCTTCAGCCTCCCTGCAGCAAAAAACAACACGTGCACCCTAGTGTGTGTGTGTTGTGCAGCTGTGGAGGTCTGATTGTGATATCAGTGCAGATGAGAGGCGTGTGTGTGATGGGATGCTCTAAGACAGAAGCTTCTTTATTCTCGGCCTCTGTGAAATGTTACATTGCTGCCAGTGACAGACACAAAGTCAGCAGTCACCTTTGACACACACGGCCGCCTGCTGAAGTGCCATGTGCCGTCTGGTGTAGAATCGCTCTCTTCTTGATGCCACAGATGTCTCAGAATTTGGAGGATCCACTGTGTACCAAACATTGGCGATGTGCAAACAGCTCAAATGAAAGTAGAAGAAGTTAATCAAGCTGTTGTTTCTTCTCTTTCAAAGTCCCTAATCTAAGACCAAAAATCTGTCATTATGGCCTATATAAAGCTTTTTTCATGTCAACGGAGTCAAGTTAACATGCAAAAGTTTGTCCCACTTTATATTAGGTGGCTTTAACTATCATGTACTTACATTTAAATGAATCATTTGATGCGATGCACTTATTGTGTACATACAGTGGTGGTCAGAATTATTAGTACCCTTGGCAAAGATGACTGTAAAAATAAATCTGCATTGTTTTTTTTGTTTTTTTAATAAAGTAATAAATCTACTGGGGGGTGGGGGGATTTCGTTATGAAATAAATGTTTTTTATCCATCCCTTTTCTACCGCTTATCCGGGGCCGGGTCGCGGAGGCAGCAGTCTGAGCAGAGATTCCCAGACTTCCCTCTCCCCAGACACTTCCTCCAGCTCTTCCGGGGGGACATCAAGGCTTTCCCAGGCCAGCCGAGAGACACAGTCTCTCTAGCGTGTCCTAGGTCTTCCCCGGGAACTGCTCCCGGTGGGACATGCCCGGAACACCTCCCTAGGGAGGCGTCCAGGAGGCATGCGAAACAGATGCCCGAGCCACCTCAGCTGACTCCTCTCGATGTGAAGGAGCAACGGATCTACTTTGAGCTCCTCCGGAGTGACCGAGCTCCTCACCCTATCTCTAAGGGAGCGCCCTGCCACCCTGCGGAGAAAGCTCATTTCGGCCGCCTGTATCCGGGATCTCATTCTTTCGGTCATGACCCAAAGCTCGTGACCGTAGGGGAGAGTAGGAACGTAGATTGACCGGTAAATCGAGAGCTTCGCCTTGCAGCTCAGCTCCTTCTTCACCACGACAGACCGAAGCTGCACCGATCCGTCTGTCAACCTCACGCTCCTTCCTTCCCTCACTCGTGAACAAAACCCCAAGATACTTGAACTCCTCCACTTGAGGCAGGAGCTCTCCACCAACCTGAAGAGGACAAGCCACCCTTTCTGACTGAGAACCATGGTCTCAGACTTGGAGGTGCTGATCCTCATCCCAGCCGCCTCACACTCGGCTGCAACCCGTCCCAGTGCACACTGGAGGTCCTGGCCCGATGGAGCCAACAGGACAACATCATCCGCCAAAAGCAGAGACGAGATCCTGTGGTCCCCAAACCAGACTCCCTCCGGCCCTTGACTGCGCCTAGAAATCCTGTCCTTAAAGATTATGAACAGGACCGGTGATAAAGGGCAGCCCTGCCGGAGTCCAACATACACCGGCAACAGGTCTGACTTACTGCCGGCAATACGAACCGAGCTCCTGCTCCGGTCATTCAGGGACCGGACAGCCCTTAGCAATGTTAAATGTTTTTTATTATGAATATGAAGCTATTGTGAATGTAGGTGATTTTGAATTAATATTTCATGTCAATATTTGAAATATTTATCAAAATGTTATTTCATCACTATATTTCTTAAGACTAATCATTGATATAAGACTGTCAACTCTAGAACAGTGGCAAAGAAATCTACCTTTACCGAGCTCTGAATCTCCTAGTGGTCGGGAGCATTTCCGTTGTGCTGAGGCTTTATTTTGCTGTGTTGTGAACGTATGTTTGCTTTTTTAATTTAGATGTGTTGTGCATTACTGGGACACCATAATGATAACCCTGGTGTGCTAAATGTAAATATGAATGAGAATATACTTCAGAGATATTTTACTCCTAAAAAAAATCTAGGGGTGCCAATAATTGTGGTCAACGTGTTTTGGAGAACTTTCAATTCTTTTCCTTTAATGAAAGGTTACATTGCTAATTTAGCAAATTTTAAAGCAGATTTATTCGGTACTCGCAAAAAAACGGTACTCACAAAAAACAATAAGACTAAACATGTTGAGCTATATTACAATAATTAGTCTTCTGTCTATAAATGTATCAAAACAGATGATCCTTTTGATATTAAAACATGTTATCTATTAAAGCGTCTTCTGTGTTTCCATGGATTCTGCAAAATAAAACTGTATTAGTATCATTTAGAAACCTTTGTATTTGTGTAAAATGTTTAGAAAGTTTTTATTTTTATATTTCACACATTGACTTTGATTTTAGTTCAAGTATTGCTGCATCTTCCATTATGACGGTCCCATGAATGGCCAGCTGTGTCCAGCAGGTCTCTTTCCCTAAATGTTTCTAAAAGATTATGTGACATTCAGGAGAACTTTTGATTCAGTAGAGTCACAATGAGGCTGAAAGCATGGGGTGGGTGGGTGTTGCGGTGCAGTGGTTAAAGCTCAGGGCTGGTAACTCGAAGGTTAATGGTTAAATCTCAGCAAGGATCATGCCAAGAGTCACCATTATATTCACCACAGGGAGTCTCGTTGTGCCCCTGAGCAAGCCCAGGTTACTCCAGAAGAATCCACCCTTCACAGACAATAATGCACTGACCTCGAATTCCAGTTTGGAGCCTGGGTGTGCGCTTTGATTGCAATCTTTCATTTGAAAATCACGTTTTAAGCATCTGTAAAACGGCATTACTTCATTTAAAAAAAAAACTAAAAAAAAACTAAACAACGATATATGCTCTCACTGACAAATACGGAACAGTAAGCAAAAGAGAAATTATTTATTCAGCTACATCCTCTTTGTCTCAAGTTGTTAAAATTAGTTTTAAAAGCAAATAAAACTAATTATATTATTTTTTACACGTACTTGTTCTATGACCACTGCTCCATCTATCCTTATTATTGAGGACGTGCATATTGAGAGTAAAAACTTAAAAATATCTAGGAATATGGCTAGATGAGAAGTTGGTTGAAAAGACTCAAACTTTTTTTTTTTTTTTTTTGGATACTTCTGTATATTTGCTGAAAAGGCTGAAATCACATATATTAGTATATAGAATTAAACTAGAAGTACCTAGGGTACACTCAGGTACTCTTTCTCTTATTCCATTCCATGGCTATGGAATGAATTTCAAACTAGAAACAATTCCTTCTTTGAATATGTTTAAGAATATGTTTAAAAATATACTGCATTGTAAAATGAATGAACCATGTTGCTGTTTTAATTAATTTGTTGATTTATGATTTGACTGTTTAAAATTTGTTCTGTGTGTTATATGTTTATGTGTTTTTAGTAATTTTAGTAAGGCCATCTTGACTAGGACACCCTGGAAAAAGAGATTTATTTTTATTCTCAGTGGAACTTCCCTGGAAAAATAAAGGTTAAATAAAATGAAATAAAACAGGTAGTTCAAGCATTCATGACCTCAAGGCTAGCTTACTCTAGATTACTGGGTGGTTGTCCTGCACACCTAATAAACAAACTCCATCTTACTAGAACGAGGAAGTATGACCATATTAGCCCGGTTCTGTCAAAATTGCACTGGCTAAACACTGTATAGATTTTAAATCTTGCTAAATACTAACAAAGCACTAAGGGTCAGATTCACTAAACGAGGCAAATTAGCTTGAGAGCGCAATTCCACAAATGCGCCGATGGGAGTGGCAAGTTTTGTGCATGATCTACTGCTGACGTGCAAAAGAAAGAACACAGATGTAGTCAAATCATTTATGCAATCTACCACAAGAGCATTGGGTCGCAAATAAGAAGAGCTGATGCTCATCAGGTTTGGGTTGACACAGGTGCAACTTGTTACGTATTCTAACAAACACGTACACACACACACACACACACACATATATGTATTTGAGCTGCACGATATATCATAAAAAGATAGCGATTGGCCAGATGAGTACTGGCTCTCTTACTAATCCTGGTTTCTCCCAAGGTTGTTTTCTCCATTCTGTCACCTGATGGAGTTTGGGTTCTTCCCACTGTCCCCTCTGTCTTGCTTTGTTACTTAATATTCAATAATATTATTGATCTGACTGCGCTGACACTGCTGGATAAGAACTGATCTGAGCTGGACGATGACATCACGGTTTTCCACAGAACTGCATTATAGATTAAATAAACGAATGTAATAATTGATGATCTTTACAACGGAACTGAATTGACACTGAACTGACTTCAACTGAACAGTGACACTTTTTTCTGTTAGAGCTGCTTTACTCCCAAATTGAACTATGTTTGCATCATTATGTTCCTGTTGATCACAATCTCTATTGTATAAAGCGCTATAAAAAAAAGTGATTTGACTTGACTATAGTAAGTCTTGTGATGAGAAAGCTATTTATTCTGGATGGGGTAAGAGAGAGCATCGAGCTCATGGCACCCAGGTTTAGCCTGTAAATTACTGTTGTCTATTATTTTACACCCAGAGACGGCTGTCATTCATCAGAAATGAAATGGGAGCTCACACCTCAGTCCAGACAGGAAAAGCCACTCAAATAATCACAGTTAATCACGGAGGGCTACTGGAGTTTTTAAAAGCATGCCTGAAATGGAGCCGTTATTATTTTCAATATGAAAAAGTGGAAATGGGTCAGAGGAAACACTCATTTTCGTTAAGTCAACACCAATGTTTAAGCACAGAGCACAGTTTCACCAAATCATGCATGCTTACCAATCAAAAGGTCATTTGTGTCCGTTCACTGATTTGGGTAAGAAAGCACTGTTGATTTACAAAATAAAGATATGCATAATACATGCTGTCAAAACCTGTGTATTTTAATCAGGGATACCGCTGTTATGATTAACCTGTGGCTTTCATACAGTTAGGAGTTTTATTGAAAAGAAATGTTATTGATATTGTATTGCATTGTATCGTATTAATTTTTAGAGCATTTTTAGACTACACAGTAACTTACTGTCCATTGGAAGTAAGTAAAGAAATAAAACAGACAGCATCGACAATGATAAATAATCAATAAAAGGTTAAAATTCAGGTACGAATTTAAGCGTGATCTAACCTCGAACGGTAGGTTCCATAATCTTGGGCCAGCGGCAGCAAAAGTGTGACCGCCTTTGATTTAAGATGCACTCTTGGGATCGGAAAGGGGGAATAAAAGTATGCAGAGGGGTTTGCTATCAGTTTTCATACTGCATGGCTGCTGAATGCTTGATACTGATTGGTTGACGAACGTTCTAAGGTGTGCAATTGGTCTTTAGATGTGAGACATTCTCTGTTTCATAACTGAAACACCCTCTCAAGTTGGAAAAGTGGAACAATTCCAACTTCAGAATTCAATATGGCTGCTCAACGCATCAGGCATGAGAAACAGTAGTAATAAATTGTATATCATGTTTGCCTGTGTTTTATGAAACTCAGTGGTGCACACAGTACTATCCAACCTCTATTAGTACAAAAATATCACTTTTTCATGTGCTTGTGTTCAAAAAGAGCAAGCACAACAAAGGTTTGCATGGGTGTGTCCACCTTACTTTTCCGGCCTGTTTTTCCTGCCACCTCGGGTGCGACGTTACTAGGAGATTAGAATATGAAACGAACATGAAGTTTAGATCTAAGCCTAATCAAACACACGTGAATCAGATAAACGTGGGCTTGTCTGAAATCGCCCGCTATTTAAGTATATTAACATAATCTACTTAAAGGGATAGTTCACCCAAAAATGAAAATTCTGTCATGATTTAAACACCCTCAAGAGTTTTTTCTTCTTCTGCTGAACACAAAAGAATACTATTTTGAAGAATATGGGTAACCAAACAGTTCATGGTACCCACGGATTTGATGACTGACATTCTTTAAGATAATCTGCTTTTGTTTTCAGCAGAAGAAAAAACTCATACAATTTGAGGGTGAGTAAATGATGACAGAATGTTCATTTTTGGTTAATTTTTTTTTATCCCTTTATAAGTATTCTCTATAAGTATACTTTTGCTCAAAGGAAACCTCAACCGTTTTCTCAAATGGTAAGGAGAGGAGGGACAGAAGATCTGCCGGTGCGATGAGTGTCGAGCTATTTGGAGGTCAGGATAGACACAGTGCAACACTGCCACCTTGTTAGTGGTGAGCATTGCGGTGTGTGTGTGTGTGTGTGTGTGTGTATGTATATATATGAGAGAGAGAGAGAGACATAATAAATGGCACACCCTTACTAGAATTTCTCTTTTTCTTCTTCTTTTGTAATAATGCAGAAAAATGCTGGCCGCAGAGTTGCGGTTGTATGTAATAGATGTTTAAACGCACCTCAGCTGAACTTCATTGCCAAGAAAAACTACTGAGTGATACGAGCTTATGTTAGTGCTACATCACGACTGTAAACATTTTAAGAACCTCCTGCTCTCAGTGTCAATCAGTGTTATCTCATACGACGAAGAAAATTAAGAAAAATAACTGCAGTTCTCTGAGGCCGACACAGTGAAGTCATGTTTGAGGCTGCCCAGATGTTTTAATGCCCCTGAAAATAAACAAAAGACAAGCCAATACCGCATGCCCACTTAACAGGGTTTGTGAAAGTGTGAGGGGCAGAAAGACTGAGCAAAGCCAGCGAGACTAACTCACTTTCCAGCATCACTCTAATGGTCTGCTTTTGCTGCATCATACATCATTTTCATTTTTTATGAATAAGCATGGTTGAGCTTTATTAAGAATTCATAATAAGGACAGAATTTGTTCCACTATTTGTTTAATAATGCTTCCATGAATGAGTGATTAATATGCCCTTTATTAACCCTTAATAAAGTGAATTTTAATGTAAAGTGTTAATGTTCTTCTACATACATACACCATCTGAAAGGTGTGTGTTCGTTTGAGTTGATATATATATATATATATATATATATGTACGTATAAGAACATTCCATGTCAGTTTTAAATGTTGTTTTGGGAGTGCACTTGTTTTGTGTGCTTTCATCTCAGACGCTCAGTGCATGAGGAGGAAATGCGCTGCTGATTTGTCAGACAGACGTGTGGTTTCAGTGGTTCTGTCTGTCTCACACACCAGTGCTGTTTGAGCTGCAGCTGAGAATGACATCAGCAGATCAGCGCTTCTAAAAATACCTGATCAGAGCACTCACTTCCTCCTGTTTGACAAATCTGGACAACATGACCATCCCAATCTTGTGGAACTGCGTGAATGTCAGAAATTATTTTTTGGAAATGGACTTCATGTGTAAAAAATGGTAACACTTAACATTAGTTAACATGAATTAATAATGAACTGCAGTTATACAGCATTTATCAATCTTTGTTCTTTGTAACTGTTAATTTCAACATTTACTAAAACATTATGAAAATCTTGTTAACATTGGTTAATGCACTGTGAAATAACATCTGTGTTTACATTAACTAACATTAACGAAGATTAGTAAATACCGTAACAAATGGATTAGTTCACGTTAGTTAATACATTAGCTAATGTTTATGTAACGATTGTCAGATGAAGTGCCCATTAGATCCACTAGGGGGCACTACACACTTCACCACCGGACTCCAATTCCCACTATGCATCACATACTCACTCAGAAACATATACACACTAGCTGTGTCCGAAAGCGCCCACTCGTTCACTCGTTCACTAACCCCTATATAGTGCACGGCAGTTGAGCGCACTATATCAGCAAAGAGTGAACGAAAACGAGTGAGCGAATTCGGACACTGACGGTAATAGCATGCGCCAGACAGCGCAGACATTAACATTTCCTATACCCGTCTGTAATATGTCCTGTTTAGCTTAATGAATTGTATAGTACTGTTTATTTGTCATGTTTATTGAGAATAAAGAGAGAATAAAAACACCTGTGTCATGCTATTTAGTCAATTTATATTTAAAAATAACAGAACAAAACACAACACTGTCACATTTATTTATAAAAAATATAATAGTAAATAAATACAATATAAACATCAGTATACACTGTACAACAGTTCACTAACATATGAGAAAAATCGACCAAATTATCATGTGACAATAAGTATATATTATGATATAAAACTGTATCATTTCGCTTCAAAATATCTTTACAAAGATGTTCTGATTCAGAAAAAATTACACTTGCATTTGTAGAAGCCATATTTATTTTTCTTTCGCGCTCGATCGTCTTGGATCGCGTTGGATTTTGGGTGACGGCGCTTTAACGAGTGTACATCGAATGTACGCTCAAAATCCTGTGTGTGGGATTGTGGGTAAAAGTAGTGAACGAATGTAGGGAATGCAGTCGTTCACCCAGAATTCGGACAGCACCACAAAATGGCCGACACCCCATATAGTGCACTATGTAGTGGATAGGGAGCAGTTTCGGACACAGCTACTATATTCCCCGTCATACCTGGACTGATTGCACACACACCTGCCATGAATCACTGTCACTATTTAAGCACCCTGCACACACACACCATAGCGAAGTCTTGATTTTGAAGTGGTCAACTCCAAGCGTTATTTCCCCGTGTTGGTTTTCCTGTTTTTGTATTCTGCCTGCCCTGTTGGATTAACTGCTTTGGATTTTTGGACTGTTGTTTGCTTGCTGCCTGTCTCGATCTACATACCTGCTTAACGGTTACATTCCTGTTTGCTGGTGTTTGACCCTGCCTGTTATAACCATTCTGGTATTTAATAAAAGCCTGCGATTGGATCCCATTCCGTTGGCCTGCTTATCATTACAGTTTAACTAATGAACCTTATTGTAAAGTGTGACCTAAAAAAAATAGAACAAATAAACTGGAAATCGCCAGAGTTTGTTTGGCTCAGCTCATCTGTGTTTGTTGTCGTGCTGTTGTTCTGAGTATTTGCTTACACAATATCGCTTAAATATATGACCAAGTTATGTGGACACCCACTTACAAGTTTGGCTCCTCCAATAATTCATGTGAGGAACTCTACACCATTGTATGGTGTAACATTAACATATATATAGTTAACATACAGCCAGACAGTTATTTCAGCAAAATAAACCCACAATGAAATTTAAAGACTTACACGCCTATTACTCACCAAATAAATAATTATGTGGAAATGAAATATATAAAATCCTACCTTCCTGTTATTATTATGCTGCAATCTAGTATGAAGTTTAGTTTGGGGACCAATTCTCACTATTAGCTTATTAGCTTGCACATTACTAGCACAGGGGTGGCCAATGTCGGTCCTGGAGAGTTTTTCTCCAACCCTAATCAAACACACCTGAACAAGCTAATCAAGGTCTGAATGGTTACTATAAAGTTTTATCAGGGTTGGAGCAAAACTCTGCAGTATTGTGGCTCTCCGACATTTGCCACCTCCGCACCAGCATATTGGCTCTTTACTAATACTAATAAAGCACATCTTAATGCCTTATTGCATGACTGTATTCTACATCCCTCAATCCTAACCCATTCCTAAACTCAATGTAACCCCTCTACCCGGGTCCAACTCGACCCACTCTGAGCGGGCGTCGAACCCGGGTCTTCCGGCATGGGAGTCGGATGCTCCAACAAGGAGGCTAAAGGCTGCGACCTCTAGCGTTTGTCACTAGAGCATCTCTTGAGGTCAGAGGAGTGAGGTTTACTCGCACAGCAACTACTAGCTGGCCTCCGTTACACTCACCCCCCTAAACCTCACTCCCATCCGGGTCACGGCACCAATGTAACCCCTCCACCCAGGTCCTTCTCGACTCGCTCCAAGCGGGCCTCAAACCCTGGTCTTCTGGCATGGGAGTCAGATGCTCCAACTAGGAGGCTAAAGGCTGCGACCTCTAGCGTTTGTCACTAGAGCATCTCTTGAGGTCAGAGGAGTGAGCTTTTACTCGCACAGCAACTACTAGCTGGCCTCCGTTACATCAACAACTACAACTACCTTAATAAGCAGTAAATTAACAGCTTATTGAGGCAAAAGTTAACCTGTTAGCGTTCGTTCCACTGTACCGCCAGCGATAGTCCAAGACCATGCAAGTACTCCAAATGGTTCAACAATTTTAGGCTATTTTTTACAGGAATGCTAAGGGGTTAAAATTGAATATGTCTTCAATCGGCCTGGCAACAAGACAAACATTACAACATGATTGCAGTGATATTAATACTGACGTGCTCTGATTTCAGAGAGCACCCGTTGAGTTAGTAAGAGAGAGTGGCATGGAAGCTGCTTTCAGGTATACGGATGAGTGGTATGACGACAGGCAACATTAGGAAATATTAGACTGCTGAATGGCACAACTGACCAATTACAATCAAGTATTACACATAGCTTTATAAAAAATTGCAAAGCATTTCCACTTTTGAAAATCAAATGTCATTGCATTGTTTTATCAGCTCAAACCTAACACACACACACACACACACACACACACATCCTCTTAAAACTTGAGTACTTGAAGCTTGAGCTCTTGTGTCATGTGTGAGTGTGATGCATTCAGATTGAAAACACGGTCTCCTGCCAAAATTCACTACATTATCAGCTCATCAGCAGATGGACTAAATGTGGGAATCATGGGTTATGACAGGTATATACAGGAATCCGGTAAAGAAACAAAACCCAGAAAGAAAACAGGCCACGTCATTCAGTTGCTTGTTATTGCTCCTCTTCAATGGGATAAAGGTCTGCTGCAGTGCAAACTTGGTTGTGTGTAAATGACCATATTAGAGTTTGTTTGTTTTGTCCCGCATGGGCTACATCATCTCCAAGTATGCTTATATTCCTTTATACAATTCAACTTTACAAAGTGCTGCTTCCTGTTTAGAGGATGTTTCCATTCTGGGACGTTATCACATTCATCAAAGACATCTGACAATGAAAGCTACAGAGATTACAAATTTGTTGTAATAACTCAGTCTTATTAGCTTGACCTCAAACGGCGATTTAAGACGGCGAGTGAGGTTGAGTTGGTTATGAATGGAATACTATGCTTACAGCACATTAGTACACAGTAAAAACCCCAGAGTTAAATCAACTCTGCTCAGATAACATTTGGTCCCTCTCTAAATAGTGTTAAAGTAACACTGAAGCAGAGTTAAAAGAGTTAAAGTCAATGAGATAATTAAGCAATTAATTAAGCGACGATTGAACATTAATGATGAACACCTGCTGTTAACAAGCAGATGAAAAGAGAAACACAAGAACTACAACTGACTTCAACCACAGTCTTAGATGAAATCAACTGAAGATAAAAGACCTTGTTGTTCCTGTGTTTCTCTTTTCTTCAGTGATTCTGCTTGTTAACAGCAGGTGTTCATCATTAATGTTCAATCGTCACTTAATTAATTGCTTAATTATCCCGTTAACTTTAACTCTGCTTCAGTGTTACTTTAACACTATTTAGAGAGGGACCAAATGTTATCTGAGCAGAGTTGATTTAACGCTGGGGTTTTTACTGTGTGTACCTAATACCGCTCCCTTTTTAAAATAGTGTGTGAAACAGTGACGATGCAACGATAAACTTTTATCTACCCTATGTATTTCATGTGATGTTTAATTTAGCAAGAGGCATCTCACAGTATGCATGCAGCTTAGCAGTAAGGCTAAAGTAGTATGCTATTCTGAACAAAGAAATGAAGTGGGGGTGGAATTGGGAAATGACACATCAAACCCACAAAGCTTGCATAAGCATCGTGTTGGAGCATGCACAATACCAGCCAGACCACGTCTCCAACCCTGCTCTCAGTGATATTCACATAGAGTATGATTGATGGTCTTGAGTGTTTTGTAAGGACAGAAAATGGCTGAGATTATGTGCTGTATTAAGTGACGGAGGTACAGTCTATAACTCAATGACAGTCCGTCAACACACGCATACCGGAGCAGTCATAGACGGACTCGCTCATGACCGCAGCTCAGATATGATATCAAGCCGTCTGGAGGAACGGAGGCCAAATGAATCGAGCATTAGGCCTCCGACAGATCAAGCCTTCAGGCTTCTGCACAGGGTCACGTTACCAGTGTGGGATATTAGACACGGCAGTAGCTGGAATATGGAAAACTCTTCAGGAATATTACAGAAGCTGAGCTTTTATACAGGTAGACTTGATCCCACTGCCAGTTAGAGATGAAAACGGAACATCTATAAAATAATCTATAAAAATAGTATAATTAAAGCTGGAATCACTTATTCATTAAGAATTGTTTTTCAGTTACATTAGACTTTGTTTATCTTCAGAACACAAATGAAGATATTTCTGTTGAATTCTGATGGCTCAGTGAGGCCTCCACTACCAGCAAGACAATGAACACTTTCAGATGCCCGGAAGGATACTAAAACATATTTAAACAGGTCATGTGAGTACAGTGCTTCAACCTTCTTCAAATTATAAAGGCCGCATTGATCATTTAGCATCCTGCACTAGAACCATCCATTTTATAGTAACATTTGAGGCTGTGACGAGACCGTTAGGAAAGCTTAGTTTAAATTATGTTTCCATCTTCCATCGCTCTCTGTCTTTTCAAAGGTCCAAAGGAAGTTACATCAGTACTCCCATTTAGCGTCATGTCACACTTGACATTTCTGTTGACGGAACGTTCGGTATATTAATTGCAGAATATACCTGGAGAAGCAGATTTTCCGTCCTATCCCTGGAACGGGTGGCCATGGAACATACAGCACCTATGCAGTACTAATTGGCTATTAGCTGCTTGCAATAAACCTATTTTCCCATAAAATCCTGAGAACTGGGAGGTGTGTGGATGTGTTTATGGCTTATGGGTGTGTATGAATTCAACTCGACGTTGTTATATTCATAGTCCTCAGTCCCTCCAAAAAAGCTGTGGAGGTTACAAGGGTTAATAAAAACAGTGAACAGCAGTCAAGCGCTGTGTTCTGGGTCACCGCTGTGGCTCTCCAGCTCCACCTGTCAGCTCCATCTCCAGCTGCTCATGTCTATGTCAGGCCCAGTGTGGGGTAGGGAAGGAGTACGGCTCTAAAATCACATCCTCCAGTGGCCTTCATGATCTTTTTACAGGTTTACTCTCTTTGGTTACCCCATAAACCACTGTCTCTCCAGAGAGGAAAGTCTGTCTAATATACTTGGGCTTTCTCTGAGGGTTTATTTTGAGGAGTGTGTGACGCATATAGAGGCTCTCAGTCATTTCTCTTTGTCAACATCACTGCCTCCGTCTTGTCCTTGTTGACAAGCCATGTTGAGGGAATAAAGCTCACTGAGCGACTGGCCAGGTTTTTACTGGAAGCAGAGTACAGTTTCAATTTAATGTATTTGTATAGAGCTTTTCACAATACATATTGTTACAAAGCAGCATTACAGAAGATTCATGTTCTACATTACAATTTAGAGTGATCTGTTATAAGAGGTGATGTCTATATGTCCAGTTAAAACATAATTAAAAAAATGGCCTAGTGGTGAGGGACTCGGGCTTGTAACCTGAAGGTTGCTGGTTTGATTCCCACACTGGCAGGAATTGAAAGTGGGGATTGTGAATAAACAGCACTCTCTCCACCTTCAATACCATGACTAAAGTGCCCTTGAGCAAGACACCAGACCCCTGATTGCTCCCCTTGTAAGTCGCTTTGGATAAAAGCGTCTGCTAAATGATGAAAAATGAAAAAAAAACATACCGGTTATAAACACAGTACAGTACCTACACAGTAAAAACCCCAGAGTTAAATCAACTCTGCTCAGATAACATTTGGTCCCTCTCTAAATAGTGTTAAAGTAACACTGAAGCAGAGTTAAAGTTAATGAGATAATTAAGCAATTAATTAAGCGATGATTGAACATTAATGATTAACACCTGCTGTTAACAAGCAGAATCACTGAAGAAAAGAGAAACACAAGAACTACAACTGATGAAATCAACTGAAGATAAAAGACATTCAATCTCTGAAGAGTGTTACTTTAACACTAGTTCAGTGTTACTTTAACACAGTTAGAGAGGGACCAAATGCTATCTGAGCAGAGTTGATTTAACTCTAGAGTTTTTCCTGTGTAGGTATCGGTGCCGTATTGGCACCGGGTTTCGGTACCCAACCCTATGAATGCATGAACAAACAGGTAGCATGCTCCATTGAAGTGGAAGAAGGATATTTGTAATATATGAAATATGATTTTTGAAACACAAGTTGCCATCTAATAACACCCAGGTCTTTTACTGTACATCCCAGATGAAAACAAAGGATTTAGAATCAACTTGACGGAGCTCCAAACTCAAACTACACCGCAAGCTTCAAGCTGCACCACATTTTTTGCCTAGCTACCGCATTCTGTCATTCTATGTGAAGGAGGTCACAGCAAACAGGTAAATCCACAGGACTAGGACAAACCAGGCTGAGGAAGGAAGCAGGAAATCCATAATGGTTATGTCAAGTCAAATCAAGTCATCTTTATTTATATAGCGCTTTTTACAATGCAAATTGTGGCAAAGCAGCTTTACATTAATAAGAAAATGGTGTCATTGTGCAGCTTATTCTATATATTATTGATTCATTCCGTTGCAAATATCAGTAGTTATTAGTCTAGTTAATTTATGTATATCAGCACTGCAGAAAACAGTGATGTAATCGTCCGGCTCAGCTCAGTTTGTATACAACGGCGCCAATGCAGGCATATCAAAAACACTGCTGAATATCAAGCAAGTGTCCCCAACTTAAGCAAGCCAAGGGCAGAGTAAGGGCAGAGATATGGCATAACCTGCTTTAAAGATAAATGTGGACATTGTCTGTTTGTTTAATGAAAGAAAGCTTTGGAATAACAAGCATAACTAATAAGAAGAGTTCTTTCTTTTTTTCTCCTGTAAGCAGAACATATATGCGTACAGACTTTTGAAATGGTCTTTATTTTCTGTTAAGACAGTTTGGCACCCTGTGTCATTAGTGGCGAGACGTAATCCAGAGAAACAATCTGCCAACAGAGGCGCTTCTGTTCAGATCAGCTGACAAACTCTGAACGTGCTGTCAAATAGCTCTCTTTCCAGTGCAGTGATTGTTAACACCCCACAGCGAGACCCGCTGCCCTGGGCAATTAGTCATCCTGACAGCCCTGCTTATCCGTCACCTTCTCTGACCATGACACGCTTGTTACCATCCATTCTGACCTTTCCTCAGCCTGTATACTCCACTAAACTCTTAACACAACATGGCACATGGGGCAAGGTGTCATTTAACCCAAACAATTGGATGACAGGCACATATGATCAGAAATTTAATTGACATCAGTCGTATTAATAGTGCACACAGTCAATGAAACTGGGCCTGTGAGTAATGCACATTTTGTTCAATGGGTTGCGTTGTCCTATACAAAATGACAAAAACTAGGTTAAGTTGGAATTGGGGTGGTACAGTGTGTGAGTATTTCGCCCCATCATGTCGTAAACGAAAAGAAAAGGTCTGGGGTTTTAGTGTCACTTTGACTGTGTGACCTTGACGGGTTGGTGCGACTGATCATGAAAAACACCATTGTTGCTTCCATGTCCGAAAGAGAACAGCCCTATTTTTCTAGATTTTAGGCTATTAAGTCAAGTCAAGTCAAGTCATCTTTATTTATATAGCGCTTTTTACAATGCAAATTGTGGCAAAGCAGCTTTACATTAATAAGAAAATGGTGTCATTGTCCAGCTTATTCTATATATTATTGATTCATTCCGTTGCAAATATCAGTAGTTATTAGTCTAGTTAATTTATGTATATCAGCACTGCAGAAACAGTGACGTAATCGTCCGGCTCAGCTCAGTTTGTATACAACAGCGCCAATGCAGGCATATCAAAAACACTGCTGAATATCAAGCAAGTGTCCCCAACTTAAGCAAGACAAAGGCAACAACGACAAGGAACCAAAACTCCAACAAATGGAGAAAAAAACCTCGGGAGAAACCAGGCTTAGTCGGGGGGCCAGTTCTCCTCTGGCCAACAGTGAACACTTGTCCTATACTCAGGCAGAGTTACGGGTCATTAAACCGTTTTGGAATCGCAACAGTCAAAATATTTAATCTATTTAATCTTTATTAATTACAATAATCTTTTTACAATTTCTAAAGATCTTTTGCTTTTTTTTGCTTTTTTAAATGATGTATTTAAAATACTATATCACACACCAAATGAGCATTTGCTAAGCTCCGCCCCCCTCAGATCATCTCCTTTACATCCCATGTCATATACCAACTGGAGATTTCCGTCAACGGGATAAGACATTTCTCTACAATGAAATTAATTACCAAAGTTATTAACACAAATTAGTAGCCAACTTTATGTTTTTAGAGACGTTATAAATATTCATTAAGGAATTATTTAATAATTATTCAAGAATAAAGCTTTGTTTATCTATTCTGTGTATTATTGTGTCACTATTACGTGTGCCCCAGCAATCATTTCTTGAACTATCTGTATACGAAAGACTTTCGTAGAATAAAAGCTTGCCAGAATGTGATGGACGTAACGTTCGCTAAAGGCGGGATGGGACGGTAACACCTTTAAGAAGCCAGATCTGAACCAAATAATCTTCTAAACAATCAGTCGCTGACGTACCGCTGAAAAGAATCTCCGTCCTCGCAGATCACAGAATAAGATTCACTTGCTGATGTCTGGGATTCTCTGCTGCTGTCATAATGATTCTTGTTAACTCAAATCACAGAGTTTGTCTTCTTGAACTACATCAATACCTAAACACAAGCGGAGACATGTCTGAGACCAGAGAGGAGAGGTTCACAGAACACTGAGTTTTGAAGAATACTGCCGATCACTATCTTAGCTCCTGCTGTCCAGAGGAATCAGGCAGGTCCTTTCTCTTTCATTTCCTCAACATTCCTCATGGATTTTCTCATTGGACAGTCATTTTCACGTTTAGTGCATCAAAATACTACATTTACCAGTGTTACATACAAATGAAATAGTTTTTTGGCTTTAAGTATGAATATGTTTGCCTTATGGTACTCCAAAACAATGACAACGTTTACATTTAGAAGTTATAAGCGTTCAAAACTTACAGTCTCTCATTTCCGCTTAAATGGATCAATGATTTTGATGACATAACTCTGCACTTCATCTTCTCATCAGATTTTCTGTCCAGTCAAAATGCTCTCTAGAATCTAAAGCGTCCCGCCCCCTACATTTTATTTTAAATAGACAATGACGCTGCGGCTGAAATCAGTCCCTTGTTCACACATTTACTATTTTCTACATAGTGAATGGCACATACTGCACTATATAGTGGATAGGGAACGATTCAAACAGGTTAAATATGCTTTCCACTGGGGCAAATGAAGTCTGGTTTCAAGAAGCATTGCAGCGCACACAGTCTTCTCTGGTCCAGAGTCACGATAGCACAGAATGGATCATGTGGCACATACGGCACAGGTCAGAAAACATATTAGACCCATCTGAATTCTGCACAGAATGCTATTTTAAAGCCATATGGAGGAGAAACGGCTAAAGATTGTGGCTTTACCGAGCTCATCGGCTCTGCCTGAGCTAGGGCTGCAAGATTTATCACATTTAAATCGCACAAGATTTAGCAAAGGCTACGATTATTCAATGCGCAGCTTTCAGAGTTGTATGGTTCTGTGATCAGTAGTAAATGCTTCTCCATCTGAAAGCCAGAGGGTGCTCTTGCGCAGAAATTCCAAATAAGCCCTGCAGCAGAAGAAGATCGTCATATCGCTGTAGCTGAACATGAAACATGACTAATAAACACACGACTGCCTTATTCTGTGTACGAAATCACATCATCTCACAGAAGGATGCTCAACTGTCGCTATGAAGTGAGTTTGGAGTAAAAACATGTTATTAAATGTTGTGTTTTGTTGAACAAGATGTTAATAAATGTTTCTCACAAAGTAAAATCCCCAGAGATAAATCAACTCTGCTCAGAGAACATTTGCTCCCTCTCTAAATAGTGTTAAAGTAACACTGAAGCAGAGTTAAAGTTAATGAGATAATTAAGCAATTAATTAAGTGATGATTGAACATTAATGATGAACACCTGCTGTCAACAAGCAGAATCACTGAAGAAAAGAGAAACTACAACTGACTTCAGCCACAGCCTTAGATGAAATCAACTGAAGATAAATGACATTCAATCTCTGAAGATCTGATTAATCAACTCCACAAACAGCATTACCAGCTTCACTTATTACTGACCAGACTGACTTTATTTTCACATGCCTACAGAAGCTCTTATTGAGAATTAACAGAGGTTTAGATGTTTTATTGGTCAAGAAAAATAATATAAAATAAAAAATGACACCACCATCATGGAGATCAGAGTTTGCTTTAGTTGGGCTCTTGACACTTAATTTGCTCGTGCATGTGTTGTTTTGTCAAATGTATGTTATAAGTGAGTCAAGCTCGCTGTGTTTTCAGTTGGACTAGCATTTGGAGCTTTGCTTCATTGACAAGCTGTGCATAAATAAATAATTGCTGCCTTTGCGATTTTGTAATCACACTAAGGGTTGTATTGGAGCGATAATTGGCTCAAATTCAATGTTTTTTCTCGTATCGTGAGATTAAATTGTACAGCCTTAGCCTGAGCTGTGATGTAAATGCAATGCTATTGGCTGTTTTAAAAAAGGGGAGGAGCTGATCAACATGTCCCGCCCTGTCTTCCTGCTTCAGTGGAAATTATGCCAGCACATTTCAAGGCACTTCAGTGGGCCTTTAACAGTGCCTTTAACATCAAATGACAAACATACAGGTGTTATTTTAACACTTATACAGTAATAATACAGTGGGTTCCAAAAGGACGCTGATAAAAATGCTTTTATTTTACTTTACACAGTAAAGTCAGTTGATTTCATCTAAGACTGTGGCTGAGGTCAGTTGTAGTTCTTGTGTTTCTCTTTTCTTCAGTGATTCTGCTTGTTAACAGCAGGTGTTCATCATTAATGTTCAATCATCGCTTAATTAATTGCTTAATTATCTCATTAACTTTAACTCTGCTTCAGTGTTACTTTAACACTATTTAGAGAGGGACCAAATGTTATCTGAGCAGAGTTTATTTAACTCTGGGGATTTTACAGTGTACCCTTGGAGGTGTACCTCAGCTTTGGACTACACCATATAAAAAAAACATACAAATACAGAGTATACAAACTGATATCTGTTATGCAGTTCAGCCACCCATGAGACCTATAGTGAACACAGACAGCGTATGTCTTGGGGCTCACTGCTGAAGCCTTCAGTAGCAGCTCTCCTCCCTGTCAAAATTTGGCCCACAGCCATCTGATGAGTGCAGGGATGCTGCGGTCAAAGCATGTGCTTACAGGTTTCTTCACTTCGCTCAGAGTAAACCTAACTCATTCTGTGGCTGCCGGGAGACACCTGACTGAGCTCAATTCTGACGCTGAGGCGTAATTCATATCACTGAAAGGAAACTGCAGTCATTTACCTGATTTATTATGTAAAAAAAAATGGAAGAATGACTTGTTCCAGAGTGTATTTACAAAAAGAGGTCTCAAATGAGAGCACAGTCACAAAAATATTATGAGAACCTTGTCAACCCTTGTAAGATTAGAGCTGTGCTTTGCTACTGTAATTCATTCCTGGTTTGTCTGACTTGCGTTCTTTGTTGAACGGATTCTCATCCGCTGAGTGTCTGGTTAGTATAACTTGTCTTTTTCACCTCTGGTAAACTTGCAAATAATTGCTCCAAATTATTTGATTCATCATCTAGTGCTATGTTTTACTAATATGCCATTGGCTATTTTAGCAGTGTAAAGACTTTTGATGTCATTGACGCACTGGATCCTCAAAGATTCTACAAAATATGATTGTGTATCAACCTAAATTTACCACAACTATGAACATGCACAGTGCACGCATACATTAGTAATTGTATTTTGAATTATTTTATTAAGCTAATTTCTGTATTTATTCAATATCTATGTTTTGGTTTGTTTTTTTGAATGGGTTCATAGTAATATTACAGCAAATTTGATTTATAACATAAATGCATGCAGACAATTATACCTAAAGTCCATATTTAATATACTTGTTACAACTCACCTGGTAATGTACTCAAGGCATTGTAGGGATTAGTAGATGACAGAAGATGTCAACATGTTGAAGAAACGATTGGGAATGCTAACCGATACCGAGTCCAACATGTTCCTGGAACAACATTTCAATCAAACAATCAGATATGAAGGTCAAGCTTAGGCTTACAACCAGGGTTAGGTGCTTCTGCATCAATGTTATTCACATAACATGTCCTGCTGATTTTAGGGTAAATTATGGGAAGATGTAGGTGTTTAGGTGTAGGTGTAGGGATGTTGTTGACCCAGAACCCGTCTAAATCATCAAAATCAGGATGTACATTTGTACAGTATTATGGAACTCATCGGCTGAGTTTGCATTATATCAAAGACTTTATATATACAAAGACGGTGCACTAGTGTTATTATTAATGGGAGAAACTGCAATACGCAATATGGCGGAATACGTCCCGCCTTCTAAATAAGACCCAATGGCCAATTGGTAAAGTCATCCCGTCACTGCAGCTGCCTTTAGAAGACGCACACTTGTGATTGCGCATTTAGCTTGGTCCGGCCTGAAAAATGCTGGGTTTTTTGTCATGATTCGAGCGTTTAGAAGCAAAATGTATGAGACAGTTGTTGTTGGATATCATTGATGGTTTCAAATATGAAATTCAATCAAAAGCTTGGCGAACAGCTTTGGAGAATTTTATGTTTCCCCATTCAAAGGGCTGCACTTGCATGCCCGAGAGGTGTTTCAAAGATGGGCGCCGAGTGAAATGACTTGTCTTAAAAGACTTTGATTATATACAGTATGTTAAGCGCCAATCAAACTAATTCAGTGCCATTAAAAATATCTGACCATAGTGTTGGCCTTGCTACTACTTTATTCTACATCCTTAAATCATGTGAAAGTCTGAACCATCCCCAACTGGGTTAAAATCGCCACTGTATCAATTCCATTCTGTGATTAACATGCCAGGGTTGAGAACAATCCTCTCCTTTAAAAATTCAACAGCTCATTTTGTTTTATTACTAGATGACCACACTTGAATTAAAGGTAAGTGGGACATGACAAGTGCTTAAACTACACGCTGAAATAAGTCAGAGTGAGTCTACTTTTTGCCCGGGGCCATTCAAAGCTGCTCTGTTCATTCAATAAAGAAAAGCCATTACCATCCTTCCCTGTCAAACATTCACTCTAGAGTTGGCTGGGACTTTGGGCTTATAGAAAGCCTCTTTTGATTTCTGCTAGAGTCTGCCTGACCCACACAGGCCTTCCCTCTTAGAGTTAATAGTGCCTAAAAGGCAGGTACGGGATTCTGGGGAAGCTGTGCCAAGATGAAGGAGTGAATGGCCCTGAGATGAAATGGGCCATGACACCACAATTCAAAGTATCTGTTTTATAGGCCTTAAAGAAAGGAAAAGCAGTAATCAACTGTCACTTTCTGGAATGACTGCAGATGCAGCTGAACTTTCGGTGGTTTGCGGATTCCATTCATGATTCATTGGTTTTCTCTCCTGAATTCGGAGTCCATCACAGGCTTCCTCGTTCCCAAGCGAGCCATCACTCATACCCACACTTTGGGTATAACGATATACCTTTCCAGATATGAGCCGCAGAATGAAACGGATGACTTAAATAAAATGACCGTATAGAAATGACAATACATTAGCTGACATTTACGTTACTAATGATTGAACATCCTTTCAGATGTGCCAAGCTTCAGAAAATGACCCCGGGTGAAGGTTCCATTTGGTTTTGCTTCAGTCATCCTGCGTTAATCAGTAGTTCTCTGTAAATCCAGAAGCACATTATGTGGATAAAATATTAGTCTGTGAATATTATAGTGTATGCTCCATGTCCCAGTGTCCTCCCTCAGGGGCCGAGGCTGAAGTGGAAAAGAGTCTCGCAGCTCATATTTATGGAGAGTGGCACACAAACGCAGAGCATGATGGCTCTTGCAGCTGGACAGCCAGACCTGAGCTGGAAACTCCATCAAAGGTCTATCATGAGGTCTCTGACAAAAAGCAGGATCCTACAAAGAGTGTACGATCTAAGAGAAGCAGGAGCAAGTACTAGCTTTGTTTGGGGTGTTGGAGGAATGTGAACAAGGACACAAAGGCCCACTCTCAACTCCACCTTGGCAACTACCTACCTAGACAATGTTTCAGATTGTGCTTTAAACCATTGGCAGTACAATTCAGCTGCCTTCTAAGACCCCGATCACACTGAATGAGTTTTTCAGGCCTGAAAATGTGGGAAAGTTAATTAAGCAAAAGTAGTAGTTTCAAGTGAACATCATCAAAAGGTATTTTTCTCTTTGGGTTTCAGCTATTGCAAAAATGAAGCGAAAAAATCCATTGCACAAACGTCCCCATAATGCTTCAATGCTAAATCAACAGTGGTGACAATAATTATTTATACTGCAGTGCATGATGGGAGTTTTGTCCTATGGTGATACCCAGCGTGCATTGTGGCGTGAGTCATTTTTTTTTATCACCATTGTTGAGATTCATATGCTGATTCTTGATGTCTGTGTGTTGAAGTGATGAAAAAAAAAAAAAAAAAACAAGTGACCAGTAGATGATGACAACCTCCTCATCAAGTTGCTTCTGGAGCCTGAAGAACTCTGAGCCAAGTCAAAATGAAACATGAAAACGTTCTCCAACAAGATGATATTTACTAAACTGTTAATGAAGCCGAGTAATTTAGTATTTAATGTAATTTAGTTTTCTATGTAGCCAACAGGAAGAAGGCTGAGGCCGTAAAACAGGTGGGGGTCCAAAAATTTGAGGGAACATCACATAAGCTGACTTCATAAATTGACATTGATTTTCCTAAAATGTTTTAATTTGTTCCATTACGAGATTTCAAATATTAGCGGTTTTCCTCATTTATGAGATTTTAAGGACTGTCGGTTTGGTTTCATTATGAAATTTCAATGATTTGTTTCTTTATTAGATTTCAAAGACCATCTGCTTTGTTTTGTTACAAGTTTTTAATGAAGTTCGGTTTTGTTCCATTACGAGATTTCAATAACAGTCGTTTTAATTCAGTTAGGAGATTTCAGTGAGGCCGGTTTTGTTTGGTTATGATATCTCAATGACAGTTTTGTTCTTTAATGAGATTTTAATGACAGTTGGTTTTATTCAATTACTAGATTTTAATGACGGTCAGATTTATTCGGTTATGAGATTTCAAAGACGGACGGTTTTGCCGGGTTATGATTTTAATTGGTTTGTTCGGCTACGAAATTTATATGATGGTTTACATTTACATTTAATCATTTAGCAGACGCTTTTATCCAAAGCAACTTACAAGTGAGGAAAACAAACAAGTGATTCTTCATGAATTGGCAAATAACACAGGAAGTGCTCACAATACAAGTTTCATACATTGCTCAGTACCGTAAACTAGAGTAGGAAGGGAAAAGGGAAAGATAGAAGGTTTTTTTATGAGGGGATTAAGTGTTCACAGAAGAGATGAGTTTTCAGCTCTCTTGGATATTGCCAGGGATTCTGCGTTCCTGATGAAAGTAGGGAGATCATTCCACCAGCAGGGAGCAGTGAAGGAGAATGTTCTGGAGAGTGATTTTGTGCCTCTCTCTGAAGGTACCACAAGCCTTCGTTCCTTTATTGATCGCAGGCTTCTGGTGGAGACATAATGTTGTATCAGTGTGTGGAGGTAGGAGGTGCAGAGCCTGTGGTGGATCTGTAAGCATCAGCGCTTTGAACTTGATGCGAGCAGCGAGGGGTAGCCAGTGCCGAGAGATGAAGAGGGGCGTGACGTGGGCTCTCTTAGGCTCGTTGAAGACAAGACGTGCAGCAGCGTTCTGGATCTTTTGAAGAGGTTTGATTGCACTTGACGGCACTCCAGCCAGAAGAGCATTGCAATAATCAAGCCTTGAAATGACCAGGGCCTGGACAAGCAGTTGTGTTGCGTGCTCAGTCAGGAAGGGACGGATTTTCCTGATGTTGCGAAGTGCAAATCTGCATGACCTTCTTTGCATGGCCGTCTTTGAGATGTGGTCTCTGAAGGTCAGTTGGTCATCGAAGATAACTCCAAGATTTCTGGCCGACTTTGATGGGGTAATGGTGGTTGTACCAAGCTGTATGTTGATGTCGTGTTGTAGAGTAGGAGTGGCAGGGAAGACTAAAAGCTCAGTCTTTGCCAGGTTGAGCTGCAGGTGGTGTTCTTCCATCCACGTCGAGATGTCCGACAGATAGCTTGAGATCCGAGCAGCTACTGTGGAATCATCTGGTTGGAAGAACAAGTAGAGTTGTGTGTCATCAGCATAGCAGTGGTAGGAGAAACCATGTGGCTGTTTGATGGGACCCAGTGATGTAGTATAAATGGAGAATAGGAGGGGACCAAGAACTGAACCCTGAGGGACCCCAGTGATCAGTTCATGAGGTTTGGACACCTCCCCACCCCAGACAACTCTGAAAGACCTACCTGTGAGATAGGACTCAAACCAATGGAATGCAGTACCTGAGATATCACCTTGTTGGAGAACGTTTTCATGTTTCATTTTGACTTGGCTCAGAGTTCTTCAGGGTCCAGAGGCAACTTGATGAGGAGGTTGTCATCATCTACTGGTCACTTGTTTTTTTTATCATGTAGATGCAATGCAGTTCATGCTAACTTATAGAATGTGGCATGAAGCATCTCACCATTGTTGAGGAATGTATTTCAGCATGGCTGAATATATACATGGTAGAAAAGTGTTTGTGAAGTCCAGCTGTGGTCAACCTGAGGCTTTCGCTTACACACCCACTGAAGCTAAACAGGCTTGAGCCTGGTCTCTATCAGCATGAGAGACTGGGTAGCAGCGGGAAGAGGTGTTGGAGATGCCAGCAGGTCTGATCAGCCTGCGGTCTGAGTGGGTCCTAATGCCCCAGTACAGTTGCAATAAGCTGTATTGTATAAAGGGTTAACCCTGGTGTAAAATAGTCCATCACACACTGCACAAAGCCCCAGTACAGTCACCATAAACTGTACTGAATAAAGAGTTACAATAAACCCCCCAAAATAAGGGGGTGTAATACTGGGGCAAAAATATTCCTGTCACACCTCGTCTCACATGATCACCACATGGACTTTCTGTTTGTTGTCATTTTCACAGTCACATGTTCCTTTGTTTGTAGTTCCCGCCACAATCTGTTGCCATGGACACTCACCTAATCACCACAGCTGATCACAATCACTCGTCTCGTTATCCCCTGTGCTCTGTGTATTTAAGTTCAGTTCAGTTCATTCCTCTTTGTCTGGTATTGTATGTGTATGCGTTGGATGTGTCCCTGTGTCTCTGCCTGGATTACCTGTCTGGATTTGATAAAGTTTACCTGTTATTTACCTTATCCTCGCCTTCGTGTTTATCTACGCAGCCAGCGTTACAGAATACCAGACCTAAAAGTTTAGTGGCGTGATTTATAGTGTTTTGTTTATTGTTTTCGTGTACGTGTCTTTTGTTTTCCCCCCTGCACCATGGACCCACTTCTGGGAATGAAGCTACTGTGCCTTGAGCAGCAGGACCGCTCCCTCGAGGCGCACTTGGAAGATTTCCTTGACCTGGTTCCAGCCACAACTTTCCCGGACGACTGTCTCTGTACTTTCCTCTATGCTGGTCTCAACTCCGCTACGAGAGAGCAGTTTTCCGGGGAAGGGCCTCGGGGGAGCTTTAAGGATTACGTCGAGTGGGTGCTGGTGTCATGTGATTCGCCGCTCACCGTGGATGACACCAGCCCCACAATCTACCCAGTGCCCAGCCAACAACATCCTGACGGCAAGGACCGGAAGCACGAGCCCACCGCGGACCGTGAGAAGGATGTGAGAGTGATGGACGAGCCAGCGCAAGTAAGAGCGACTGAGCCGCACATCACCACGGAGCCTGAGCAACACGGGACGGACCAGATGTGTGAGCTGACAGAACCGGCCTTCGCCGAGGGAAACCTCGTGGCAGACGAGGGAAGGGAAGGGAGCCATACCGACCCGTCCGCCACTGAGAGTGAGTGTGGGGCTAGCACTGGGGAAAATTTTTTCGAAGAGGAGAAACTGCTTTCAGCTATGTCTTCGTCTGAACCTGTCCATTGTATCCCTAAATCTTTGGCCCCGCCCAACCTCCCTCTCCCACCTCCTCTTCGGAACTCTATTGTGGAGCCTAGCAGTGCATTCCAGTCCCCAGCCACGCCTGTCACCCAGTCATCGCCGCCTCCCATCTGCCCCTCTACGTCCATTCAGCCTCCTCTCAGTGGCGTGCGTCCATCTCGGGACTTCTGGGAGCCATCTCTTCCTGGGTACGAGGAACCCGTGGCTCCGCCTCCGGCCTCGGTGAACTCCAGTCCCCCTCGACCCGTCGATCTGGCTCCCTCGCCTATGCTCCTCCCTCCCTCGTCGTCGACAGGTACCATCGGGCATTCGGTTTCGCCGGCCTCCCTCGGAACGTCGGTTACGGCAGGGTCGGACATCGCCACGCCTCCCCTGCGGGCCATTCGCTGCTCTCTGGCACTCCACCCCTTCCGCTACAGCAAGCTCCGCCCTCCCTCAGGCTCCTCCTCCGCCCTCGGTCGCTCCAGCTCCACCTCTGCCCTCTGGATCCCTGCCTCCTCCTCGGTGGGTCGTCGCGGCGGCTCAGTCGCGATCGCCCAGGCCATCGGGGTCCCGTCGCTACCTTGGCACTCCGGCTACGCGGTGGGCTCCTTACTCCATGGCATCGTCGCTTCCGGTCATCCCCATGGTGGCGTCACCAAGAACATCAGCATGGATCCTCCCTCCTGCGACGCCGCCATGGGGCGCAGCCTTGGCTGTGGCCTGGGTACGCCACCATCTGCCTCTGCTCAAGGCGCCACATTGGCTATCCCCACCATCTACACCACCCTGGACTCCTGTTTCCTGCCTCCTCCTAGTCGGCCGTCCTCCTCCCAAACCACCTCCTAAATCTTCTGCCCATCTCTTCATCCCTTCGTCCTCTTTACGGCGCGAGGACGCGCCTTCCGGGAGGGGGCGTTATGTCACACCTCGTCTCACATGATCACCACATGGACTTTCTGTTTGTTGTCATTTTCACAGTCACATGTTCTTTTGTTTGTAGTTCCCGCCACAATCTGTTGCCATGGACACTCACCTAATCACCACAGCTGATCACAATCACTCGTCTCGTTATCCCCTGTGCTCTGTGTATTTAAGTTCAGTTCAGTTCATTCCTCTTTGTCTGGTATTGTATGTGTATGCGTTGGATGTGTCCCTGTGTCTCTGCCTGGATTACCTGTCTGGATTTGATAAAGTTTACCTGTTATTTACCTTATCCTCGCCTTCGTGTTTATCTACGCAGCCAGCGTTACAATTCCTTACTCACCCCCAAAAGTGGCCATTTTAACACGCTATCAAAAATTTTCTGTGGGGTATTTTGAGATAAAGCTTCATATACACACTCTGGGGACATCAGAGGCTTATTTTAAATCTTGTTAACAGAGGCATAATTGGTGCCCTTTAAGGAACAAAACTGACCGTCATTGACATCTCGCAACGAATTGAAACCAACCGTCATTGAAATCATAGAATGGAGCAAAGCTGATTGATGTTGAAATCTCATAACAAAAAAAAAAAACATGGACTGTCATTGAAATCTTTTAAAACTGACACTGAAAACTAACTATCATTGAAATCTCGTAAAGGAACAAAACTCATTGAGATCTTGTAACCGAACAAAACCGAACTTCATTAAAAACTTGTAGCAAAACAAAGCAGATGGTCTATGAAATCTAATAAAGATACAAATCATTGAAATTTCATAATGAAACCAAACCGACAGTCCTTAAAATCTCATAAATGAGGAGGAAAACCGCTAATATTTGAAATCTCGTAATGGAACAAAATTGTCCATCTTTGAAATCTCACAAAAGAACAAAAGCAACCATTGTTGAAATCTTATAATGGAGCGATACTAATCATCATTGAAACCTCATAACAGGGAAATATTAACTGTTATTGAAATCTTGTAACCAAATAAATACTTCACTGAAATGTAAACATGAAGAGGATAGATCGTTGAAATCTCGTTACATTGGAAAACCTTCTGTTACTGTAAACTGACAGTAAACAATGAACCCACAATGTAGTTCAAAAAATTAGCTGGGTAGGCTTAAAATTTCAAGATAATAATCTACTAAAATACAGAACAAAAAACACAGCAAAAAAAAAAGTAAATAGTTATAATAGGACAATTCAGCTGCATAATTTACTCATCCTGTGATGCATGCTGGGAGTTTTGTACTTAATTGTTCCCAGCATGCATTGTGGCATGACACTTTTGATTGTCACCATTGTTGAGATTCATGTGCTGATTCTTGATGTCTTTGTGTGTTTAATTACGTAAGATTGCAGATATAGTGTTAATGTATTATGTTGTAAAGATCTACAAACTTTTTATACAAGACAGCTGTATCGCATGTTTCAGTATCACAGGGTTTGAAAACTAAGTGCATTAAAATTAAATCCAATCACTATATTCACTTGGCAGTTTTCTTAAAATAATATTATGCTGTTTTAGGTTTGCAAAAAAGATAAAGATTATTCATTTATGTTACAAGGTATGGCGGAAACTTTACAGACAGCGAGCCGAAGACACCCTCAAAGTTGATCAGAGAAATGAAAGAGTTCTTCACAAAATGGCAGATTGTCATTGTATTTTGTGGCCATTTCATATTACTGTATTTAAATTAACAGTAACATGTCGCAAACTACATTGAAAGAGTATAACTTACTCAGTGCAACACAGTTCTTAAATATGGGAAGAAGGAGGCAGGACATTCAACATAACTTTAATATCAGGCCTGGTCCTCTCTTGTCCTTCACTGTTGTCGTTCCCCTTTTATGCCTCTGGAGTTCCTCCGTGAGAGATACGAGACCGGTGTAGCGCACAGCTGACGCTCGTCATCACCTGCGCCACCTCACGGCTCTCGCCCACCCTGCTCATCACACACAGCATATAGAGCAAAATGTTGGAGTAACCTTACATTTCGAAATCACGGTCCTAAACTAACATTCAAACTATTAGCTAGAATGAGCTAGAATGTAGCTATAACATAACGAAGATGACGAAGCACGTTTTCAGGTCGGCAGAGAAAACAGACACGATGCACTCACATGACAGAAAAACTCTTTCAAATGGCTCTCATACGCCCACCGCTGACAGAAATGAAGAGTGTTAATGCGTGGCACCCAGTCCTGAAAATTTTTTATTGTAGGATAGCAGTTTTAGCCACAAAAGTTTGTGTGGTATTTTTCACGGCCAATTTGCACTACTGTATTTAGATTTACAGTTACTGATAATTTCCCAGAATGCATTGAAAATCTACAGTAACATACTGTCAACCGTGTCCACAGTGTGGAACTGTTGAGAATACAATAAAATACTGTGAAAACAACAAAATCTACAGTAACATACTGTACACCGCTCATACAGCAAAATACTGTTGAGAAAAACAGTATAATACTGTGTAAACAACAGAAATCACTTACAGTGTAGTCTAAAACCATTCATTTTGGAAAATGTAGTTTTTTGATGGCACAAAAAAGTCCAGCCTATTTTAGAACAGTTTAGTCCACATCAGCAGATAAATGCATAAAATAAGAATAAGATAATAGTAAATAATAAGAATAAGAAGAAAATGAAGAAAGAAGCAAATGTCTTTTATCTTCAGTTGATTTCATCTAAGGCTGTGGCTGAAGTCAGTTGTAGTTCTTGTGTTTCTCTTTTCTTCAGTGATTCTGCTTGTTAACAACAGGCGTTCATCATTAATGTTCAATCATTACTTAATTAATTGCTTAATTGTCTTATTAACTCTGCTTCAGTGTTACTTTAACACTATTTAGAGAGGGACCAAATGTTATCTGAGCAGAGTTGCCTTTTCCAAACTACTAAAGCTTTACAAACATAACATGCTTTTAATTTTTGTTAAGATGAAATGAACATTCTGTCTGAGCAATTATTTTATCTTTGCATACCTAAAACTATGCATAAAAGATTCTATGACAGAAAGAAAAGGAAAAGACCTGTACTAGTGCTAGTTGCTTCCATAGCAGTATGTGACTAGGCATGAGCCTTAAATGCTGATTGAACCTCAGTTTTGTGGGTTTATTCTGCTTGTTGGTTTATTTTCTATGTGTATTCTCGGATAACAGCCTACTTACACTGGTGCACTTTGTAAAATGAAACTAGGGCAATTCATTGCACTCACTAGATTGCTGCTAATTAAAGAAATTAAGCTTAATTAGATGATACATGGGAACAGCCAGTGTAATGAGTGCAGTTTGCCTGTGACTGCATCCCATTACACATACAGTCCTAAAAAGCAGAAGAAAAACAATATGCGAGATGCAAAGTATGGCCAAATTCATAGTATTCTTAAAACTGCAGTACCCGAATGACCTACTACTTCTGGTGAGAATCGGAAGTGTACATAAGTGTCCACGGGAGAGGATTTGTGAATTGCAGTGAAGCGACGTAACTGACGCTGGTAGGTCACATGTACTACGTCCAGATTATATTCAAACTACGCACATTCAGACTATATAGAACTTTTTTTTTTTTTAATGGGTTGCAAAGTACTTATTCAAAAGAAGTACTTTCTCAGGGAGTATGCATGGCCTGTTAACTGAGAAAGACTTTCAGTCTTCCTTCTGTAAGTCCGAACAGATGCAAGATTGATTATTCAGTTATAGTTTCTTTGAGGCTTTAAAGAGTGACAGACATGAAGCAGGGGGATAATGGACCTCTTGAAGTCTTAATATCAAAGTCCTCCAAGTGTGTGTTGCCCTCTAGTGGAGCATTTGAAATGTTCATGCCATGGATAAGCCAAACAAAAAAAATCAAACAAACATATTCTGAAACATTGCAAGGGAAGCACTAAATCAGGAATGTCCAGTTCTACTCCACGGAGGGCCACTGTCCTGCAGAGTTCAACTTCAACGCACCTGCCCGAAAGTTTCTAGTGGTTGTGAAGCTCTTGGTCAGCTGCTTCAGGTGTGTTTAATTAGAGTTGGTTAATTAGCAATATACGTGAATGCCCATTTACAGTTTGACTTCAGCAATGTCATGGTGCAATTGCCAGCCAAATGGTGATTATCTAGACATGCATACATTTTCACTCTATGTGCTCGCGAGGAATCAAATCCATGACTTTAGTTGTCTATGCGGCTTTGCTTTACATATGTCAACCCTACAGCACATCACCAAAGCCTAGCCAAGAGTAAACTGGTATCAAACGATGCGTCTTGTGCTGTGATAGATACAGCAGCATCTACATTGACAAGCATTATACCACATCAGACAAACTGTGTGTGTGTGTTTTTGGTCAACGTGACTGCAGTGGTTCAACCTTGATGTTGCGAACCAACGAGAATACTTTTTGTGCGCGAAAACAAAACAAAAATAACGAGTTTATTAAAAATGTATTTGAATTCAAGAGTTGCTCTTAAATATTTCCACATTTGGAGCAACTTTTAGATTTTTTTTGGAAATATCCACAGATCTGGAATGTTTTTGCTAAAAAGAGTGGGAAGTCAAGATGTGCCAAGCCGATAAGAATGTAACAAAATCTAAGGGTGCTTCAACTGAGTATTAATTCAAGGGTGTGCACATTTATGCAATTAGTCATTCCAAGTTGTTTTTTACTCTCTCTCTCTCGCTCTCTGAAATGTGTCAATTTGGTTTTCAGTTAATTTTTATATTAAACATGCAAACCACAAAACAAAACAATTTACATCACAAAATCCAGGCATGTGTATATTTTTTATATCCACTGTATAGAAGAACCCCAAAATAATAATAAAAATAGGAATAAAAATAATATTAATGATGATAATAATAATAATAAAAAACTAAAGTGTTACTTACACAGTCACACTGCAGGACTGCGCCCTCAACACTTGCCAGAATTTTGTCGGAGGTCAAATTTGACGGCAATGGTCATTGTTGGTGCTGTTGGCAAAAGTAGAAGACTCTAGATTTTGGCCAGAATCAGAGGAATCTTTTAGGATTCAAAGCGCTTTACACAGAAAAGAGTACAAAGTTGAAAAGGTACCAAGTAAATACAATAATAACAAGAGAAACAAAAGACACATCAAAAACAATATCTAATCTGAAAAATCATATATATAAGCCAGTCTAAAAAAGTAAGTTTTAAGAGATGATTTAAAAGATTTAGCATGTGTAAGAGTTATTTTGGTTATATTAGTTTCATTCAAAATCATCCTTTTCTTTCTATTAAATTTAAATGTAATTTTGTTTGTTTGATACGATTTTCAGATTTCTTCAGGAAGTGCATTATTACTTTGAGAGAATAAACTTGTTCGCGCATCCTCCTTCTGAGCCGAGAGAAGGTTGTCTCGTTGTTCGTTGAGGCATTAAACGGTGTCAAGCCAATGTCAAGCAGATCTGAAGTTTCCTTGAGTGATAATCAACACAATGTAGAGTGGATTCCACTTACCTTGGACTTGTTGCACATGTTTGATATCGCAGGGAAGAGAGTTCCAGAGTTTTGGAGCAAAGGAAGATAATGCTCTGTTACCCATAGAGCGCAAGTGAGTAGCGGGAACAGTGAAAAGGCCCGACTCAGAGGAACGGAGATCATGCATGGGAGTGTAGAAAGTTAAAATTTTAGATAGATAATGAGATGCCAAGCCATGTAAGGCCTTATATGTAAGCACAATATTTTTAAACTCTATACGAAGCTCTGTAGTTCTCGTCATTGTCAGGATTCTAGCAGCTGAAGTTTGGACATATTGTAGTTTATTAAGGGTATTTTTCAAACCCCCTACGAGCAAAGCATTGCAGTATCAATGTGTAAAAAAACAAATGTGTTTTTCTGCAACATTAAAGGCGTAGGGCTCAGCCTTGGAATGTTTCTGAGATGAAAAAATGATGTTTTAACAGTGTTCTTTACATGAGGGTCAATTGTCAGATCCCCAAATTCTTTCGTTTTGTTTGAAACTCCAAGACAGAGCCATCTATATTAAGTGTTGGTTGAGCCAATAAGCATAACCCCTGTCTTATCACTGTTAAGACAAAGAAAATCTTTAGACACCCATATTTAGCACCAGCTGTGATACTTAAGACCTAGCGATTGCAAAAGATCACCAAGAGGAAAGACATGCATACTAAACAGTAATGGACTCAAAATCGATCCCTGGGGCACCCCAAATTTTACTGAGACAATTTTTGAGGATTTAAACCAGTGTAATCCCATCTTAGTGATGCCAAACACAGATTCCACATGAGCGAGTAAAAGAGAATGATCGACAGTGTCACTGAGATGAAGAAGAATCAGGCAGATTGAGTCTGCAGCAAGTAACAAGCACCCTTCACTAATGCTGTTTCTGCGCTGAGGAATTTACGGAAACAAGATTGAAAGGGCTCAAACAAATGATTTATTTTAAGGTGAGCATACAATCGAGATGCCGCAAGAACTCAGCTTAACATAGTAGACAAATTCACCAAGGGACACATCCTTTTCCAAGTGTGTTGACTTTCTATTAGTCTGACTTGAGTTGAATGGTTATACAAAGGGAATAATCAATTAAACCATCCAATGATCATGGCAAACCGTGTGCATGGGTGAAATCATGTGGAGTGTGGAGTGCAGTCATTTTGTCTCGGGTGTGTTATTTTGAATGAAAACAGTCCTCCTGTATTCAGAGCCCATCACTGGACACAATCATCTCAGCTAATTATGTTTCACTGCCTTTTACACAAGCCACGTTTAACACATGTTCTTTGCACACTTACAATTAATCCCTAGTGACTGCTTCCTGTGTCGGGGCTACTAGGCTGACTTCCCGGCTCATATTCATTAGCAGCCATACATCATGCTGATGTGTTTTCTTTCCTAAGGGATTTATTTGGTGCCTGATATACTTTAGTGTGATGTGAGCAGGTGTGAACCATGTTACGACAGACAGCACACGAAACATGCTCTCAGCAGCAATAACATGCTGTACAGATGGAATCATTTTTTAAAAAACAATTTGTCATTTATTTGTAAAAGCAGTGAAGTGACAGCAGCAATTGAAAATTACAAAAATTAATAACACTATTAATGATTAATTATTGATTATAACGAACCTCTTACCGAGTAAGTGGTTGCAATAAAGAATCATCGAGTTGTAGATATGACACAGTTCCCACAAACCACCACTGGATGGTTAAGATCCTTTGCTACCACCGAGAAAAATGACTCCTCTAGCTGAATTTTATGTTTTTTTAACTGACCTTCTGTTTTGTCACCCCATCCCCCAAATAAGCCCACACCCAAGTGGTCTATTTATGAGTAAGCACTGCCGTCCACACAATGGATCCATTGGAGTCATGAGGGGCTTTTGCACTGAAGGAACGTTTTCATAGATCCTAAAACTGTTGGGTGGAAGTACCCGCTTTTTGACATGTTCGCACCACGGGAACTGGGGACGATTTGAATTCTAGGAATGCCTTTTTGGTGAGTGGGGTCTAACCCAGCACAACAGGAACTACCAGTGATGTAAGTGTATGTTCATTGGCCCAAACACATACCATATGAAACGCCGGCATTTTTTAAAAACGTTTTTTTTTTTTTTTTTTAAAGCTTCATTTTTAAACACAGTTTGCATACACTTACTCCACGAACAAACGTACAGATAGCTAATGTTAATGCATTTGCAGGGTTGGGGAGTAACGAAATACAAGTAACTTAGTTACGTATTTAAAATACAACATTTGAGTAACTGTATTTCACTACAGGTACATTTTAAATGTGTGGTAATCAGATTACAGTTCCATCTGAAAAGTGTTTTAGATTACCAAAGTGATTACTTTGAGTTTTAATGTCATTTAAACAGCGATTGGTGATTCTCTGACTCTGACCGTCTGAAAAAGACGAGTTAAGATTCATCAACATTTTAATACTTTTAAAAGGATCATAAAAATGTTGTTATTTTTATTTAGCTCTGTCCTGAACAAGACAAAATGACTGAATTTATAAAAAAAAATTGCCCAACTATCAACTGAACTGTCCTGCCATGACCTGATGATCCACGACTGTTTTCATGTTTTGAGAGTCATTTTATAATTCACTCGACACTGTGACTTTTTCTCACTATTAGTTTTTTCCCTCACAATTATGAGTTTACGTTTCAAAATTCTGACTTCTTTTTCTCAGAATTGCGAGATTTAAACTCACAATTGCAAGTTATAAAGTCAGAATTGGGAGATATAAACTTGCAATACTGACTTTTTTTCTTGCAATTGTGAATTTAGTATGTGAGTTTATATCTCATAATTCTGACTTTTCTCAATATTGTGAGTTTATATAAACTAAGCCTGGTTTCTCCCGAGGTTTTTTTCTCCATTTGTTGGAGTTTTGGTTCCTTGCCGCTGTTGCCTTTGGCTTGCTTAAGTTGGGGACACTTGCTTGATATTCAGCAGTGTTTTTGATATGCCTGCATTGGCGCCGTTGTATGTGAACTGAGCCGAGCCGGACGATTACGTCACTGTTTTCTGCAGTGCTGATATACATAAATTAACTAGACTAATAACTACTGATATTTGGAACGGAATGAATCAATAATATATAGAATAAGCTGCACAATGACACCATTTTCTTATTAATGTAAAGCTGCTTTGCCACAATCTGCATTGTAAAAAGCGCTATATAAATAAAGATGACTTGACTTGACTTGACTATATCTCATAATTCTGACTTTTCTCAATATTGTGAGTTTATATCTCATAATTCTGACTTTTCTCAATATTGTGAGTTTATATCTCATAATTCTGACTTCTCAATATTGCAAGTTTATTTCTCATAATTTTGGTTTTCTCAATATTGTCAGTTTATCTCATAATTATGACTCCTTTATTTGTAATTGCAACTTTATATCACACATTTCTGAGGGAAAAAGTCAGAATTGTAAGATTAAAACTCACAATGACCTTTTTTGTGTTTGTTTCACACTTATTAGTATTCCAAAGTATTCTAAAGTATTTAGATTAAGTCACTAAACTTGAGTAATGTAACGAAATACGTTACAAATGACTTTTTAAAGCATGTATTTTGTAATCTGTAGTGAAATACATTTTAAATGGAACACAAAAGGAGATGTTTAGCAGAATATCTAAGCAGCTACTGTAGTTTACAAATGACCTATTTGAGAGCATAAAAATGGTTCTACAGTGTTCCACCATGATACATTTGTGATTTATTGAGGACATTTCATCACTATCGCATCGATGTGTGAATAATCTTGGTTTTAAATTGGGTAAATTTTTCATTGTGTCCCAATGTCTTCCACACGTGCATTTCTTCAAGTCATGTCCTTTGTTAATGATGATGACATTACCATGTGCTTTTGAGGTATTTGGCTCACCTCAAGTTTATTTGAACCTGGGTTTTAGGGCAGAGAGGCTTCCAAGTGTTGAAATATTAGAGCTTTTTGACACACACCTCCACCTCCAATAAAGGCAGGGTTATTTACTTTAAATACTTCATTATTCGTTGTAAAATCCCATTTGGTGTGGAAGGTGATGTCAAGTGTTCTTGTTCATGAGTACGGGTTTTGTGAACAGTGGTATTTCACTTTTACAAAGTCATGATGCAGCACCTCGAAAACTTGAAATCACTGGGCAGTAGTGATATTTTAATTACAGCTAAATATTGTATTTCAAATTCTGTGTTAGTTCATCCAGAAAAAATCTGCAATTATCTACTCATCATATGACTTACCTGTAGTTTAAAAGGGAGAAAATTAGCAGAATATTCAGACGGCTCTTTTCAGTATTAATAAAGCATACTGTGATCAGGACAAAAGAATGTTAAAACTATAATAAAAGTGACATAAAAATAAAATGTGTACACCAATGAGCCATTACATTATGACCACCCCCAGCCTAGAGCAATGAGTGCATATGGCAACTGAACGGTGCTGCAATTGCAGTTCACCAAGCCGTATATATATATACCACCCGAGGACTGGCTTTCGGTCAGTATAGAGTGTTTGGTGACAGAACTGGAAAAGCTGCTGAGTTATTGGAGTCTGATTAAGGACAAATTGTGATGGAACGGCATCTCGGAAGTTCAATCATGGACATGATGCGCCTTGTAGGTTGTTAACTTGCTGCTGTAGTAAATATCAAAAATGGTGCACGGATGGCCAAACGATGAACTGTTATCCAGCTGCCCGACGTCCGCAGCTCATTGATGCCAGAGGGGAGCGGAGACTGTCGTCCAGTCTTAACATCGATCGCAGGGCCACAGTGAGACAAACCACCAGCAGTTACAACAGTGGTGACCAAGGCAATGTGTCTCAGCATACAGTTACTTGCAGCCTTCTGCCGGGTACGCAATGCTAACCGCACACCATCGCCAATATCGCATGAAATGAGCCGAGATTGGACCTTGGATGCTTGGTAGAAAGAGGCTTGGTCTGACTAATCAAGATTTCTGATGCATCATGTTGAAGGCCAAGCATGGATATTCTGATTACCAACAGAGGCTATGGCACCTGGATGGACTGTTGGGGCGTACACAGCCCGACAACAGTTTTCTTGGGACACTTTAGACCCCAGTATCCCAATAGCACAATCGATGCAGACCACATGTACTCAGTCATGGCAGCAGTGTTCTCTGCCAGTGGTGGCCATTATCAACAGGATAAAGGAGGTACTATAGGTTATTAGATGGATGGTCATGATATAATGGCTCATCTGTGTATATCAACTCTTCTGAAGCTATACAGTGACTTTATGTGAGACCCAAATATACAGTGGGTACGACAAGTATTCCGACCAACTTACATTTTTGACTCTTTGTTATATTGTAGCCATTTGCTAAAATCATTTATTATCTTTTTTTTCCTCATTAATGTAGACACAGCGCCCCATATTGACAGAAAAACACAGAATTCTTTATATCTTTTATAGAATTATTAAAAAAAAAGAAAACTGACATATCACATGGTCCTAAGTATTCGGACCCTTTGCTGTGACACTCATATATTTAACTCAGGTGCTGTCCATTTCTTCTGATCATCAAACCGAGCTATCGGGGGAGATGAGCCTCAGTGAGAGAGGTAAAGAAGAACCCAAAGATCACTGTGGCTGAGCTCCAGAGATGCAGTTGGGAGATGGGAGAAAGTTGTAGAAAGTCAACCATCACTGCAGCCCTCCACCAGTCGGGGCTTTATGGCAGAGTGGCCCAACGGAAGCCTCTCCTCAGTGCAAGACACATGAAAGCCCGCATGGAGTTTGCTAAAAAAACACCTGAAGGACTCCAAGATGGTGAGAAATAAGATTCTCTGGTCTGATGAGACCAAGATAGAACTTTTTGCCCTTAATTCGAAGCGGTATGTGTGGAGAAAACCAGGCACTGCTCATCACCTGACCAATACAGTCCCAACAGTGAAGCATGGTGCTGGCAGCATCATGCTGTGGGGATATTATTCAGCTGCAGGGACAGGACGACTGGTTGCAATCGAGGGAAAGAGGAATGCAGCCAAGAACAGGGATATCCTGGACGAATACCTTCTCCTGAGAGCTCAGGACCTCAGACTGGGCTGAAGCTTTTCCTTCCAGCAAGACAATGACCCTAAGCACACAGCTAAAATAATGAAGGAGTGGCTTCACAACAACTCTGTGACTGTTCTTGAATGGCCCAGCCAGAGCCCTGACTTAAACCCAATTGAGCATCTCTGGAGAGACCTACAAATGACTTTATAACTCTCAACTGCAACTTTATATCACGCAATTCTGAAGGAAAAAGTCAGAATTGTAAGATAAAAACTTTTTTGTGTTTGTTCTACACTTATTAGTATTCCAAAGTATTCTAAAGTATTTAGATTCATTTATTTAGACTAAACTTGAGTAATGTAACGAAATACCTTTTTAAAGCATGTATTTTGTAATCTGCAGTGAAATACATTTTAAAAGTAACCCACCCTCCCCTGTGTATATATATATATATAAATTTATAGATAAATTTGTTTTCTTCCAAATAAATAGAAAAATTACTCACACCCAACACCCTGTCAAGTATCCAGTACATCCCCGGACCTTCCTGGCAATGCATTAACCACTCAAAACCTCAAAAATCCTATAGCAATGCCATAGCTGACATTGTGGTTTGTGAGTTTAGCATGGGCAAGCATCACTCACATTTTCTACACAAAATGTAGAAAACTGGGCAAAAGGGTTGTTAAGAGGCATATGACAAATGAAAATAAAACGTGTTGTAAAATCATCGCCCATGTTTGATATCCTCTGACTGGATGAAATTAGAGTCTAAAGCTGAATAATTATCATTGTCTATGCCCATCATATGCTACACGATTTTCTAAACTCTTAGTGAACTAGTGTTGACATGCCCAGACTGCAAACCGCAGCAAAAATCTGTCCAAGAGCTTTAAGAACTTTAAACTGTGTTACGCTCTTTCTAGAAATGTCTTGAGAAGCATGGTTTTTGTACCAGCAAGCTATGTAAGCAAATTAAATGACGTGAAAAAGATTATTCAGCAAACATTTCGTTTCTTTATTGATTTCAATGTGTGATAAGTTTTCAACCCCAAATGAACAAACTAATCAATTGGAGTCAAGTCACTTATTTCCTTGTATTCTTTCATTTTTCTGTTGAAACTCGCCAAAGCAACAGTTCTTAAACAGGCCAGTGCGAACACTTATTAAGGCAAATTTATTTTCCTTGGATCCGCTATGTTGGTCGAGTCTTGGTGGGATTTTGGACATAATTGGATACAGAACTGATTTCAAGAAACTCAATATCTGTCACCCCTCGGCTTGTCAACGGTTAAAGCTATCCATGTGACAGGTGTTTGAATATGTTCATACAACGTCCATCAGGTCGGTAGCTCACATACACACACAACCACAGTCTCATGTACACACCTATCAAAGTGGACCGTGGGACGCCGACGGGCATGTTCATGGCTCCTGCTGCACGTATTGTAAGGAAGAGCGCTCTACTGCGAGATTCTGCGCCGCTGCCACTGTAATAATAGCCACTCTGTGTCAGTGAGGCCGTGCAAAAACAAATTAGCTGGATGATTAATGAATGAGACGAACAGTTCACAGACTTTCTGCAGAGATGGGACTCCCAGTCAGAAACCACGGCTGCCCTCAAAGCTGACATTAACCGGCCCCGTGTAAACACTGCTCTCTCAGGGCCCCCATCAATCTGACACGGTCGCCCATACAGCTCCAGCTATCTGTGTGTGTGTGTGTGTGTGTCCTTTAAACCCACAGTTATGCCACTCATGTTACCAACACAAGATATAGTAGTGTCCATTCATGTTTAATATATCAAGTATGCCTTTGCTTGGCTACTTCTAATGTGAGTGCTACTGATCGTCGACCATTAAGTGCTATAAACAGAAACGGAAAAATCACAAATGACAGCGGGAGAAAAAAATGTATATATATATATATATATATACCATAGTAAAATATGCAATATAAGAATAAGAGCTGCTATTATCAAACTTTTGACCACTTATTTCATTGTTTCTTGCATTTTGTAAATCCAACTTTTTATCGTATATGTCACAAGCAGGTGTAGACACATCACAGAAAAACCGAATCCAAAACTACAGGTTTAGTAAGGGATAATGTAAAGTCAGCTGATTATTATTGCAAAATAAACTGGCCGATCAGGACTTTGACATACGTAGACATGAAAAATTGGATCTGAGTGTCAATTATTGTAGGATTTTTCCCCTCCTGCGTTTTTGCATAAAGTTACCAGCCAGCTCAAGTGTTTTTGATCATTCTCACAAAAGAATATATTCTGTTATGGAATATACCATAAGAAAAAAACAGAGCCTCTGCTTTTAAACAAAAAACTGTTTTATTCTAACTTCATGCATTCTTTTTTATCAACACTTGAATGTGGGTAAGTTTCATTTTAAAAAAAACAAACAAACAAACTACATTTTGTGCAAAAAGCTGAGAAAATCATGTTTTTGTCCAGATCGGATTCACAACAATGATCAAAACACATCTGGAGTAGATCGAGTCCATCAAAACCCCCAAAGCTTCACAGTCCTGCAGCTCATCCTGGGTTGACATTTCATTCAGTAACATTAGGTAGTTTTGATTCATATGCTGTTTAATGTTGATGATCGCATTATTGTACATATGCATCTGCTTACGTATGATATTTCTTGTTTCTGCTGCTTCTTGTCCTGGGTTTTGTTCAGTAATTTCAGTACTCTTTCAGAGAATGCTTAATAGCTTCCCCTACCATGTAACAGCAAAAACACAGAAAGTCCGAAAATTTCTTTAATGACTGGGAAGCGTTGTATCATAAATGACAGAAAGTTCCATCAATGGTGGGGAAAGAGTTAAAAGTTCTGCCAAGTAAAAAAAAATTCCTTAAAATGTACAAAACAATTGAACTAACAGCAAGATGAACCCTGAAACAGTATAAAAGCAATATTAAAACCGAACTCACAGCGTGGTCTCATAGTTAATACACAGTAAAAAACCCAGAGTTAAATCAGACAATCTTTAGAGATTGAATGTCTTTTATCTTCAGTTGATTTCATCAGTTGTAGTTCTTGTGTTTCTCTTTTCTTCAGTGATTCTGCTTGTTAACAGCAGGTGTTCATCATTAACGTTCAATCATCACTTAATTAATTGCTTAATTATCTCATTAACTTTAACTCTGCTTCAGTGTTACTTTAACACTATTTAGAGAGGGACCAAATGTTATCTGAGCAGAGTTGATTTAACTATTTTTTTACTGTGTATGTATATATTAATACATAACTTTCAAAGACACAAAACGTACATTTTTGTACGTTTAGAAAGATGCTGAAACATACAATATTGTCGTATTTGTAGCACTAAAATGTAAAAATACTTATGACATTATTTTCATGTCATAAAGATACGTGTAATTTCCCTTTTATCATTTTATAGATAAATATAAGATCCCTAAACCCCATCCCGAACCCATTTACACCCATTTTATACATAATATTAAAAGAATAAAACATAAATGGACAGGAATTTGTCGGAAAATGACCATTTTAGTAAAAATATTAACAATAAAACGATATTTTGAACCACTAATCCTGCCAGGATACCCATAACTATTTCTTCCACTGTTATTATTAAAAGAAAAAAAGACAAACAAGCATAAACACAATAATTTACTTCTTGCAAAAAAGTCAAAAGTGGTATCAAAAGTAGTTTAAATGATGATGAGTTGCAGTCGCAGTTGTCTCTGGCGATTAAGGAATTAAACTTTTTAATCCATGAAAATATGAATCCAGATTCTCTCCCTGAAGGAGCGCACTCATTTCAAACGTCAATCCACTGAAACATGGCATGACGCAATATGTGACCAACAGGTGAGAACCAATGAGCGTTCGATATCAGAGCTGTAAATCATGTCGTAACACTTCTCGCAACGAGCACATGCTGAGAATGAAGATGAAGATGTTTGGATAAAGGGCTGAATTTGTATCTGCACAGTAAAAACCCCAGAGTTAAATCAACTCTGCTCAGATAACATTTGGTCCCTCTCTAAATACTGTTAAAGTAACACTGAAGCAGAGTTAAAGTTAATGAGATAATTAAGCAATTAATTAAGTGATGATTGAACATTAATGATGAACACCTGCTGTTAACAAGCAGAATCACTGAAGAAAAGAGAAACACAAGAACTACAACTGACTTCAGCCACAGCCTTAGATGAAATCAACTGAAGATAAAAGACCTTGTTGTTCTTGTGTTTCTCTTTTCTTCAGTGATTCTGCTTGTTAACAGCAGGTGTTCATCATTAATGTTCAATCATCGCGCTTATTAAATTGCTTAATTATCTCATTACTTTAACTCTGCTTCAGTGTTACTTTAACACTATTTAGAGAGGGACCAAATGTTCTCTGAGCAGAGTTGATTTAACTCTGGGGTTTTTTCTGTGTGTTCCTTACAAACATCCTAAATATTTGGAGCAACAGCGAACAAATAAAATGGATGTGATTTGTGAATGTATGTCGTATCTTATGGTTGCATTGTCAGGAGACAACACCTTCTGTGTCGCACAGCAAACAAATTAATATTAACAATTAACAATTACAGAAATTTTATTCATTTTATTCATTTTAAGGTTTGAACAGTCTTGTATAACATTATGTAATCCTCCGAAACGTTTGCAGTAGATGAGTAAACTGCATTCAGCAAATTCGACTATTCATACATGTATTGATGTGACAATTGCATACAACAGATTTAAAACATTAACACCACGATTTTACGTTTTAGTGCTATAAATACGTCAATATTGTACGTTTTTGAGTTCTAGAACCACACTTTATGTAAAAATGCACACATTCTCGTGATCATGTTGGAACTCACTACAATCGAGAACACAAGAAAACATGGGGGAATTTCGTACTCGTCTTCGTATTTTTGTCTTGCTTTCCAGTAAAAATATCTAAACATTTGTAATACAAAATGAATTTCCTTGAGTCCATGACTAAGTTTTCTTAGCTTTAGCAAAATTCACACTGCAAGTGTCCGATTTAGATTTTCTGCTTGTTTTAGTTTAATTATAATTATTGTTTTGTGAGATTGGTCCTATGAACTTTAAATGTGGCCCACATGAGTCCATTCACCATCCAGAAAAAAAGGTCTTGTATCCAATTAATTTGCACACGTGTAAGAGGCCCAGAAAGGAATTTTGTGAACGCAGTCTAAAGGAGTGCTCCGTTATTTTTGCAACAAATTCTCTTATCAAAGGAGTGAAGGATAAGAAGGAAACTTCTCAGCCAAGGCCGTTCAGAAGGCCAGGAAGTGACTGAAAAGAGTGTCCTGTATCCTTTACAAGAATGCCTTCTTGAAAAGCACAAATTACACAAGAATGAGAAACACTCAGCATCCATAGGATTAAGAATTAAGCAACATCAAGTGTACAAAGTGTGCTTCACCAGTGCCAAAAGTTGTTTAGGCTCTCAAAAGTGTGAAATTTGCTCATTTTTCCTTCACTAACTGGAGCCATGAGTGTGCAGTTTCAGCATGCAGCAAAGCTTATTAAACTGTAGTTCAGTCTGGTTTTGAATTCGATGTCTAATAGTCCTGCTCAGCCTAGCTGCTCCCATTAACAGCGCTCATCCATGAATATTTGACAGACACGATTCAGTAAATCTCCTCACCGGGCCAGAGCACACATTACTCCAATGATAATTTGTGGTTTTTGGGAATGTTTGACAGTCAACACCGAAGGAAGTGATCTCCTGCAGTGCTCATTCCGCTCAAAACGTTCGCATGAGCTGAACCCTCGAGGAGGAAATATCTGAAGTCTCCTTTTCCAAATTTACTTTGGCTCTCTATAGACTGCGTAGTATGTAAACGCACTTAGAAACACAGGAAGAGGAAAAAATACTAGCATTAGATACCATCACAAACTTCAGATACAGCAATTTCAACACAATCCTGACTGTTGTTGTTGCTTGTGTTGTGTCATAGGTAGAAGATGACGGTGTTTTAGTATTAATATTTGTTTCTCCATCTTATGTGTTGTGTATGAAATTTGTAATCACTGAATTTCTGCAGAAAATTCCACGGACATCTGCAGAATTCCATGATGTGTTATTGTTGTGAAAAAAAAAAAAAATTAAATCCACAATCAACACACTCTGATTTTAAAAATACCCATCAATTCTTCAGGGCCGAGAGAAATTTCATAGTCGACTTGAATAAAAAAATAACATAACTACAGTGGCCCCATCTGAATTCCTCATGACATTTTGAGAAAGTATACCAGCATCATTCAGAAAAACAAGGGTCAAAGTTTCCGGTCAGGGCCCCTTTTTATCAAAGTGCGTTTTAACATCTGACTGCGTGAGCAGACAGCACGCGAGTGAGTAAGAGTGTCTCGGGCAGGATCAGGGGGCAGTCTAGTGCCGTAGTGTGAGTTTTCAAGCCACCGGGGAGAATTTCCATTCCCATAGAGGCAGAGGTGATGTCAGAGTCCACCATCAGAAGTCCAACACACGGACACCCTCTAGAGTACACACTGCAAAGTGCACTACTCCAGCAGACTGTAAGCTCCTCTGGAAATGTGCTGGTGGCCAAGTAATTATTTGCTTTAATTCACAGAATTAGCCAGTGGGTTCTAGGGATGCTCCGATCAGGATTTATGTCATTTCTTGTCATTATGATCGGCTGATCCTTCAAGCTTTATGTATGTGATATGTAAGTTCTTTGTCTCTGTTCAACCCTCACAAATATGTAAAAGTAATGGCTTATAATGAACACAACAAGAAGAAGAACATTCTGAACAAGTTTGGAGGTTGTTATAATACTGCCGAGAAAAGTGATGCATATTATTATTATTATATATCCTTGACATGATGACTCTTTAAAACTATATATGGCAGGTCATAAAATCAATTGGGCTTATTCACAGTCATGTTAACTGCATCTGTGACAAATTTTGGGTTAATATCTCAAAGCAATCAAAAGGTATGGCATTTGAAACCATGTTAACATGTTTACCCTAACCCAAAGTCCAAAAACCTCTCCAAACAAGTGATCTGAGTGTTTTACTGAACATAAGAACAGCATGAATGTGTAAATGCCACAAAGCATAAAACTATTTATAATTACAAAGAATAAGTAAGAAGAGCTTGGTTGTTGAGTCCAGCGCTGTTTCCGCTGTGGGCTCCTATGGCACACGGTGAATCAAGACCTTGAGCGATCGATCCATTCTGAACGCACTCCAACTGTAAAACAGCTCTAGACACATCACCCCAACCCACCATTGGTTAAAAAACCAAAAAAGTTCAAAAGAACTTTCAAATGACGTTGGAAAACATGAACATCATGAAGTCTTACAGCTTTAACCATGCAGCATTTCGATTTTCGCATCATGTTATTTTGTGAGGACTTCGAAACAACCTGCTCTAAACAAACACACTGTAAAAAATTTTAAGCCAGTGCAACAAAAAAAAAACTTGGTACTAATTTCCCTAAGCTTTTTCTTGTTCACTCAACTTTTGTAAAAAACAGTTATACTGACTAAAATTAAGTTGTCAGCCATACAAAAAATATTTAATTGGGTTAACTTAAGATTGTTAGTTTTGTGGAGAGGTGCAACTGTTCTTTAACAAACATTTTTAAGTTGAGCCAATTCAACATTTTTGGTCTGCAGAACTCAATGTCTGAAGTTGAGTGAACGAAAAAATACTATTGGAAATTGGTACCAAGTAATAATACGTTATGACTGGAAACTACAATAACATTGCCCAAGTCAAAAACTGAAAACAATGAGTCAATGTTAACAAAACATTTATTCAGAGAAATCAACAGTATAAGTCTTAAATTCAAAATATTTAAGCCAAAGATGTTCTGCACTGCCTCAAATGTGTATTTTAGTCCTTTTGAATACTCAATGTTCAGCGCATAGAGAAGTCCAAAGAGTACCATGAAAGAGTAGGAAAGTCAGGTAGGTCCTCCATGACCACTATTTCCTCCAGGATGATGCCGTAGTTTAGACATTTCTTTTTTGTCTGTGAAATATCGTCCTCCATGACTTCAAGGATGCCCAGTTTCACTCCTCTTGTGTAGGTCTCCTCCAAATCAGTGTCCTATGAATTATATAAATTTCATGAATAATGGTTGTGCATATGTACAAGTATATTAAAAAAAACAAACAAACAAAAAAAAAAAACCTCAAACTCTCAAAAACATGGCACACTGGCAAGCAGGACAAGGCTAAGAGCCGTGGCGCACCTGTCTCGTGTTACACGGAAGGAGGTCCGGATGAATAAAAGGAGGAGCGGCGACAGTGCAAGACAAGTGAAGACTGTGCCTGGACTATTTACGTTATGTTTTATTTATGCGTGTCTGGCAATCGTCCGTGAGGGTCTGCCGTTTTAATTTTATTTTGTGTTTGTTTATTTTATATGATTAAAGTTCCGTTTGAACATTTGCCGGTTTCTGACTTCTCCTTCCCTGGTCCTTTAACGGTGTTGGATTGGAGCTGAATCCCATGAAGGAGGAGGAGGGAACCGGCGAGTGTTCAAAACTTTAATTCTAAATAAACACAAAATGACAGTAAAAGTGGCAGCCCCCCACAGAGGACTGTGTATCGTACTGCATGCCACAGGCACAGTATGTGCTAACCTGATGTAAATACTTGATGAAAACAAGCCACATGAAAACCATTGTTAAATATATGCACACATTTCATAAAATACCAGTGACCAATGGAAACATGGCATGAACAAAAGCTAAAAACTTACCAGGCAAGTCTTTGATATTGCATCGCGCTCTCTGAGGTACAAGGGGAGTCCTCGTAGAGCTATAGCGTGTCTGTGTGACAAGATGTCTGTTGTCTAGAGGGAGATAAATAATTTTAATTATTATTTACTTCTGCATGATTCCTTACATTTACTTACTTAAAGAGGGTGTCACTGAAAATGTATTAGGGATGGTCAAAGAGTCAGAAATGGCAAAAAAAAATCTACAAAAACTGACAGCAAAAATTTAATCTACTTCCGCAATCTTTTGAAATTAGTGGTTATATCTTTAAATCGTATATCTTTTTGAGTACCTGAAGATATATATCATCTTTGGGTTCTCAAAAAGATTAAATAATTTTCACAAAATATTTAAAGATATAACCCCTATTTTCAAAAAAAAAAAAAAAAAAAAAAAAATCACAATTATAGAAATCATACCTGCTCATCAAAATGGCCCAGGATCCTTTTCATGTCATCTCCAAGGTTTTTACTCTTTGCCCGATACATTGGACTTGTGGCTATAAAATGTTACATAGACATTAGTTTTAAAATTACAGTGCAAAAATGGGCATTGCACTGTTTCATGCCTTTTCAAATGTGTACCCAGATGTCTGATAAAGTTTTTTTCAGTACAAACATTGTGATAATCACATAGGTCACAGTTAAATGTAGCTTGCACCGTTGTTTTATCAGAATTTGTGTGGACCCTATATAAATGAGTTTTCAACGCACCTGGTGTATTGAAAGAGTAGACACACTCAGGGTACAGGCACTGCAATGGTTCACGTCGGCCTGGTCGCCAGTGCTTTACCCTGTAGTGCCTCAGCAGCAGATTATAACTGGCACAATTGTATTTACAGTTTCTACATTGCATGAAGTTTGCTCTCAAGGTAGATCTGTTTAAGAAAAAGGAAAAAAAAACAGGTTCAAAAAAGGCAAATTAATGAATGAACAATGAAATAGACAATTAATTTATACCAATACTTTTTATTTTTTAGTGGAGGACAACTGCTTATATATTTTCAAAAAATCATTATCTCCTCAGAACTTTTCAATCAATCAATCTACTACTGTTGGAGAAATTAATCAGAATTCTCAGTTGCCCTTCAGTACTGTATTACCAGGAGATGGAGAGCCAGGTAATCTGCCTAGCAACAGAATGTGCACGACTTCAAATATGTTACTTTGCAGCAAAATCCATCGCAATAAAATATGATATAACTTAAATATTTCACGTAACGTTAAAAGGATTTAAAATAAAGCTATATTTAAACATTCAACAATGTTGATAACTTACAATGTAAAGTTAATGGTGTCTCTATTTTTCCTAATGAACTAATATCAACTAATTTAGAAGTACAACAAAACCAAATAAAAGCACTCACCATAAATATTCCTCTGGATTATTATCCCCCACGTGCTGCCTTGTCTTTCAATAAGATTTTTCTTCGGCCGTCAACACGTCTTCACAAGTTGTTTCTCCCGCCTTAAAAAGTGAACGTTAACTCAGAGGTTGCGCAAAGGTCACGTACTGAGGGGCGCGGTTTAGCGCGAGAAAAAAAATATTAACGTTTATCGGAAAACATGCTGCTAATTCTTTTTAAATGTATTATTTAAATGTTCTTATTTAAATTTAACAACTCAATTAAAAATAACTCTTCCATAGGCTAATTGTTTTCTGTTCTGTCTGTACAGCCTATTACTCAAACTAGTGAGATGAGAGCATTGACGCCCACTCCTGTTGTTAACGAACTTCACAGTAAAAGTCTTCCTACAACAAATTAATGCTGCCTTCACGTGCTATCTTAATTTTCCTCCCGCTTTTGAAATCGTGATTTTGACTTGAGAGGGCGTTCATTTTCATTTTTCTTAGTTTAAAAAAAAAAAAAAAAAAAATTATTATTATTTTTTTTCTAAAAACTAGTATTTATCAGAATTCATCAGTATTTATCAGAAAGAACATGAAGACAGCATAATTTCCAGGGTTCACAATATACTGTTGTGCACAATATATTACTACTACTACTACTACTACAACTACTACTAATAATAATAATAATACATTATTATTGTGCATTATCTGTATAATATATTATTAATCGTGATTTAATTGATAATAATAGTATTATTAAATTCAATTCAACTTTATTTCCAGACTCAAGGTCAATGAAAAAAATGGAAAAAATTAGAATTTTTAAATATATATATATTAATAACATATATATATATATATATATATATATATATATTATTATATATATATATATTATTATATATTATTATTATTATAACACTATTTTCATTTTACAATAATGTTATTTTACAGTTAAATGTTAGGCTCATTTAAGTTATTTAAAAAGCAAAAAATAACTAAACCATTTTTCTACACTGTCCCATGGACAAATGGTTGCATTTTATTTTCCAAAATTAGTATTAAGGGCAGTTTCTAACTTAACTTAAATAAATAAGTTGGCAGACGTTTTTTTGGATGAACTTGCAAAACCTTGTTCACAAAACTAAACTTTTTAAGTTTATGGAAAGAAACTTGGTTTAGGTTGACTAAATGCATAAACCATAGTTGTACTGACTTTTCCATCGATTTTTGCTGAGCCAACACAACAAAACCAGTATTTTGAACCTTTTTCAAGTTGGGTTTTTTTACAGTGCATGCGCGATTTACTATGGTTTACTAATATTTTGTCACTGTACTGTTTACATGCGTATCGGTGGTGAGTTTAAGGATTTACATAATCAAATTACGTTCAGATTGGCCAAATTTAGGCTGTGTCTGAAATCACCCCCTATACCCTTAAAGGGTTAGTTCACCCAAAAACTGAAAACTCTGTCATTAATAACTACCCTTCATGTTGTTCTACACGCCTAAGACCTTCGTTCATCTTCAGAACACAAATTAAATTATTTTTGGTCAAAATCTAAGACACATTACTTAAGCTAACGTATTTGTATACCTTTCCTTTTGTCCCATAATGGGGAGCTTTGCCATCTCATACATTTACAAGGTTTTAAACAAAACAAATCACTTTTATTATTTATTTTCCCATGAAATCTGTTGCTCCATTAATGTTAAATAAAAACATATTCATACACACGGGAGTCATACACTTTGGGAATAGTGAAAAGCACATTAAGGTGTGTCTTTAGCATCGTTGTACGCTATTAGTCATACCACTTACCCCTAAACACACAATTTACACTTTCAGATGCTCAGAAACATTTAAAACAAACTACAGTGGTTCAATTATGAAGCAACTATAATACCAAAAAACTAAATAACGACTTTATTTAACACTAGTGATGGCCGATTACAAAACACTGCTTCATGAAGCTTCGAAGCTTTCGAATCTTATGTTTCAAATCAATGGTTCAGAGAAAGTGAACCACTGAAATTTCGAAACACTTTGAAATCACGTGGCGCTGAACCACTTATTCGTAAAGCTTCGAAGCAGTGTTTTGAAATTGCCCTTCACTAGATGTCGTTGAATAAAGTCATTTGGTGCACAAAAAGTATTCTCATCGTTTCATAACATTAAGGTCGAACCACTGTAGAACCACTGGTTAGGGTTCAAATAATGTTGAACCACTGTAGTACCACTGGTTAGGGTTCAGATAAGATTGAACCACTGTAGAAGCACTGGTTAGGGTTCAGATAAGATTGAACCACTGTAGAAGCACTGGTTAGGGTTCAAATAAGGTTGAACCACTGGTTAGGGTTCAAATAAGGTTGAACCACTGTAGAAGCACTGGTTAGGGTTCAGATAAGATTGAACCACTGTAGAAGCACTGGTTAGGGTTCAAATAATGTTGAACCACTGCAGTACCACTGGTTAGGGTTCAGATAAGGTTGAACCACTGTAGAACCACTGGTTAGGGTTCAGATAAGATTGAACCACTGTAGAAGCACTGGTTAGGGTTCAAATAAGGTTGAACCACTGTAGAAGCACTGGTTAGGGTTCAGATAAGATTGAACCACTGTAGAACCACTGGTTAGGGTTAAAATAATGTTGAACCACTGCAGTACCACTGTTTAGGGTTCAGATAAGATTGAACCACTGTAGAAGCACTGGTTACGGTTCAAATAAGGTTGAACCACTGTACAACCACTGGTTAGGGTTAAAATAATGTTGAACCACTGCAGTACCACTGTTTAGGGTTCAGATAAGATTGAACCACTGTAGAAGCACTGGTTACGGTTCAAATAAGATTGAACCACTGTAGAACCACTGGTTAGGGTTCAAATAATGTTGAACCACTGTAGTACCACTGGTTAGGGTTCAGATAAGGTTGAACCACTGTAGAACCACTGGTTAGTGTTCAGATAAGATTGAACCACTGTAGAACCACTGGTTAGGGTTCAGATAAGATTGAACCACTGTAGAAGCACTGTTTAGGGTTCAAATAAGGTTGAACCACTGTACAACCACTGGTTAGGGTTCAAATAAGGTTGAACCACTGTAGAAGCACTGGTTAGGGTTCAGATAAGATTGAACCACTGTACAACCACTGGTTAGGGTTCAAATAAGGTTGAACCACTGTACAACCACTGGTTAGGGTTCAGATAAGGTTGAACCACTGTAGAACCACTGGTTAGGATTCAAATAAGGTTGAACCACTGTACAACCACTGGTTAGGGTTCAAATAAGGTTGAACCACTGTACAACCACTGGTTAGGGTTCAGATAAGATTGAACCACTGTAGAACCACTGGTTAGGGTTAAAATAATGTTGAACCACTACAGGACCACTGGTTAGGGTTCAAATAAGGTTGAACCACTGTACAACCACTGGTTAGGGTTCAGATAAGATTGAACCACTGTACAACCACTGGTTAGGGTTCAGATAAGATTGAACCACTGTAGAACCACTGGTTAGGGTTAAAATAATGTTGAACCACTGCAGGACCACTGGTTAGGGTTCAGATAAGGTTGAACCACTGTAGAAGCACTGGTTAGGGTTCAGATAAGATTGAACCACTGTACAACCACTGGTTGGGGTTCAAATAAGGTTGAACCACTGGTTAGGGTTCAAATAAGGTTGAACCACTGTACAACCACTGGTTAGGGTTCAGATAAGGTTGAACCACAGTAGAACCACTGGTTAGGGTTCAGATAAGGTTGAACCACAGTAGAACCACTGGTTAGGGTTCAGATAAGGTTGAACCACTGTAGAACCACTGGTTAGGGTTCAAATAAGGTTGAACCACAGTAGAACCACTGGTTAGGGTTCAGATAAGGTTGAACCACTGTAGAAGCACTGGTTGGGGTTCAGATAAGGTTGAACCAGTGTAGAAGCACTGGTTAGGGTTCAAATAAGGTTGAACCACTGTAGAACCACTGGTTAGGGTTCAAATAATGTTGAACCACTGTAGTACCACTGGTTAGGGTTCAGATAAGGTTGAACCACTGTAGTACCACTGGTTAGGGTTCAGATGAGGTTGAACCACTGTAGAACCACTGGTTAGGGCTCAAATAAGGTTGAACCACTGTAGTACCACTGGTTAGGGTTCAGATAAGGTTGAACCACTGTAGTACCACTGGTTAGGGTTCAGATGAGGTTGAACCACTGTAGAACCACTGGTTAGGGTTCAGATAAGGTTGAACCACTGTAGAAGCACTGGTTAGGGTTCAGATAAGGTTGAACCACTGGAGTACCACTGGTTAGGGTTCAGATGAGGTTGAACCACTGTAGTACCACTGGTTAGGGTTCAGATAAGGTTGAACCACTGTAGTACCACTGGTTAGGGTTCAGATAAGGTTGAACCACTGTAGAAGCACTGGTTAGGGTTCAGATAAGGTTGAACCACTGTAGAAGCACTGGTTAGGGTTCAGATAAGGTTGAACCACTGGAGTACCACTGGTTAGGGTTCAGATGAGGTTGAACCACTGTAGAACCACTGGTTAGGGTTCAGATAAGGTTGAACCACTGTAGAAGCACTGGTTAGGGTTCAGATAAGGTTGAACCACTGTAGTACCACTGGTTAGGGTTCAGATAAGGTTGAACCACTATAGTACCACTGGTTAGGGTTCAAATAAGGTTGAACCACTGTAGAACCACTGGTTAGGGCTCAAATAAGGTTGAACCACTGTATATTTTTCATGGAGATTAAAAGTACTATCATCATAAGCAACACAATTCAGAGAAGTAAGTTAAGGATGATACTGAGCTCAAACTTATCCCAGCGTTTCGTTTTGACACTGTTGGTTCAGTAAAGTGCCTGAGTGAACGGCCTGGGCATCTCCTCACTGCGGCTTTGCTCTGGGGGTTTTGGTGATGTGAAAAGACACTGATTTTTACTGTGCTGCGGTGGAGGCTGGCTCCAGGTAATGAAGGCCACTGGGGCCGCGAGGGGTGTGGGACTTTGGATAACTTACTCTTTTGTGTACACAGAGGAGCACTGTGTGGGTGTTTCTTCAACTGGTGGACTTAAACCAGTGACAGGGTAAAAAGTGTATTTAAAAGTTATTTTCATGCAGGTATTTTCAAGAGTTTTGTCTTTTTTTCTGAAAGTCACTGCAATGCCATTCTCACCGAATCTTAAATTATCAGCCAATAGGCTCTGTGGAAATATGCGCCTCTACCTAGATTAGAAAAAAAAAAACCTCATGTAACATATGCATACAATTCGCTGTAGTTTCCAGCAGAAATTAACAGGAGGGGCAGTAAAACAGCAACAACTTTTATTCCTTAATGCACAAATTATGATAACATAAAGTACAGAAGTGTAGTGTATTTACTCTTTTGTTGTATTTTTTATGTTACATATACATTTTTTCGGAAATTTATTGTATACAAATGGCCCTTCAGTTCATTGTAAATATGCAGGATATTTTTGGTAAATCAAAAGATATACTCTTTTCAGTCAGGATGGCAGCATTTAAGCACATCTGTTGCTAATTATTTAACATAAGAGATAGTTCTGAACAGCATTTAGCTATGAAGCTTTGCCGTGTCTGCTTCACTCAATCACTCGATTCCGAGTTGCAAAGCAAAAATGGCTTCAAAATTTGAACTCACTCTGCCAGTGTATAACCATGTGCTAAATTATGACGATGATATGAAAAGCTGCTGGAAGAGCCTTGGACTTGAGGGGTTTTTTTCATCTCTGTGCCTGCTACAAACATATCTCAACAGAAGCTGAAGCTCTACCTTGATTTGCCCTAAAATGAGCCAAGTAAATTATAGGACCCAAAAATAAATGTTTTTTATTCCCAAAGTACACCTGGGATTGATTGGAAATTACAGTAAAACATTTGTACATTTTGAATCATTTGTATTTATTACAATGACTTTGTTTTAACATTTCAAAACAGACATGTTCAAATTCAATAGCTTGTTAGTTCCTGTTGGTAAGACTGACTTACAGGTGACATTTTGTCAATACCTCCCTTATGTACTTACAATAAACAATTATTTTCAGGAAAAAATTCCCTGTAGTTCACCAAAAGATCTGTTTTTTTCATTTGTTTGTTTTTTGTTACAAAGGTTGTAGTAGCGACCAGACTGACTTTGAAAATTGTGCCAATACCACCTTTTTATGTACAATACACAATACATTTTTATAAAAATATTTTACTGTAATTCACTTGAAGGGTTTTTTCAATGTTACAAAGGTTTTCCAAGAATGACTTACTACAGGTGAAATAATACCCTGTATGTATAGTCAAAATGTCACCTGTAGTAAGTCAGTCTTACCAATCGAAACCTACAACCTTTGGAATATGAACATGTCTGTTTTTAAATGTTAAAAGTAATTTTAATGAATACAAATTATTCGTTTTAACCACTTTGTGGAATTGGCAGACATTCCCTTCATGGTTTTAATTTAAAGGGCGCCTATAAATGGGTGCACAACGTGCTTGCACTCTGCTTATTACACAAGGACGCGCAGCAGCACACAAACACGGCAAATATTAAAAACAAATATTAAAAAGGATAACAATGCTTTAACCTCACACGCGAACATGTCTGTTTCCTCATTGGAAAAGCGTTCAATCTTTCCACTTGCAAATTCCACCATATAAATAGCAATCCACACCTGGCTTTTTTTTTTTCATGGGAGATGAAACTCATTGGTTTATTGCTCGTTGAACCCAAAACACAGCCAGTACTCATTAAGAGACTATGTACAATCCTTTTGGACCATGGCGCTAAACTAGCAAAACTGGATTCGGACATGTCCAAAGCGCACCTGCGCCATGCGCTTCAGACCATGCATTTAGATGTTAGAATGACCTATGTAGGTCTGTGGCGGGGCAGGGTGGGTGCATTAAATGTGTTAATATTTATTTTTTTTACCATAATTAATTAATATAATTATTTGCTTAGTTATGTATTCAGAGGTTACGCTGACTTGTAAGCTTGGTAGCAAGTTTGGTAAGTAACTTCCTCAGGAGATGTTGCAGTACAAAAACACTTTCTGCGGAAAAATGTAGCAGCGTTTGGTTCTGGACTGAGCCAGTGGTTAAATTTAGTATGCAAGCAGTTCCACATGTAGCCAGTGTTACTTCCACACTGATCAATTAGAGCCCTTTGAGTCCTCGCTGTAGGGGCAAGATGATAGACTATATTTTTTTTTCAAACCCAGCATGATACTTGGCAATGTACATCATAATGTCGCCCTCTGTTGGCCTTTCAGCACTTCTCCATGCCTTTAGATTTAAGGTCTTTTATCTTCAGTTGATTGAATCTAAGACTGTGGCTGAAGTCAGTTGTAGTTCTCGTGTTTCTCTTTTCTTCAGTGATTCTGCTTGTTAACAGCAGGTGTTAATCATTAATGTTCAATCATCGCTTAATTAATTGCTTAATTATCTCATTAACTTTAACTCTGCTTCAGTGTTACTTTAACACTATTTAGAGAGGGACTAAATGTTATCTGAGCAGAGTTGATTTAACTCTGGGTTTTTACTGTGGCACATCATGTTCATTCATCAGCTACAAGACTGCCAAATAAGCAGAGATTGTGATGGCTTTAATTCCAACTGTAAATATTTTAGTTTATGTAAGAATGGGATAGACTATCATCTAACCAAAAAAAAAAAAAAAAAAAAAAAAAAACATGAACATACGATTACAGTTTATGGCTAATCTACGTCTCACAAAGTGACTTTAACAAGCTTGGCTGATTTCACCTGGTTCCAAGAGGCTGATTTGATTTATACGCATGTACAGAATGAACATGGAACATGGAATTATTTAACAGCTGTTTAGAAGCTGTCTGGAGTAATATTCTAATATTTCAGGTTATAGGGATATATACTGTATTTTATAGTAGCCCCGTAAAGTGCAAAGAACTGCATTACATAAAATGAAAACCACCATAGAAAAAAAACTGACTGATTGATTAATGGAACAAAAACACAAGAGTATAATTTAACAGCAGTCTTGAACCTTTTTCAGTCTTGAACCTTGAACTTATCATGCAGTTTGTGTGTTTAATATATTCCCCTGGACTGAGTGTGAGGCAAAATGTTTAAAAACTGTACACTTTTATCATAGTTCTAGCATTGACTACAGGTGTCTATGACATACAGTAAAATAAAACTATGAACTATAAGAGTCAAGAGTTGAAACCAATACTTAATGAGCTAACAACCAAACAGAAACTGAGCTAATGTCTCAATGCAGACTTATAAGACAAGTAGGTTTGAGATCCATGAAAGTATGTTCCAGTGCCTGGCACGCAATGTGCAGTCCATCTCTCAGAAAGAGACTCAGCACAGCCAGCAGACATTCAAGAATTTCATATTTTATTGGAGTAGGTTAAAAGGTGTTTTATTGCATATGTAATTTAATCCTGTACAAACATAATGAAAGGTAAACTCTAATTTCCAAAGACTCCTTGAAAAGGAAAGGGAGAGTGACACATGCAAAATTGATATTACAAGTTCTATTTTTCCAGCGTAGAGAACAGCCATTTGCTACTTCCATGTTTAAAAATAACGTGTGCCAGGAGTCTGCTTGTTATTCTTGGAAGCTATGACACAGATTCTCTTATCAAAGCTTGCCTTCCACTGACATTTAGTCCTGTTACTGTTGGCTCGTCTGGGTTGGGTTCAAGCATAGCTTGAGTTTGAGCTTTGCTAAGTTTTGCTTGGATTCTACCTCAAATTATAATACTTAATCTATTTATCATGTTTGTGTGTACTGTATTTTATTTCCTTGATTGTTACCGATAAACAGATCACTGGTCACTACCTGCTTACAATGCTTGGAACAACTTTAGAAAGAATGACAAGCAAGTAATTTAATCTCCCTTCATGCAGTAACCAACAATATATGTAAATGTTGCATGTGTAGTTATCTTCATTTGTCAGCAGGGATAGTTTTACAACTTGACAATTGGTCATTGTCAACGCAAACCCTGGTTTTAGGTGAGGGGGCACAGTAAAAACTCCAGAGTTACATCAACTCTGCTCAGATAACATTTGGTCCCTCTCTAAATAGTGTTAAAGTAACACTGAAGCAGATGTTCAGAGATTTAAGGTCTTTTATCGTCAGTTGATTTCATCTAAGACTGTGGCTGAAGTCAGTTGTAGTTCTTGTGTTTCTCTTTTCTTCAGTGATTCTGCTTGTTAACAGCAGGTGTTCATCATTAATGTTCAATCATCACTTAATTAATTGCTTAATTATCTCATTAACTTTATCTCTGCTTCAGTGTTACTTTAACACTATTTAGAGAGGGACCAAATGTTATCTGAGCAGAGCTGATTTAACTGTGGGTTTTTACTGTGGGGAGGAAGGGGTGTGGATGAATAAATGAATAAAGAAAGCTGGGGCAAATAAACACAACTGCAGATAAACACAAAATATAATTCAGAGAGGTAAACACAAAAGTATAAAAAAAAAATCACAGGTATCAGGTATGGAGTGCCACAAGGCTCTCTCTTAGGCCCACTTTTGATATGCATACTTAATATTCTAATTTTATTTGAATTGGTTGTTTATTTATTTTATTTACCTTACAACCAATATCCTATTATTGTGTTCCATTTCACATTGCATGGATGATTCTACGGGTACACACACACATCAACCCTGCTGCAATTTTTTTCATATACTGAATGTGTCTACTGTGAATACAGAAGAATTACACAATGTTGACATATCACGGGTTGGCAAAACGTTAAATCTCCGTGGTGGTTGAAAGCAGCCAAACTCTAAGCTATAAGCCACCACAGGAATCATTTGGGTTCATTCTCCTAGACCTTTCCGGTAGTAAAAAAGAGTTTGTTTACTTTTTGGTGGTCACTGGGTAAGTAAGAGTCTGTCAGATGTTGAAATTAAGACTTGTGTACATCTGATTAAAAGTGTTTTAAAGGTCTGTCTGGAGCAGTCTGTTCCATGCACTTGGTTGTAAATCTCAGGTAGGGAGATACCATGGTGACATTCATCTCTGACTGTACCACACACCTTCCAATACCTAATCCTGTCAGAGAGACTCACACTCACTTTTTCCAGTCACTTTAAATGTAACGGTGAAAGGGATGAAGCGGGATCTATATTTACAGTGCCCACTCTAAGAGAACCCCATTGAGATTAATTAAATTACTTCTGAAACTGCCTGGTAACAAGACACCAAATGAATTTATTCGAGCCATGAGATGACAAATCGAATATTGGATATACAACAAAACATAGCTCTGAGAAAATATACAATGAAATTGATTCACTGAATGAGGTGGTCTAGATGCAGTGGGCTGTAAAGGAACAGTGGCACTCAGTGTGGTTAAGTGCTTGCAGTACGTGCCAGACCATTACCACCGAGAGTAGCCCTGTGTGGTCTGACAGAGGAGATATAGAAGGTGCAGTTCATGATGGCAAGAGTCTCGAGTCTGCCTTCGGCTTCATCTGCTTATTCAGTCTGCTGTGACAAGAGGCCTTTCTATGGCATCAATTCTCATATGTGAGTCAGTTCTCTGTACTTCTATCTATATTTTAAAAATCTACAGCTCTCACTTTGAAAGGTAAGCTTGGAAGTCCAACAACCCTGGAAATCCCTGGTCCCATGTCTACACTAGGATTACAGGACAAGATTACATTTACTGACACCTCCTGCATAAATCCTGTTGTCAGACATGCCTCTCAGAAAGTTTAAAATAACAGAGAATCTCTGATGCTAGAATGCAAGAATAATTGGTAGTTAAGATGGTTAGTCATGCTTCAACTCCGAGAAGCCACAACTGGAAAATGATTCATTTAAAGGAAAGTAGAACAATTAGGTCTTGTTTCAGTGTATCTATTATTTTAAATGGCGTATGTTTTTCAGTTCATTTGCTCCAAGGGACCTCTTTTATCCATTAGTGCTTTGTATATTGGACACCAGTCCAGAGCAATAGCAGCTAATGAATTCATTGCTTGACCCTGGAGGCTGAATAGGGGGTTTTCGTCCCGTACCCTGGAGATTAATTTTGCTTAACATATTCTGACAGGAAAAGCCAACTAGTAGCCAGTACAGCATTTACTGGGGTCACATGTATTCTCAACAGAACACACCCAATCTGTCAGTGCCTCACGCACACAGTAATCCTGTCAACACATAAGTTATAGACAAGACCCACCTCTAGTCCCATAAATTGGTTCAGTTTTAAATCAATTACAGCAGTAGATTAGTTGTGCTGCTTTTTGTGAAGAAGCTTGGGGTTAAAAACATCAAATTTGTTAAAACATCTTATTCCATTCCCAGTGTGTACAATTTTATGTTATGATCATAGTCGTAATCATAACGATATAGTTCCATTTCAGTTATATATATATATATATATATATATATATATATATATATATATATATATATATATATGTTCAGTTATATATATATATATATATATATGATCAGTTTCATATATATATATATGTTTAATTATATATATATATATATGTTCAGTTATATATGTATGTATATATATATATATATATATATATATATATATGATCAGTTTCATATATATATATGTTTAATTATATATATATATGTGTGTGTGTGTTCAGTTATATATGTCTATATATATATATATATATATATATTACGGAACGTGTAGGAGAAGACGGGCAGACACCGAGTTGACATGAAAACTTTAATTATAAACAATGGTGAGAACAACATACACAATCTTCAAACCAAGACAATAGCCGACAACTGAAAGAGGGAAACACAGGGACTTAAATACAGGAAGTGATTACTGGTGATTAGTGATTACTGATTACTAAAACACAGCTGAAGACAATTAGGGCAAACGAATGGCGGGAACAAAACCAAAACAAAGAACACGTGAGACAAAAGACTTGACAGTACGTAACAATATAACGCAGTGAATTAATAACATGTGTTTATGAAAGGTACAATGAACAATATTGTAACATTATAAAAATTGACAAAGTTCTGATTGCATTCACACTTTTGTCAACATATAGCATCAACATGACTGGCTGAACAGTTTCAATAGTGCGAGACTTCATATCCTTCATGATGGAACGCAAAAGGGTGACTGTTTAGTTTGGCCACACATTTCACCTCAGCCAATCAGACAACAAGGCATGGGTATATGGAGTTGGCGTTCTTGCACACCATTTCCTTATTCCTCAACCCTGTGTTGGATTCCGGCCCAGAACCTGTTTGGAGCAAAACCAGCTGCATGTTCAGTGCATGCAGACTCACCATTTAGGTTGGCAAAGAGCTAAGTTCTCCTGACTGGAAATTTAGCACAGATGACATTTACATGTTTGAGAAGACTGGCTGGTTCAAGCTGTCCAGGGGATGAAAAGACTGCTCCAGTCTTGTATTGTCCATCTCAAAACCGGACACATTTTATAGATAAAGGTCATTGTGGAAAACAGATTAAATCGCTCTTGGTCATTGTTAACACAGTCACTTTTGCACACATTTACAAAAAGTACATGCACATTCACAGATGTGGCTTGCTGGCTCTTCAAGATATCTCTATTTTTGTTTCACTGTACTTAAAAATCACTGGCCCATCCCCTGGCACATGAAAATGTCCATTATTTAATCAATAAGGCTATTCAGGCTTTAGACAACTGTCACACTTGGACAGCATTTTCCCTGTTAACATAGAATCAAGATGTAGTTAATAAAAAATCCTCTTTGAAGCACTCATGGTTATTTTATTTACTGTTTCAAACTGGTCTCCTGATAGTGCCCAGTAGAGCTGCAACTAACGATTATTTTTCCGATTAGTCGACTAATCTAACGATTATTTTTATTAAGGTTTTTTTTTTTAAAAATTAATCTAGTGATTTTTGTGGACTTTGAAGACTGTGGTTGAAGTCAGTTGTAGTTCTTGTGTTTCTCTTTTCTTCAGTGATTCTGCTTGTTAACAGCAGGTGTTCATCACTAATGTTCAATCATCACTTAATTAATTGCTTAATTATCTCATTAACTTTAACTTTAACACTATTTAGAGAGGGACCAAATGTTCTCTGAACAGAGTTGATTTAACTCTGGGGTTTTTACTGTGTACAGACCATTTTCAGACATGACCCAAAGCGCACTTTATTGCTGGTTATTTCATATATATATATATATATATATATATAACTACACTTTTTAAGTAAATTCCCAAAGTGGAGCAGATCCCTAACTAGTGTAGTAACCCTTCAATAAAATAATAGAATTGAACATTAATCAAAGCTGCATTACACTGAATTGACAGAATCCACAATCTAATTCTCTTTCTGGTAATTGAAGAGAGTTTGATTGTGTCATTTCAACAGCACAAGCATGTGAATAAACATTGCAACTTGCGTCATTCCTTGCGAACAATATTCCTGTTGAGCCTGAGGCACAGAATAAAAACATTCATCATTTCAAATAAACTAACTACAGGCCATTATAGTGGCTGCTTGAATTTCTTGCAATAATTAGACCATTGGCATAAACAGTTATAATAGGGAAAAACTAGGTGCTAAGAGGCCTCCAGGCTAGAAGTGGTGACCTGCAGAGGTGGGGGTTCATTGGAGTTGATAAACAAGTAAACGGCACACATAAACCCAGACTCGCTGCCTTTAAGAGGGATTTACACCAGCAGATTTCAAGGGCCACCATCAGCACTGACAGGTTAATGTACTTGAAATGTTGACTGCTTTAAACACAGCCTTTGGTAAAGACCGGTGCTTGTTATTGTTTGCATTTATTGATTCTTTTAATCAGCTTGCAGAATTGTGTAACCCGTTATTTTTAGTGTGTTAATGTCAGGCTGGACATTATAAGTGCCCTCAGACCTGAGGTGTGTGAGTTCAACCCAATGCTGAGAAGCCCTGTGTGAAAGCACATTACCCAGAACACCACTGTGACTGGAAAACACTGACATCACTGGCACCAGCAGTAGCTGGCGTTGCGCAGACACCTCTAGAATGACAACGTTTCTTCCTCTCTGTGTGGCCACACAGCAGAGGACAAGGTGTCATTTCATGTGGTTCACACACAGATCACTTTGGGTTTGCGTGTCTGGAAATTAGGATACGAGGTGGCAACTAAACACTACCTCACTCTTGTAGGTCAAAAGTGAAATAAATGCCTTTGGCATTTAAGTCACTTGTTGTGGAAATATCCTTTAGGCATCAGATTGGTTATAATTGTATTTACGGCGAGTGAACCAATGTAATCATAACTTGCTTCTTTTAAACTCATGTCTTTTGAGGTAATAGCAGTACTATATGTGTTAAGAAATCTTATTACAATCACTTTTAGAGAATAATTCAATTCAATTCAAATTTATTTGTATAGCGCTTTTCACGATACATATCGTTTCAAAGCAGCTTTACAGAGAATGGATGTCAACATTACAATTTAAAGAATGCAGTTAGCAAATAGCATAATTTAGTTAATTAATTTACAATCAGAGTTAGCAGTTTAACTGAAGGTAAAAGAGCTCCCGGAAAATGAATTACATTAACAATAATTAGGATTTAGAGATTGGGCAGTGTGCATGTTGATCCAGATGATTGTGTCTTCTGAAGTCCTCGCAGGAACTGGCGCCGTCTCTTCACACGTGATGGTCATCTGAGGTCTTCTGAAGAGGCTGGATCCGGACCGAAGCTGATGTGCTATCCCTAACCTAACCCTAGAGAAGATGCTAATATGAATGTGTTCATGTGATGGGAAATATTCACAGTGCTACAAATGTATCCAGCTACAGCTGTACTTGGTAAAAAGGGAATACATACAGTAATGTACAAGAAAACTGGTCAGAAACAGCTGAATATTCTGTGCGCCTCACTTTGCATCTCTGCAGTAAATTATGACCATTTCTCACACAAAACTATGGCTTCAGAAAACTTCAGAGCTCAAATCATATGGACTACTTATACAGTTTCTTTTTTTTTGAAGCTCAACAGCCCTTAGTCACTGTCTGCTTTCATTGTAAGAGCAGTGGGAACATTCTTCAACAACTCTCTTTTCATTTTCCACAGAAGAGGAGATGTCGCAGACCAATCTCAAGGATCGGGATTGGGGTTGATTAAGCATTTTTTAACTGATTGGTATCGGATATCCTATGCCCGATCCCTTAAATTATGTCAGCTATCACATATATATCGTGCAATGGCTGATGTAATGTAAGGAAGTATAGTAGCTCAAATGAGCTTATTTATTTACTACCTTTTTCCCGGTTTATTTTTATCTGACGTCAGACTATCTGAGACGTCGTTGCCATATCGAATTTCTATGGGCTGTGTCTTGCTTCGGACTTGACTGACAGGCTGCCATTCTGACAAGGCAAGCTTCATGCTTTCTAACACTTTTTTCCAGATTCATAATTGACCCTTCTCTGGGAATTTGATTGACAGGCGATCTAACCAATCATTACCCCAAATCCGCCATTTTGTCCAACAAAGCAGTCATGGGAGTTAAGAGATTAACACGGTGAACTTGAACTTGAAAATCTGTGTGTACTCATGGGATCCTCAATTAGTTTTCACCAAGGGCCAGATTCTGCCAACAATACAAAGCCAAGGGCCACCGATTAGTGGTTGACCAATGTTGTTTTTTTGATGGCCGATACCAATATCGGCATAAATCACGGTGGCCGATATAAATCTGATATATATGTGGGTAGACGTGGCCTAGTGGTGAGGGAGTCGGGCTAGTAATCTGAAGGTTGCCGGTTCGATTAAGGTGGGGATTGTGATTAAACAGCACTCTCTCCACCTTCGACACCATGACTAAAGTGCCCTTGAGCAAGACACCTAACCCCTAATTGCTCCCCTTGTAAGTCGCTTTGGATAAAAGCGTCTGCTAAATGAAAAAAATATGTAGAATTTATATTTAATAAATTAGAGATATGAAAAGTATGAAAATTAAATTAACGAATGAAAATAAAAATAAATAAATCTTTCAGATCTACCAATCCTATTAAGGCTTATATACAGTGAATATATATTATTATTATTTATTATTATTATTATTATTATATTACATAGGGATATAAACAATATAAGGGTGAGCACATGATCACATGATTTCATTTTTGAGAGAATCGTTCCTATAACCTTTTACTGACACTGTGTCTTCAAGATACTTGTGAATGTGAAGGTTTCTTTTCTGTTCTCTTACCTGGAATTCTTCACTGCGTGACTACAAAGTTGATTTTGTTTGTGTTTGGGTGACTCTCGATTTTCTCCCCTGCAGGCTCTAAGCAGAGCTTCCAGATTTTCATTTCACAAAGCCTGTCTCTTCACAGCCCAGCCTAGTCTGATGTGAGGCCTCATCCTGTGCTGACAATATTAATTAAGGACTAATTAGACCAAAGAAAACAGAGGTTCATATTCTTATTTTGACTGAAAAGGTAACCTTATGAATCTAGGAGAGGGGAACCGTAAGCTCAGAGTAGTAATTAAATAGCACAACACCTCACAGTCCATGGTGCTGTTCTAGAGGAAGCTCTTGGTGACAGGAGACACATTCCACCACTTGAGTTTGTGTGTTTTGGACTCCGTTGGGTCTCAGCCATTGTTAGAGCATGACCAGGCCACCGGAGTAGGGCTTAATTATACAAATATCCAACCGCATGACGTGATTGACATGTACAATTCTCCTAAATGCTCAATCCAAAGGCGTGGACCGGTAATTTGTTATGACAGGACCTCACTCCAGGGTGTATCAACACGGTGGCGATTTCTTATTTCCATGGAGGTCAAATATCTTCCTGTAAGGAAGCACAAACCAGCAGTGTGATTTCACACTCTAGAATTATGCAATTAAAGAAGCCAAGCATGGCTAAAAGTGATTAGAAAGTGACTCAAATTGGGCCCTATTCTCACAATTCATCAGTGATATTATTTGCACAGGTTTTATTCCAGATCCCAAAGAGTCAACTACATTCTGCAGGAAAAAGGCTTTAATTTTTTTTTTCATTTTTGTCTATAGGCAGCTATTTGCACAGTGAAAATAGCGTTAGATACTAGTTACGGAAAGTATAAATACAAAAAAAACTGTGTTTTCTTTGCAGTAAATAACAGAAATAAAGTCCGTCTGTGTAACGCTTGTTCAGGGTTGGTGCTAGGAAGCACGGAGACGGAAGACCGATTAATTTTAATAAGGAGTTTATTATAACAAGACAGGATAATCAACAGGAAGAAACGAGCACGAAACTTCAACAACGAACCAGGACTGGACTGAAACAGAGGGAATTTATACAGCGAACACAAGAGGAATAATTGGTGGGGAACAGGTGATAGACATGACTAATTAATGGGCACAGGTGGAGATGGTGAACTAATGATGACGATGAATCAAAACAAAGAGCACATGACTAAACTGACAGGACAATAACAAAAGAACATGTGACAGATGACAGGACGGGAACAGAATAAACAGATAACCAAACAGACACGATTACGACAGATAAACAGAAGGATGGATAAACACCTAAACAGATAAATACGGGCACGATTGTGACAGTCTGGTCAGTAATAAGTGAATCAGATGTTTTAATCAGATCTTTAGAGATTGAATGTCTTTTATCTTCAGTTGATTTCAAGACTGTGGCTGAAGTCAGTTGTAGTTCTTGTGTTTCTCTTTTCTTCAGTGATTCTGCTTGTTAACAGGAGGTGTTCATCACTAATGTTCAATCATCACTTAATGAATTGCTTAATTATCTCATTAACTTTAACTCTGCTTCAGTGTTACTTTAACACTATTTAGAGAGGGACCAAATGTTCTCTGAGCAGAGTTGATTTAACTCTGGGGATTTTACTGTGTACTTCTGGCAAATTTGCATTTAAATTTGGGTTTAAATACACAAGGACTAATCACTAGACGAGACACCTGTGCACACTCAACCAATGAACTGATGAAAACATAACACCTGAGAACAAGGGAATCACACGACATGATCACATTGGGGCAAAGGAACACATGATAAGAGTGAGCAGGCAGGACATAACATGGCAAAGAAACAGGAAGCATGAGCATAAAAATAAGGCTTGAAAACTCGATGATAGCTGCTGTGGCAACAAGATTGTCTCGTAAGTAACTGAGGTGTTTTGTTGTTGGATATAAGAGTGAACATAGCAGTCTTCATTTACTCCCGACAGCTGAGCCGCTGAAGACCCAGTGGATTAGTTTTGTTTTTGAAGGGAATGCACCACAGATCTAATAGACATGCTATTTCTGTCCCTGTTGTTCATGTTCAAAGACTGTGTTTGTGAACGTTGTGTTTTTGATAGTTTAAGCTCAAAAAATTGTGACAAAGAAGTTGTCACCTGACAGCCAGCTTTCTATGCCCGTGGTTCAGATGTGTGCATTCAAAAAATGATAAAGTAGAAGTTTAACCTGATATAGCTTTCCTGGAAAGGGGGTGGGTAGCATCAGCTCATTTGCATTTAAAGACAAATGCACAAAAACAGCATGTTTTTGCATTTATTCAAACATCACGGTATAATAAATGATTAGTAAGGTATTTTGAGCTGAAACTTCCCAGACACCTGAGACTTGCATTACATCTTGTAAAAAGGGGCATAACAGGTCCCCTTCAAATAAAACCCCCTCTGAAGAAGATAAAGACCCCTAGGGTGGAAGTGCTTGGTCTAACAGAAACAGACAAACGCCAGGGTGCTGAAAACAGTCTGAGGTTTGCCAGGGCTCTTTTTCTGAGTGCAGTCACTGTTATCTAGCAACAGTCCACTGCAAAACAGTACAGGAAATCTCGGATTGTTGATTTCTGGTGCACGCACTGATTGAATGACAGCTTCAAAAGGCACTATGAAAGAAAAACCACGCTGTCTGGCTCTTCTTCATCTCAGGAGGCCGGAAGGTACGTGGGTGTCCATTGACTGGACAAAATGCCTCTATTTGTTGCCTTTCTTTCTTCCTATCTCTCTTTTATCTTCCCCTATCTGTTTGGATTTGGATACTCTGGCTGAATGAGTATCATTGTGGCTAAATGCAGTCCTCTGAGATTCTATTAATACATATAGTTCTTTTTGGCATGAAAGTGTTTTAGGGATGTCCAGGTTAATAAGAATTAAGTATAAATATATACTGTGTGTGTTGGTTGGTTATAACATATGAGCTAATTAAACAATAATAAATGTGTTAATTACAGTGACAATGAATGACTCGCTATTTGAATATATACTATTAATATTTTAACGATGTAGAGACTACAATATAGAAATTATGAATTAACTAGTTTGCAAATGATTTGTAAGTACTTTATTGCTGTATGCTTATTATAAAGTGTTACCCAATTTTTTAAAAATATTTTAATCAAGGGTGGGGATGTCAAAGTGGACATCACTTTTGGCCACTACTATATGGTGACAATATAAAAAATAAAGCGGTTTAGATTTGCTGTATGGCACAGTTTTATGTGAGTGTAGTGCATGCATGTGAAATTGGGTATACTAGTTGTAAATTGGAGTTATTAATTTGATATGGGGTGATATGGAGGATTATGAAATCTGTAAGGTTTTTTTTTTTTCAATTTATATTTTATTGATGTCACACTCATGTTCTGTTTGTTTTCATTCGTAACATGTACTCCTTTGTTCTAAGTTCTCGCCACTCATCAGTCAACCAGAGATGACAGTTTTATGTCCGGACACAAAAGTGGTGTTAATGGTGTTTATACACAGCAAAATCCCCAGAGTTAAATCAACTCTGCTCAGATAACATTTGGTCCCTCTCTAAATAGTGTTAAGGTAACACTGAAGCAGAGTTAAAGTTAATGAGATAATTAAGCAATTAATTAAGTGATGATTGAACATTAATGATGAACACCTGCTGTTAACAAGCAGAATCACTGAAGAAAAGAGAAACACAAGAACTGCAACTGACTTCAGCCACAGTCTTAGATGAAATCAACTGAAGACAAAAGACATAAAATCTCTGAAGATCTGATTAAAACATTTGATTCACTTATTACTGACCAGACTGACTTTATTGAGAAGCTCTTATTGAGAACTAACAGAGGTTTAGATGTTGTTTTATTTTATTTAATTATCTCATTAACTTTAACTCTGCTTCAGTGTTACTTTAACACTATTTAGAGAGGGACCAAATGTTCTCTGAGCAGAGTTGATTTAACTCTGGGGATTTTACTGTGTACATTTACAAAATGACAAACCTCCAACAAGACTGGGTTAAATGCATAAAATTATTATTTTATTCCATTAATAAAGAAGTAAACATTGTCTGGCTCATTTTCAAAAAAGGATATAATCCAATAAAATGATGACAAAATGGCATAAATTTTGGAAAAATTGGAAGGTAATTATTAAAAACTTCCTTATAAACTAAAATAAATAACACAATAAGTACAGATAGATACCGAGGTCACCAATGATCAAGTAAATCCAAAACTTGACTTGCAGTCAGTCTGAAATAGAGTTTATAAGAATAACATATAGGGGGACATAGACTCTCTTTGACAACAGAAGAAACCATGTATTAATATAATTTAAATATGTATGGATAGATAACACTTTCTCAATGATGTGTGCAAAGACAATTCTGAGCTATTCACAAATTAACTGTCATTTCTGAGCAAACTACCCAATAATGTTAGACCTGCCCAGAACTAATGCAGACATCTTAAATTTATAAATGAACATGTGATTCATAATAAGAGTTGCTTTTTAATAACACCAAAATATGCGAGGAAAAATTGTGGTCACAATTGTGACTGGTGAGATTAAATCGGTTAATCTACTCTGTGTATATCAGCTCCTGCTGTGTTCAGTTCAGTGTCCGGTTTCGTTTCATTTAGATGTGTGTGTATCCCTGCCTGTTTGAACTCTACTATTAAAACCTTGTATTGGAAACTCCACGAGTTACTATTGGTGTATTGACAGGCCCAATTACAAATTGGTTATGCGTATCAATGTCGTGGTTAACTTACACTTTTAAGATATTGGTCATATTGCCCACTCCCAAGCAGTTTAACTGAAACGTTAATTAAACAAAAGTCATGTCATAATACATAGTACAAAATATCTTCAGTCCCCTTGGTGTAAGAGCCAAAGGAATGAAAAACTCCATTTAATGTTGGATAATGGAGAGGTTGCCCCAAAATCTTCAATTATTTTTGATAGTTGAAGAATCTCAGCTTGTCTGTGATGCAATGGAACTACACCATCTAAAAACTTGAAGAGTGTCTCCATAGTGAGACAGATACTATTCATTACATCCTGTGATCCTTGTATTTGTTCTATGCTTTACATGACATGGAAACTTAATTCAATATAAAGCTCAGCTGATCTCTGTGATTGTTCCTGCAAGCTTTGCTGCATGATTTTTCGAGAATCAGAGCTCTTTTCTTGCGTAGTTCTAGGCTTCACTGAAGTATCAAAATTTTACATTAGCCCGTTCAGTGGTAACAGACATAAAGACATAGATTTAAAAACCCCACTCACAGTCAGCATTCATGGCATCTGTAATTGAGGTGGGTCAGCTGAAGTGAAATTGCCCCTAAAAAGAACCCTGGGTTTGATTCCTTTTCACTCACAGCTCAGTAAAACCCTACAATCCCTGGTAATCAGCCTCATGTGCGGTTAACCTCATTTTATAGGTGCCTGTGATGACAGATCTCAGCTACTTTCTGGACATGATGGGCTCAGTCTCGTGAAATTGAGTGCTTTCTATAACGCAGGATGATAACAAGAGTCTCATAATGGACATGAAAGTTTTCTGGGTCAGCTTTGCTAATGATCAAAACCCTTGCACATCCTCATGACTTGGTATTAAAAGAAATGAAGCATTTATTTGTGCATTCTTTCTAAACTTTTATGTTTGTCGTCATTTGACATTCAGTTATCAATCATGCTAAAGCTGGTGTGCTGGTGTACAGTAAAAACCCCAGAGTTAAATCAACTCTGCTCAGATAACATTTGGTCCCTCTATAAATAGTGTCAAAGTAACACTGAAGCAGAGTTAAAGTTAATGAGATAATTAAGCAATTAATTAAGCGATGATTGAACATTAATGATGAACACCTGCTGTTAACAAGTAGAATCACTGAAGAAATGAGAAACACAAGAACTACAACTGACTTCAACTACTTTCCTGAACAACTGAACAACTCTGCTTCAGTGTTACTGTAACATTATTTAGAGAGGGACCAAATGTTATCTGAGCAGAGTTGATTTAACTCTGGGGTTTTTACTGTGTAGAGTCTGTAGGATATGTTCGCAAAACATGCACCAACGAACCATATCTTGGTTCGTTGGTGCATGCCCACACAAATCCACATGAACCCAGGAGAGCTATGAGACATTCCAACCGTCATGTTGCTAAAGAGCCACAGGGACTCATCTTCCCCTGGTGACCTGCCTCTCAGGCGTGACATAGAGGTCAGTTCAATGAACAAAGTTCCTGCTCCAGTATCCAAACACGCAGGAAGTGCTGTGTAGTTACGGTTGTCATTTCTTCAGCCCCACCATTCTTCTTACTTCTTAAAAACGTAGTGCAGTTCCTTCATGCTTGTTAGATTAAAAGGACAAGACAGTCTTTAAAGGACAAGACAGAAACACAATCTCCACAGACAATCAGGTTCCTCAAGGGGGAGAACAGAAAAGCATGAGATGCCGCAAAACACATCTGGACGCCAGTCTCTTGGGAATGGATGTAGGATGGAATGGGTCTAGACAAAGATGAGGGTGGAGATGAGGAAACAGGGCCTCTAGGAACATGATACAGCATCCCACTCAGGAAAAGAGCCCAAGTTGGGCTAGATAACCCAGTGGATGTGGCCTGGCTTGTTTTATTAAGGCATCATGTTTAATTTATGGAGCTTCACTCTAAGAGAACACATGTGGCAAAGGCGCCCCTCATCGCCATCATATTTAAGAGATCCGCTTCCTCAGAATGCAGAGTCCCAAATGAGGACACCTCCTGGTAACCTAAGGGGAATCCATATGGATGCTAATGGGGTTTGGATTGTGTGAATGTTTCTTACCACATTTAATGCCACAGTTGGGAAGTCAGGAATTAATGTGTGAATGTAACTGACCTAGTCCAAATGTCACCATAGGAAGTCTTTGTTGATTGACTCAAAACTTGTATGGTAGATCGGGGAGTTTTATTTGTTTGTATAGCTCCCACCCTATTGCAGCAACCTCCAGACATCTCCATAAGCATTTCCCATTCACATCTGGCTTCTCTCTTATTTGGGGGCTTGGGCACTTACTTCCTCTCAGGGTCAGTGGTCACAGCAGCGGCAAGCATGCTTGTTTTGATGCCTGTTACTTTCGTGTTACCTTCAAGGTGCATCAACTGTTGAATAATTTCAGCCCAGCCCTTGCTGGACACACCACCACAGCAGGGTGTCACCTCTGAAAGTAGAGGACGTTCCCAACTAAGGTTTTGGCCTCAAGGGCTGGTTTCCAGACAGGCAACTGCCATGCGGCCTGTGTGTGGTTTTGATATCCGTTCTGTTGCTCTACAGGAAGCAGAGGTCAACAGCAGGAGGAATCATCTGCTGATCATCTGGGATGCGAAATTGCTGGGCCCCTGTTTTCCCCTGCTTTTGAAACATTTCTGCAACAGCACACAAATGTCAAGAGACCAAGGAGGATGTTTTCCATCAGCTGGGTCCCAAATATTGTACTATACATGAAGGTAGAGACCATTAGGATGAGATTTGAGACCACAGACGTAATAATGATCCATGTCCATGGAGACAACTCAAAGGATATTCATTATCCTTATTCTGCCTGCAAGGATTCCATTTTAGTCGAGGATGTCAATGCACCTAAAGCTAGCTACATTCTGCACATGCGTGTCTGGAGGAATGCACCAAAATGTAATGTTCAGAGCTAAGATTTTCTTCTTCTCACGTCCTTGACAAACAGCTGTCTATAATAAAAAGAGACCCTTTGAACTGTTAAAAGTTTTTTTTTTTTCACTTTTTACGCACTTTCATTCACATTGCAGTTGCATGTGGCCCCAATGTGGTAGTGTGCTTCCTCACTGCAAAAAGGTCCCAGGTGAGCCAGGAGGCCTTTATGGGAGGTAGAGCCTGCTCTGACCCTTCCTGCACAATGCGTCCGTGTTGAGAGTCCAGTCCAGTTTATGGTTCAGGTGAACACCCAGGTACTAATTAGAGTCCAGTCTCTCAATGTCCATACCCTGGATGTTCACCGGTGAGGGGGCAGACCGTTGTCTGCAGAAATCCACCACCATCTCCTTGGTCTTCCCTGTGTTGATCAGGGGGTGGTTTGGCCGACACCAGCCCACGAAGTCCAGCTTCAGTTTTCTATATTCTGTGTCATCGTCATCGCTGACCAAGCCAACGACAGCGGAGTCGTCAGAGAACTTGAGCAGGACACAGCCGTCAGTGTTGTGTCTGAAATCGGCAGTGTAGAGGGTGAAGAGGAATGGCGCAAGCACCCACACTGCAGGTCAGGGGGTCAGACACACAGTCCCGGGGTCTCACAAACTGGGACCTGTTTGTCAGGTAGTCCAGGATCCAATGACCAATGATCCAATTATTAATGTCAGCAAAACCTTCCTGGAGGCTTATGGGAGTAAAAGACTAGCATTATGGTTTTTCAGTGTGTGGTATTTGGTGTAATTTTAGTTGAACTGAAACCAGTTTGTCTTGTCAGAGACAGCACAGTTATGCTTCTTTCTACGCAGATCTCAGCAAAAACAGTGTTTCTTTCTGTTCAAAGTAACAGCACAGGTAATGTGTTGAAATATTGTAGCTGCTGATGGACGGTGCTTGTAATGGAAAGCGCCAGTTAAGGGTAGCAAGAGATCAATGATTTATGGTCAGTAAATGTGACAGAATGTCCCTGAAATCTTTCTCTAGCTCCCGGGAAGTCTATGAACATGAACATTTCCTGTCCGGCTCTTTTTTAACAGTCCATGTCTGAAGACATTCCATATCACATCCCTCATCCCACGCCAGCTCTCTAACTCCACCACCCTCAACCCTTAATTCACTGCCAAAGCAAACACTTGTCCATGGGCGGCCATGAGTTTGTTCCTATGGCAACAGCATGAGGGCCGAGCCTCTGGAGCTGAAGATTCAGATCAGCAAAATAAACAAAAGGCCTGATTCAGAAGTACCTAAGAGCTTTAGATACAGAAACAGCTTTCTGCGAGACACCCCACATTTGGACAAATTCTGCTTTCACAGAACTTATCGCATCAAATAAGTGCAGTGATATTAACACATCCTGTCAATCAAGAAGTCAGAGGAACAAAGACACTGTGTAGTAAGTGTGATTACCTCAGTGGACTGTTGAGACCATCTTGGCGCCTCTAACAAAAATATACACTCTTCACAAAAATAATATGTACGCCCCGTAAAAGATGGCAATAAATGGCAATTTTAGTAATGAGACAACCTAATCACAATTTCCAAATCATTTTAATTTATACAGTTTCTCTGTGTAAAATGTAGGTCATGCCCACAGACTCTTATTGGACATTGTTGCTATATAATGTATGTATTAAAATGGATATTAGTTATAAAAGTTATAATGCTGTAATGTTTGCATTTTGTCATTTAAAAAGGTTGTGAAATGGGAAATCTAATTTTCCATTTATATAAAAAGGTCCTTTTGACTTTAGAACATCCTGCAAGTTGATGGTTGAAGGGAATACACTCAAAAAAATATTTCTGTCTAAACATAAGTTTTATGTAATTCAATTTTCCATCCGTTTGGATGACATAGTTTTAACTTAAACAAACTAATAAACTTATTTGTCAGTCATATGTAAATGAAATAGGTCAGATTTACGTAATAGTAGAGATTAAATGTCTTTTATCTTCAGTTGATTTCATCAGTTGTTTCTCTGTCCTTCAGTGATTCTGCTTGTTAACAGCAGGCGTTCATCATTAATGTTCAATCATCTCTTAATGATCTCATTAACTCTGACACTGCTTCAATGGTACTTCAACTCAGTAGTGCGCACACACACGACCACTAAACAGTGTTCATTAACCTGGGAACTACTACATAAATCTGACCTATTTCATTTGCGTATGACTGACAAATATGAATCACATGAAGTGTATTAGTTTGTTTATGCTAAAACTATGTAATACAAATGGATGGAGAATTGCTATGTCATTAAATTACATAAAACATGTTTAGACTGAAATATTTTTTTGAGTGGGAGACGAGACTTTGATTGGTTTATTGCACGTTACACCCAAAAAAACACCCATGACTCATTAAGAGACCAGGTACAACCCTTTTGGACCATTTTTTCTGTCGTTAAACTAGAGGATTCAGACACATCCTAAGTGCTCCTCAGACCATGAGCTGAGATCATTAAGTCAGTTTTCTGTATTTGTATTAATGATGCCCTAAATATGTGTCACGCACAGGGCGGGGTAGGTTACTTTTAAAAATGCATTTCTCTACAGATTACAAAATACATGCTTTAAAAAGTCATTTGTAAAGTATTTCGTTAGATTACCCAAATACATCTAAATACTTTAGAATACTTTGGAATACTAATAAGAAACACAAAAAGGGTAATTACGAGGTTTTATCTCACAGTTATGAGAAAAAGCTTTTTCAGAATTTGTGTGATATAAACTTACGAGTATAAAAGTCAGAATTATGAGATATAAACTCACATACTAAATTCGTAATTGCAAGAAAAAAAGTCAGTATTGCAAGTTCATATCTCCCAATTCTGACTTTATAACTTGCAGTTTAAATCTCGCAATTCTGAGAAAAAGAAGTAAGAATTGTGAGATCCAAACTCGCAATTGTGAGTAAAAAAGTTACAATGACCTTTTTTACAATTATAAAGGCACTCGGAAACAACTATTGCAAAACATGAAAACAGTCGTGGATCATCCAGTAATGACAGGACAGTAAAGATTCAAGGGTATGTACATTTTTGAATTAGGCAATTTTTTATATATTTTGTCTTGTGCAATATACTGTAAGTGAACATCTGTTATATGAAATAGCTTATTCAGGAAGTACTAAATAAAAATAATATGCAATTTTTATGATCCCTCTTATTTTGTTATAATTATTAAAATGTTGCATATTCTGCAAGGGTATGAAACTTATGAACATAAATGTAATTCAGCTTTTTCAGACGGTCAGAGTCAGAGAATCACCAATCGCTGTTTAAATGACATTAAAACTCAAAGTAATCACTTTGGTAATCTAAAACACTTTTCAGATGTAACTGTAATCTGATTACCACCCATTTCAAATGTAACTGTAATGAAATAGTTAATTATAGTTAGTTATGTATTTCGTTACTCCCCAACCCCGGTCACGCACTAACACAGTTGACTTGTAAAATGGAATATAGAGGCTTTTTAACATTTGTTAAATTTATCTCTATAGCATGGACATAATTAAATTAGTGTAAAAATATATATGACAGGAAATCTGTACTCGGTGTATTTGCCCGTACAATCATGCTGTCGTGACCTACTAATGTTACAGCAGGTTTATTGGATGAGCTCTGGTGGAACGATGGTCTTGGTCCACCTCACTCATGTCTGGGAGATTTATGAGCTGTCCAGATCTGTCTGCAGAGGGGGGCGATAGGATCGCTCACTGTGGTCAGGCTGTTTTTAAAGCCATGGCTCTGAATATTCATCGGGAAGGGCTGAGACACACACCAGTGTAATGTGGTGAAACACCACAGTGAACACACACACACACACACACACATACTAGTTCTACCTCTGTTATATGCCGTGTATAAATATAGATGCATAACTAATTAGCATTGTATACCTCTTTGTTGATTGTAATGGGCAGTTTTGCTGCATCATTTGCGGTGTAATTAGAGCATGTAAGCTAGAAGAGAGATATCTCTTTTCAAGTTTTAGAAATGTTTAACACCAGTAATTGAATTTGTTTGACTGCACCAAAGCAATGCAACTTTCTATCAGAGAAATGATCAAATACCATAGAACAATATTCAGTACATGTATGTAGCAAAATGTAGTTGTATGAAACCATTTCAGCACTGTGTTTTAAACAAAATATGATGGACATCATGCTACCTCTAAAGAACAAAACATTTTCATCCACCCTGGCAAAAACCAAAAGTGACTTCTTCATGAGACTCACAAAAGAACAGAAAGAACTGAATCACAACTGAGGTCAACTGCCAATTGACCGTTCGCAAAGACTGCCAAATATAATATGCAAACAAATTTTAATACATTTTGTTTTAATGGCATAGTAGACATACACTGTTAACCGCTCTGTATGACGGAGGCTTTCAAGTGAAAGAAGACCCCAAAAAATCACAATAAAGACATTATAAATGTGGTTCCTATTCCACAGTCCTCAGTGTTTTTGGCAATAAGGTAATTATGATGGAGTTTTAATTTTTGGGTAATTTTTTTTCTTACTTTTTTTTATACAAACATTTACATTAAAGTGAACAAAATACAGTGAAATGTTCATTAGTTTGGGGATACTGTAAATTTTATCCCAGATAATTCCCATTGTAATGCACATTTGTTTGTGGGACTTTTGATTGTGAGTGATTTGAACCAACTCCTGACATCAAGTATTAAACTGTGGTCAGAAAAACTCAATATGCTTTAACAGGTGATAAAACCATATAACAATGTATTAGAAACTACTCACATCTACTAACACCTATTAGAGTAAAGCAGTAATGAAACTCATTTAGAGACTCTGGTATTAAGATGCATTTTGGTCAATCGGATCACAAGTGGACGAGGGAGACACATACCCATTTACAAGACGTTTAAGGTGTCTCGTTTGTCCACTTTCGACCACTTTTTTCTGATTTCTTTGCTTTGAGGGGAGGGTCTATGAGCAGGTAAATGTATGGGCTTTGTTTAATGGACGAAATAAGCTCACGCAATATACATACGAACACGAAAGAAGACAATGGAAAAACACATTTCTGCTCTAGCAATAGGCAATAAGATAGCGACTTCAACGAAGGGGGTAATAATTTGTCACACAGTTGAAATTTGGCCGAATGCCGTGAGTGCCTGTGGAAGAAATCAGGAATGGTGGGAGAACATTGTGCTTGGTGTATTTTTCATCTTTAAACCTATCTTCGGCCGACAAAGTTTAAGTCCTGTCTGGCTAGTGCGCTTCCCATAATGTTTACTCATTAAGTCAATAGGCAAAGAGTACACAGTAAAAACCCCAGAGTTAAATCAACTCTGCTCAGATAACATTTGGCCCCTCTCTAAATAGTTCACTCTCTTAAAGTTCTTGTGTTTCTCTTTTCTTCAGTGATTCTGCTTGTTAACAGCAGGTGTTCATCATTAATGCTCAATCATCACTTAATGAATTGCTTAATTATCTCATTAACTTTAACTCTGCTTCAGTGTTACTTTAACTCTATTTAGAGAGGGACCAAATGTTCTCTGAGCAGAGTTGATTTAACTCTGGGGGTTTTACTGTGTGGGCAGTCTTTTGAGGCTTTTTGAACACATTCGACCACATGAGTGTTTTCACTACGAAAGCAATCGTTTTTAGATTACCTCTGGAAGTGGTAGAAATTGACTAAAAAAAAAACCCTCAAAAGCGCTTTACACCCCGTTTACACCTGTATTTGCGTCGTCCCCTCGTGATCCGATCGAGGAAACAGGGCCTGAGGTCCTTTAACGCTTCACATAAATTCAAATTTAATTTAACATCAATTGTTAAACCAGCATTTACTGCAAGCGTGATCATTCATGTCATGCCCTTACAACTAAACTCAATGTATTTTTTGTGCAGTTTGTGATCTTGCTTATAATAATTCCTTGCATTTATATGGCGCTTTATTGGATACTCAAAGCGCTTTACATATGGGAGGGGGAATCTCCTCATCCACCTGGACGATGCGACGGCAGCCATATTGCGCCAGAACGCCCACCACACACCAGCTGATTGGTGGAGAGGAGACAGAGAGATGAAGCCAATCAGTGTATGGGGATGATTAGGAGGCCAGTGGGTACAGGGTTATACCCCTACTCTTTCCGAAAGACATCCTGGGATTTTTAACGACCACAGAGAGTCAGGACCTCGGTTTAACATCTCATCCGAAGGACGGTGCTTTTTGACAGCATAGTGTCCCATCACTATACTGGGGTGTTAGGACCCACACAGACCACAGGATGAGCGCCCCCTGCTGGCCTCACCAACACCTCTTCCAGCAGCAACCTAGTTTTTCCCAGAAGGACTCAGCCCTGCTGAGCTTCAGTGGGCAACCAGTCTTGGGCTACAGGGTGACATGGCTGCTTATATTTCCGGAGGACAGACTGTCACATGATGACACAGTATGTGTCAGGGTTGGTCACGATATCTGTTTCTAGCAGTGACGCTGACCCCTGATTGCACCAGCCCAGAGCGCTGCACGCTGTTTTCTGTCACTCACCTCGTAACACTGACAGCGCCACACGATTGGCTGCTAATTGCTCCATATTCTGTTCACGCTAATTGTCTGTGGGAACTCTATGGCTTGTTGTCATTAATTCCTCGTAAAAATGTGCCATAAACACGGAAGCAAATGCTATGAGTGTTTGTTTTCCATTTGTCATTCATGGCTTCCGTTAATTACTTGCTTTCAATGAGGCTTCTGTTCAGGGTTTTGTTTAACCTGCTACCGTTAGCTGTAAAACTGAAAACCATTCATTTTTTATTGCTTACCGTAAAAACAAATATTAATAATAAACAGCATTTGTTGTGAATGGCAGCATGAGCCTTCTAACTCATGTCAGTTCCTCATGCACTATCAAATGCAACCTGACTGACAGATTTAAACCTGAAATTTCACAAAACAAACATGTTATTTTCATTATCAATCCTATTTTCCCACCTAAGTTCCCCTACCAATTGGCTGATTATTAAACAGTCCTTAATTTTAAAGGATTAGTTCACCCAAAAATTATGTCATTAATTACTCACCCTTATGTCGAAGTCCTTTGTTCATCGTCGGAACGCACATTAAGATATTTTTGATGAAATCGAGTGCTATCTGGTCTATAGACAGCAATATAATCAACACTTTCAAACTCCAGACTAAAGCCAAACTCAAACTTCAAACTAAAGATCGTTCAAGCAGTCGACATGACTGCAGTGGTTCAACCTTAATTTTATGAAGCGACAAGAATCGTTTTTCTGCACAAAAGCGATATAAAAATAATGACTTTATTCAACAATATCTTCTCTTCGGTGTCATTCTCATGTTGTTTTTGTTCAGCGCCTCCAGGTTCTATGTCAGGACGCGGGTTCAGTATTGACCGACACATGCGTCACGCTGATCACGCCATCAGCTTTGGCCGATACTCAGCCGCCGTTCGGACGTAAACATGGAAGCCTTCCGTGTGATTGCTGGGTCACCTGCGTAAGGATAATGACAGGGAAGAGAAGATATTGTTGAATAAAGTTATTTTCGTTTTGTTTTGCGTACAAAAAGTATTCTCGTCGCTTCATAAAATTAAGTTTGAACCACTGCAGTCACGTCGACCGTTTTAACGATGCATTTAATACCTTTCTACACCTTGAATGTGGTGTCTATGAACGAGTCGTATACCTCTCGGATTTCATCAAAAATATCTTAATTTGTGTTATTAAGATTTGTGTTCTTACGGGTGAGTAATTTCATTTTTGGGTGAACAAAAACTCTTTCTGATCACAGATCTGAACTGAAATGGTTTATGAATTCTATGGAATTCAGACATAAGGTTGGTCTCTTTTTAAAGAAGACACTCGGAAGATTATTGTACAAGTGAAAGCACCGTTACAAATTTTTTTGTTAGTTGATTTCACAAAAATTGATCTCGGTAAAAGGATTTAAAGTACTGTTTGCATGGAAAAGCAGACTCCAACTTCAAAACGGTTTACACTTTCTACAAACGATCACTAAAATGTTTGATGGTCAATAAAAAAGCGTGCTACTGTGTCATAACTGGATCTTCCAGTTTTCTCTCTGGTGACGTATGCCGGATTCTCCAATCATTTAGTGCTCTTAAACCCCACATCTCAACATCCAATCAAAAACTGAGGTATTGAACCAAGTCCTGCCGTACATATCTTCTTTTTCATTAATGTTACGCTCAGAAGTATGAAAAAATCTGTCGCTAATTCCAGGTCATCATTTAGTTTATTAAAATCAGGGACATACTGAATAAACAGGTAAAAAAACAAAGTTTTACCAGCTCAAGTAGACAAAATCTTCTCTACTTCTGACAAACTGTTTTTTTTTCTCTCCTGCCATGTTTTTCCCACACACATAAAACTATTAAGGATCTTCTATAAATGTGTTTAAAGCAGTTCCCAAACCAATATTTTCAAAGCGTTAATTAATCACACAGTCCAGATGAAAAAACTGTTATGCTAAGCCAGCTTGAAATCCTCCACATCTGACCCACAAAACGTTAATCACAGTCTGGAAATATTTCTTTCCGCCACGTGTGGATGACGTACTCAACGCTCAAGCATCACAGCGTGAAAGAGCCTTTTCATCCCTCACAGAACGAATCAAATTAGAAATCAGAAGTTTCGGAAAGATGCTGACATAAAAACACTAATTAAATTATTTTGACATCAACGTTCAACCCCAAACACATCACATCTCATAAACACACGTGTGCAGCGAATCGGTCCGTTCCTCACAGCAGCTCTGGATGGACACAAGGCCATCAGGAGTCATGAAGGCATGGCATATAGTGGGATCAGTCTATGTGAGTTTTATCTTTCAATAGTCAAGGTTGATTTTATTTTAAAACAATGTTTAATTCAAACAAACAAGAGAGTGCAAATTTTAAGTCCAAAATCGGTTGTTCCAACGCTATCTCACCACCAATTCGTACGTATTTTACGAGGCTATTTTGACGGCGTTGTACGAATTAGCCACCTCGTAAAATACGAAAAATACCACCTCGAGCGTGAGTGAGGTTGTACAAATTAATTCGAATTAGCCACCTCGTAAAATATGAAAAATTCATACAATTTGTCTAAACTCCAGTTTAGGATAAAGGCCATTTGTACGAATTCATACGACTTTGGCTACTTGTAAAATACGTACGTGTAACGGGGTTAAATGGAAGGAAGGAGGCGGGAACCGGCGACCGTTCAACATAGTTTAATAAACAAATAAGCAAACAATAAAACAAAAGTAAAACACAAACAAAATAAAACACAACATAAAGTCCAGGCCTGGTCCTCTCTCGTCCTTCACTGTCGTCGCTCCTCTTTTATGCTGCCGGAGCTCCTCCGTGAGAGACGCGAGACCGGTGTAGCGCGCAGCTGACGCTCATTAACAATCAGGACAATCACGCCTTTCCCTCACGGCTCTCGCCCGCCCTGCTCGTCACAGTATGATTTAGCAAAAAACATGAATCGTACGACTGAGGTCGTACAAATTCATCCGAATTTGCCACCTTGTAAAATACGTACAAATTGCCATGAGATCGGGTTGGTTGTTCTTATAATAGCTGCAATGTAGAAAGCAACTGGTAGCATGTGCTCTAATGTAAGAATTCTTCATTTCCTGTATGCACTGTAGGAAATATTTGGTTGTACATGTACCACTATCCATCTCCCTATGAGACCAACATAAAAACTCAATTAGAATTATCTTAACTCTATATTTTAAAACAATATTACATGCCCGTCACCTCTACCAAAAGATCTGAGGCACATATTTGAGGCTTTTCAGAAGCTTTGTTAGAGATTTCGCCCAAATTGCCATCACTTTAAAACAAACTTAGATTGAGAAATATTAGCAAGTTTTCTGCATTGTTTGATGTGCTTTTGAGGTAGTTCTACAGACTTTTAGAAAGTATAACTGGTTTTTAGTCGGAAAAGGGTGGCTTGTCCTCTTCAGGTTGGTGGAGAGCTCCTGCCTCAAGTGGAGGAGTTCAAGTATCTTGGGGTTTTGTTCACGAGTGAGGGAAGGAAGGAGCGTGAGGTTGACAGACGGATCGGTGCAGCTTCTGATGTACCGGTCTGTCGTGGTGAAGAAGGAGCTGAGCTGCAAGGCGAAGCTCTCGATTTACCGGTCAATCTACGTTCCTACTCTCCCCTACGGTCACGAGCTTTGGGTCATGACCGAAAGAATGAGATCCCGGATACAGGCGGCCGAAATGAGCTTTCTCCGCAGGGTGGCAGTGCGCTCCCTTAGAGATAGGGTGAGGAGCTCGGTCACTCGGGAGGAGCTCAAAGTAGATCCGTTGCTCCTTCACATCGAGAGGAGTCAGCTGAGGTGGCTCGGGCATCTGTTTCGCATGCCTCCTGGACGCCTCCCTAGAGAAGGCCCCGGGGAAAACCTCGGACACGCTGGAGAGACTACGGCATGGGAACGCCTCGGTGTCCCCCCGGAAGAGCTGGAGGAAGTGTCTGGGGAGCGGGAAGTCTGGGAATCTCTGCGACCCGGCCCCGGATAAGCGGTAGAAAATGGATGGATGGATAACTGGTTTTTATATTTTGCTTACACAAGTCATGTCATTAACGAGTTTTAGCCCAGAATGTGACATTTTCCAACAAAAACAAAAGGTATGCATATGCAGTCATATAGTCAAGCCAAGTCACCTTTATTTATGAAGCGTTTAAGAAACCTTAACACTTCTCTTTATTAACCGCAGATTTACAAACGATTCTCATTGCGAATTTAGGAAGATGCTTGAATTCCCAAATGAAAATTATAAGCGACTCAAACTCACAGCACTGGCAGAGTAGCACTTACTGTGAACTGAAACTGAAAATGAACAGTGCTGTGCTTTGGCTTTATTCTGAAACACGCAGCACACCAGACTATATATAATTACATCACAAGCGTTGTGATTTGATGATCGCACTAAGCCATAATCACATTCTCACTGCCCAGCATTTTCAAAATTCCAAAAACAAACAAAAAAAAGTTACTGGTAAACTGGCCAGTAACACCAAATCAATGCCAATTTTTCTTTGAACCCTGGCTAACATGCTAAGGGTGTCCAGCAGATGGTCAAGCAGAGCAGATTATTTGGTAATTGTTTATTTGGCCATTAAACAGGATTTTTTTCTTGGATTTATGCGACTCACATGGGACTTGCGTTTCGCTGAGGTGAGCTTTAGTGCATATATGTGAGTCCAAGAAGAATGGAAAGGCCGCTAGACAGTCTTTCCAAGCCAGCAAGGACTTCCAAGCACAACCTCCAAGATAATGCTGAAGTATTCCTTTTCATTGTGTGCTGCGGACAGCTTAATGCACATCTCCATTCGCACACTGTAAAGCAAACATTAAATAAGTCTTGCATCTTGAAAGTCTGTCTATCATTGTAAAGCTGATTTGTGTAAGGTTGTAAATGTTCAAACATTTTTCTTATAAGAGCTTACAATGCAAAAACAGCTGGAAGTAAAGAACTTATAGGTTCATTTCGTGACTCTCCAAAATATTATGTTCCAGTGTACCCGCACAGGCTGACAATAACATAAGCTCAAATGCATTTTTTTTTTCAAAACACCATAAATATCTGGAATAGTTCACTTACATTGTCCTCTTGGATGAGGGTATCCTCTTTTTTACTCAAGTAACGGATCAAGAGACCAAGGATGTCTTATCTTGTCTGTTTTTAACAGGTGAGTAAATAAGCAAAAATGTGTAAATAAGCACTATGAACCAATAATTACAATATATATATATATTGTATGGAGTTTTTCACAATATCGTTTCAAAGCAGCTTTACGGAAAATACATATTTCAACATTACAATTTAGATTAATCTGTTATCAGAGATGAAAGTTATGAAATTTCAGAAATGTACATAAAAACCAGGCAGTTTGCTAACAATATTAATTTAAATAATGTATTAATTTAAGGTAGAAACAATGGGCTCATTGAAGTAATAAATACAACCAACAATAATTAAGATATATGAAGATTTGCATTGGTGTATTTTGATCCAGAGTTACGTCATCTGAAGTCCTCGCAGAAGTTAGCGCAGTTTGCAAAGGCATCTGAAGTCTAAATGTAGACTATAGATATGCTCACCACAAAACCACATTATTGTCTGTGATGATGTTTCATGATAATTTGCTTCTCACAATTATTCAAAACAATCACTCCTGACCGTATTTGGGCTAGAATGTTAGCTTAGCATATCTTCAAAACTTGACAACTGAAGAGATTAAAACCATGTTTTTACTCTGTCAAGTGTTTGAAAAACGTCCTGCAGTGATCAGAAAATGTATTTAGAAATGTATATAGAAAATTTATTTTATATTATTTACATTGCATGACCGTACATGACAATGTCCTCGATGTACAACAGCAGAACTGATTGTTCTGACATTAATTGTTATTTAAAAGTATATGACAAATACTTGATTGTTAAAATCCCAGCAACATTTGTTATAAATGTCAGCTAACCGCTATAAATGTGAGATTTTACTAGCAAATTTGAGCTAAAACAATAACAAAAAAATGACTGGTGGCTTATAAAAATCAAGAATACCAGAGATGACAAAAACTAAGGTTAAACTGAAAGAAAAACAAGCTCAGCCGTCACTCTAAAGTCGGTAAGCTGTTAACATTTAATGTTTCCATTTCTGGCGTTACTTTTGACAAAAGAATAAATGGATTTGCAATGGTGTCCAGTGGAGACATCCTCAGGACTAGTTCACACAGAACGTGCTTTTGCTTTGAAATGCGGGCAGTGGCATATGTAAAAAACGCAAGATCTCGAGATACGTTTTTTAAAAGTGAGCTGATTTTAAATTGAGCACGGCATTTTTAGAACACTGTGTCATGAGTGAGACGCTGCAAAAGATGTAAGACGCACACATCCGGCTTACGTGAGTTTACATAGTAAAACAATAGAACAGAAGTGCATTGGAATGGAAGTAGAAATAATAAAATTCCCATTGGCCTCTGGATCGTATGTCAACGGCGCCACCATACTGCGCTCATTGAGAAAAATGCTTAAGAATAAAGCAGCCAAATCTGAGTTCGACTATTCCTTATTAAAAAAATTTTTTTTAAAGTCTACTATTGAGGTTTTAAGTAACTAGAGATGGAACTTTTTGTACACCACGCACCTCACAAACCACTGAAATTGGTGGATAAATGCAAACATTATTTTCGTTTTTATCCAGAAAAACTGCAGCCAGTTTACTTGCATTTGTTTGCAGTGCAGTCTTGCCCTCAGCAATATGGCGGACGCGTTGACGAATCGCAGCAACGTTCCAAAGCGGTCAATGGGGCGTCTATGTATTATATTATGTTTATGGGCCCCTCAAGCTTTATTGCGACAAGGCACAAAGCCACTACGGTCGCGTCCGGAGTAGATATGGTGCATCGTGGGACTTTTTAGGGAGTGAAAATTTTTTGTCATTTTGACAGACCTTAAAAACGGCCTGATCAGTGCATTGACTGCTGAACTAGTGAGCTGATTTAGAAGCACTTTACATTGCATTATGAATATAATTTATATGTATGAACATACCCAAGATTGATTGAAAGAACACATTTAATGTTATCCAATCACTCACTGCGGTTGTTCACATCTAAACAAAACCTCAGAGTTGAATTCCCTTAAGGAACGCCTTCTTTCCTTAAATTTATCAGCCTCAAAATTGAAAAGGTTTCCGTTTTATTAGTGAAATGTTCTCTATTTAACACTGAACCAATATTTTGTTTATGAAATATACACCATATTTTTTATGGTGAAATATTTTTAATGAAAATTAGAAGATAATTATTTTTTTACAGTGTCCGTGGCTCAATTTTAAAGAACCCTTCAAGCCAAAAATGTTCTAAGGTTCTATGTAAGTTCATGTTTAATTGGTTATTTCAATTTTTTCAAGTGATAAGTCTATTTAATTCATGAAGTTTAATATAACTTAAAATGAAGTAAATTCATTCAAACTAAACCCATAAAATGAAAATGTTCTATATATGAATTTAAGAGTGAATAGAGACAATATCATTTACTCAAAAGTCAAAATATATAATCAGTAACGAGTATGCATTTCAAATGGATGTTCAATTTAAAACAGAAAACCAACCGGATGATGGCTTACGTTACATACATACAATCTTTGTTGTTTGTTTTGAGCATAATTATTCTTGGCAAATCACTAAAACAAAGCATTTAGTTAGATCAGACATTTATTTAGTGCAGCTGCTGTTAATTAGCACACATTATTTTACACACTTCAGTCGTCTCATCTGAGCTCTGACCTGACCGTACGTCATCACTGAGGCCTGTTGTTTGTAGGGAGTCAAACTAATTGCATAAGATCTATTGCATTGCCAAAACTGAACACATAACCTCCCTTCATAGAGCACACTGCTTTACATTTATAGACCACAGCAGCTCCATACAATCCCACTGTATCTATAAAAAGTACACTTCTGTTTTACAGCTTAGGTTATATTCATTTTTCTGTGGATATGCCCGCTTGCAAGTTTAAACAAAAAATAATAATAATAATTGGATGAAATACTGTGATGCTAAACAAAAACTTGAAATGACAATTCATGCTGGGAATTAATATGAAAACAAATATATATAGCTGGAAGCCTAAATATATAAGCATGTTTTTTTGGTGCTTTCACTTTTCACAAATACTACTGAAACGGAAGGGGGACAAAATTATATTATTTTCATTTAGACTAAGCACAAACTGTATGTATTTCACATTTCATCAAGATAAATTTTACAATTATAAAATCACCTAATGCAATAGTGTTGGACAACTCGAGTCAAAAACTTTAAGAACTTTACAGTTCATGACGGTGGATTGTACACAGCAATACTCCTTGATAAGAATGAGGCAAAACACAACGGCTGTAGTTAAATTTACCATGGTAAGCCAAACAATAATGAGTACCTGTAATCTTGCACTTCAACCGCTGTAATCACAGCTAAACCGAACACATGCATTTTAGATTAAAATCATCCTGAAATCGTTCACTTATCAAAGATGATTTAAACTTACTCGCTGAAATACGTTAATTGGCACTGTTGGTACACAGTACACCGCTCTAAGTGATATATGTGGTCGGCCACACACCATTAATGTGCTTCACGGACAATTTTATTAAAGAAAGCGCGAACCAAAAAGCACCCACTTTTTAGTGGCTAATGGAAAACATTGCACCAGCTAAATTCGAAATAACTCGGTGTGTTTGGTATCGGTCCATCTGAATTGGCCTTGCTTGAGTTTTGAAGTCCATACGACTTCAATCTAACATTGCAATTTCACCCTGACTGATTAGATGCAGCAAATTAAATATCTAATGGCTGTTATTAAAAACCACAGTCCACGTAGTAAAAATGCACTGATGTGGTTTTACAATTACTTTAAATGCATCTCAGCAGTTTAAGACTATGGCGTCACTGATAATGCGCTACTCCTGGCTCTCTGACCAAATGCCTCTGAGAACTGACGGAGTAGTTTGTACCACTTACAAAAGATCATTGCTTAGCAAATCCACAATTTTGCACACAATGGCAGGTTCATTAAAAAGAGCACTGCTCCTCTTTTATTTCCACGATTACTTCTAGTGATTGTCCTTACCCAGATACAATATGAGGTCTGCGTATTTCTCTTTGCGAGTCAATTGTGAGGAACAGTGTGAAAACCCAGTGAAAACATGTGGTTTGAGACGACGTCCAGCACACCATGTTTTTGGAATGGCTTCCAGCTGTGTGCAAGCCACTAATGGCACCTCAGGTCCTCTCCGCTGTTTTAAAAGCAGCCAAGCTTCACTCGCTTCCCACCTCCTATAAAATGAGCACTTTTATTCAACTACTGTTGAGAATTCAAAATTTTATGAAAGACTCAAAGCAAAAGCCTAATGACAAATGAGGACTGTTGGGAAATTTCATCTAATTCAAGTATAGAGGATGATCCTATCAGATCCAGATCAAGGAGACAAAAATTAAAACATTACATCCACAAAATGATATGAAGACCCTGACATGTCAATCAATCAAACTACTGAAGTGGACCAAAGTGCTGCACAGAAGAATATATAAAAACTCATATGAGGCATAAATAAAAACACATTGTAACACAGTTCTTAAGAACGGGAAGAAGGAGGCGGGATCCGGCGAATGTTCAACCACTTTAATTAAACAAATAAGCAAACAATAAAACGAAAGTAAAAGACACACAAACAAAATAAAACACAACATAAAGTCCAGGCCTGGTCCTCTCTCGTCCTTCACTGTCGTCGCTCCTCTTTTATGCTTCCGGAGCTCCTCCGTGAGAGACACGAGACCGGTGTAGCGCGCAGGTGTCGCTCATTATCACTCGCGTCACCGGCCTCGCGCCGCTCCCTCACGGCTCTCACCCGCCCTGCTCATCACACACATTAAGAGACAGAAAACATAACAAAAACAGTCATACCAAGGACACAAAATAAAATGTCAATGACACTCAAAGGCCAAAGAGAAAAGGTGGGTTGAAACGATTTAAAAGACGACAATGAAGAGGCCTGTCTAATGGGCAGAGGGAGATCATTGCACCATTCCCAACCCTGAGCTTACGCCTTGTTTTGGGCATATTCAGGAGCAGTTGATCACCTGACCTGAAAGAACGGGTGGGTGTATAAGGGTGTAGCAGCTCAGAAACATAGGGTGGGGCAAGACCATTTAGGGATTTAAAAACAAAAATAATTTTAAAATGGATGGGCAGAAATCTGCTCGTATTTGCATGTTCTCGTTAAAAGACGCGCTGCAGTATTTTGTACCATCTGCAGTCGAGCAACAGAAGACCCCCTAACCCCCACATACAGTGATTTACAGTAAACCAGACGAATAGTAACAAAGGCGTGGATTACTGTCTCAAAGTGTTGCCTCGAAAGAAATGGCTTTATTTTGCCCAGCTGCCTCAATTGAAAAAAGCTCGATTCAACACCTGCGTCGCCATAGTCGATTTTAACCCCTAGGTTATTGATGGTTGGTTTGATGTACTGGGCCAAGGCACCCATATCAACAGGAGGGGTCCCAATTGTGCCACCAAAAACCATAACTTCTGTCTTTTTTGCATTAAAACTTAAAAAGTTAAGAGACATCCAAGCCTTTATATCGTCAAGACACTCGTTGACCACAGCTGACACAAAGTCTGTCCTTCAAAAGTAGGATTTAAACCATTTGAGCGCTAATGTACAGGGCTATTTGTACCCTTGATGCCCACCCACTGCTCCAAACGAGAGACCAGGATTTCATGGTCCACAGTGTCAAACGCAGCAGTTCAATCAAGAAGCACAAGAATAATACAATCGCCAGAGTCAGTAGCTAAAAAGATATCATTAAAAACTTATAAAAGTGCATGTTCTGTCCTGTGTAGAGTTCTAATACTGCACTAGAACATTTCGAGAATATTGGGGTCTTTCAGAAAGGCCATTAATAGACTGAAGACTAACTTTTCAAGGATTTATTTTTTATTTATTTTAAAGGTTGTTAAATGTATGATATCTGAAGGATCTAGACCAGGTTTTTTTTAATCAGAGGTTGCACCACTGCGCGTTTCAAATTTTTAGGAACCGCACCTGAAGACAGACTGCTGTTAACAACTGCAAGAAACAATAGCCCTACAGTACACAGTAAAAAACCCTGGCTATTCTACTTGTTGCTCTTTACATATCTATAGTTCTACCGATCCTGTTTGAGCACTGGTTATCCAGATTTGGTGATCCTGAAAAGTTCCAATCTGGATCAGATTGATCCAATCCGATGTTGCTTTAAAAAACTGGCTGCAAAAGTTTCCAAAAGATTACGTGATCACGGATCGCAAAAAAAGGATTTTTAAATCTGGATCAATTTTATCTGGATTAAACCTTTTGAAAAACCGTGCCCAGTTGATTGAATCTAAGACTGTGGCTGAAGTCAGTTGTAGTTCTTGTGTTTCTCTTTTCTTCAGTGATTCTGCTTGTTAACAGCAGGTGTTCATCAATAATGTTCAATCATCACTTAATTAATTGCTTAATTATCTCATTAACTTTAACTCTGCTTCAGTGTTACTTTAACACTATTTAGAGAGGGACCAAATGTTATCTGAGCAGAGTTGATTTAACTCTGGGGATTTTACTGAGTAAGAAAAACCACCTTAAAAGTTGAGAAATCATGAGCATCATGTAGGTATTGTTTGTCTCGATGGGTGCTGTGATTTACACAAGTAACTAGATGAACAGATATTTCGTATCATAGCTGCTTCTATAATGTGTGGAACACTGCATTGACCAATCATCATCCTTAACCAGATCTATCAATAAATTGTAGCTCAATACCTTGACACAAACCCAAAGCTTCAAGCTTCAAGCCCTCGTTGACTATGCATCTTGCTGCTATATGTTAGGAAGGAGCTTCACTCAGCAGTAGAGCTAGAGCACTCCAGTGAGGCCTTCACCTGTATTACATGCACCGTTGTGTTGTAGCCAGCAATGTTTACCATTAGAGTTCAGTTAATGTTCCCAAGGCTCAACTACTAGAGCTTAATTTTGCTAACACTCAGCATCAGTCAGGAAAAAGCCTGACATTTATGAATGAGCCATTAAAAAAAAGTATACTTAAAGTGTATTTATTAATAATAATGCACTCGTTCTATACTTGTGTGTGGAATTCTTCAATACTTATTGGGAGTGTTTAGTTTATAAAAGTATACTCCAATCACAGTTTGTTTTGTTCCACGTCACATTTAGGGGCGTGAAAATGTAAAGTTGATGTCCCTTCAATAACAGACTGGTGTGTGCCTCATTAATTATTAATTAAAGAACGCTGTGCCAGATTACTGAAACAATGGAACCGTGAACTTCGCATACTTTTGAAAATCCAGCGTTTAGTTTATGGTGATAAGCGCTCATTGTCACCGTTGTAAACATGACACCTTTCTTCTTAAACTTGGGGGCAATCACGGCATTTGTTGCCAAGTGGACCGATAAAGAACACGACACAAACGTCTACCGGACATCCTGTAGAATTCAAACAACCAGTCAAGTGTGCCGCATGCAAAAAGATGTTCAGCCAGCGGTGCGTCAGAGGCTGAGACTATCAAAAGAGTAAACACTACAAGTCAAATATACTTAACTGCACTTTTCGTAAGTATAGGCCAAATATACTTAGACATTTGTGTATGCATGTCCGCTTAAACCCAAGTATACATAGTCAAATTTCACATTTAAGTTCTCTTATTTTTAGGTTAAAAGAAGTATAGTAGCCACACAGTGGCATCTTTTTTGATAGTTTCAGTAGGGCTTCGACCACATACAAACAGACAGTCAATCACTCTAATCTACAGCAGGAATCTCTGTGTCTGTCTGTCTGTCTGTGTGCATTTTGATTATGTCGATAACCGTTCATCCAACCGACTTGACATGTGGCAGGTGTGTTGCTCCAGACCTAAGGGAGTGGGGCATTTGGTGCAATATGGAAATGCGACAAGTTCTGAACTACTGAATTTTTAATAAACTTAAGAACTGCGAAATTAACCAGCTGAAAGCGGCACGCCTCAGGCGGGCAGAACCCAATAGTATCCAGCTGCAGAACCGCAGGACCAGCAGTTTCAGAACCAGAAGTCACAGTCACGCTACCCATACATGTAATTTTCTTTTGTTAAATATAACTGTGGACTCTGATCGGATCGATGTCTACAATATTTAACAACAATCATTTTAAATAAAGTCACTTTTTTGTTCAAGATATGATACAAGAGGATTTTTAATTAGCCTAGCCTACCATGATAATGGATAATACAAATTATTTTGTGTTAATTCATTCCATATTAACTAATTTGCATAAACTGAGAACAAATACTTTTAACCATATAATTTTGGAAATATATTAATGTGTAACTAGATAGAAAAGTTTGTCGAGACAAACTTTAAGTTGGCTTGAAAAAGCCTAGCCAGAAAATTTGAAGTTGTTTGAAAAGCATGAAGTTTGAAATAGTTTTTTCGGTTTTAGTTTAGAAGTTTTCATAGATAGATAGATAGAAAGAAATGGTCAGATGATAAATAGATATTTGTTTCCAAATGATAGATAGATAGATAGATAGATAGATAGATAGATAGATAGATAGATAGATAGATAGATAGATAGATAGATCAATCGATTGATGGATAGATGGACAGATAAATGAGTTGATGAGTTTGAATGGCAGCTTCATTGAGTCTAATTGGCAGTTTAAATTTGAATTTTGACAGTTGGAGTTTGAACAGTCTCGGCTCAACTGAACGTTCAGTCAATGAAAGTCAATGGGATTTTAGGAAAACCGTAAGTTCAATCAGTCTGAAAAGATATAGCGACCCGAGTCAGAACAGTCTGAAGGTCTGGTCCGGGTTTGGTGGTCGTAGCTTGAAAGGTCTAGGAGGAGTAGCGTTTAGAAATGTAGTCTAAGAAGAAGAATAATAAGCTTAAGTAGCAGAACAGTAAGTTGGTTCTTTCAAGCCAACTTAATAATAAAATGTCGCCCTTTCTTTATGTAGGCCTGTTATTTCTTTATGTTCATGTCGTGTACATGGAGGCATTTAATGACAAATATAGGCCAACATGTATTTAATCCTTGAACAAATGAAATTTAAGCCAGTGAGACATTTGACAACAGCCGCAAGACGGGGAATACAGTGAGTTTTTGATATTTCTGTCATGATGTGAACGAATTAATATATCTATTGTGTTTGTGCTAAAAAATATCGAACCTGTTAACGTCTTTCACAATTTATAATTAAGCTTAAGGCTTTTTTTATATGAACATGAAGGAAATAATACAATCAAATATAGTCTAATGGGAAACACTTTACAATGTTACACATTTATTAATATATTTTTAAAATAATAAAAGAGTTGTAGTAGGTCTAAAAATAAACTACAGTGTTTGTATCCGTTAACATAAATCTTATATTATTAACATTAATTAAGTATTAGGCTATTTGTAACAACATGTACGTGGAGGAAACAATGGCATGCTATCACATATGCATACAGTCAAATGAGAAAGACTTTACAAAGATCCCAACTAAAACAAACCCTGACCACCATGATGGTGGCATTATTTTTTGATCAATAAAACCCCAACATCTAAACCAGTTCTCAATAAGAGCTTCTGTAGACGTCTGACAGAAATAAAGCCAGTCTGGTCAGTAATAAGTGAATCAGATGTTTTAATCAGATCTTTAGAGATTTTATCTTTTATCTTCAGTTGATTTCATCTAAGACTTTGGCTGAAATCAGTTGTAGTTCTTGTGTTTCTCTTTTCTTCAGTGATTCTGCTTGTTAACAGCAGGTGTTCATCACTAATGTTCAATCATCACTTAATTAATTGCTTAATTATCTCATTAACTTTAACTCTGCTTCAGTGTTACTTTAACACTATTTAGAGAGGGACCAAATGTTCTCTGAGCAGAGCTGATTTAACTCTGGGTCTTTTTTTAAAGCTCTACTAGGCCTACATCATGATATTTTATGCATATTGACCAAGCCAACTTAATAAGGTTGCCTAACATTTTTCTGACAAAAACAATCACTCCAAAATAGGGGTGTGCAATATGTATCGTGTGCGATAATATCGTAATTGATGTTTTAACGATATGCCAAATCATAGTATTTCACTCATTTTTAGAAACCAATCAAAAAGCTGCATGAAGTGTTCACGAATTCACTGCAAGATGTAGCTAAGTATATACTAATTGCGTGCGCGTATTCAGAAATTGAGTGTCAATGAAGCATGGCTCCAAATGCTAATGCGTCTGAAAACACAGCTCACTTATAATGTACATTTGAAAAAGCAACGCATGAGAAACATTTATTAATATCTTGTTTAACAAAAGACAATATTTAATAACATGTTTTAACTCCAAACTCACTTCATAGCGACAGTTGAGCATCTTGATTTCTTACACACTATAAGACAGTCATGTGTTTATTATTCATGTTTAATCGAAGCATTTCAATCTTGTGTTTATTCAGCTACAGCGATATGACGATCTTCTTCTGCTGCAGGGCATATTTTGAGTTTCTGCGAAAGAGCGCCCTCTGGCTTTCAGATGGAGAAGCATTTACCACTGATCACAGAGCAGTACAGCTCTGACAAGCTGCACATTAAATAATCACAGCCTTTGCCCTAATATGAGGATTATGAAAAGCCTCAGGAGTCATCTGAACACGGCACGTCTGCAGCAGACACAGCAAAATCTAAAACAGACCCGCAACAAACATTGGCTGAATCATTTAGCAAGAAAGTTCCTTACGACAGAAAAAGTGACAGATGGAAAGATGTAACAAACGCTGTCACCAATTACATTGCCAAATAAAACATTTTTAAATGATGCAAAATATCTAATTATGTCTAATTATCATTATCAGAAAAATCTCCAGATATCGTTTTTTGTCAAGATCGCACACCCCTACTCCAAAATCAGAAATCAGCAGCACAGTAATTACTGACACAGTATTTAAATAAAAGAATGTAAAATAAATGAACGAACTGTAATAAATAGAGGACACACCATCCCATTCATTTAGATTGATAATCACGGGTAAAGAGGCCAACAGATTTTTGTTTCTATTATTTCATTTTCCACAATGTCAAACCAACGCAGCTTAACCCAAAATACAAGCGCAGAATACTCCAGCTGCAGGGAACACTTTAGCAGGCTAAGAAGAAGCAAATATATTTATATTCCTTATATTTTATAGTGTAAACATATTCAAGCGCGAACGAGAACTGTTCCACGAGGAGGATGCCAGGTGTGCAGGAAAAAAAATCCCAAGATTAAAAATCGAATACCAACCCACAATAATCGAATATTCGGGTCCAGCCCTACTCTAAATGCAATTTAATGTCTGAGAAACAACACGTTTTGTTAGCATCCGTGTAAAAAATGTGAACATATGGTTTCATAAAGTTTCACAAATTGAAAAAAAAAAACTAAATGTAAGCACTGTGCACTTTACAATGAAACTATAATTAAGCGAAAGTGCCAAGCAACTTTCCCAAGGAGTGATAATATCCCAAGCACTAATTCACTTCACTCAAAACACGCATAAATATAACCGGCATTTATTTAACAAACCATAAACCAAGAATACTTATATTCAAGAATTATGTATTTAGTTGGAAACACAATATCTCTTGTCACTCAGAAATCAATTTCCTTTTAGTGTAGAACCCAAAGTCCTTTCAAAATTAGAATCAAAGCTCTTATAATAATAATAATAATAATAATAATAAACCCCAAAAATATTAAATAAAAAGTTCAACCCTGGGTAGTGAGTTTTTTTCTTTTCTTTTAGAAGTGTGATGGGATTTATCCAGCGTTTATCTGAGATGAAATGAAAACGCGTCGAATGGGACAGCTCCTGTTGATAAGAAATCCTCGCACGGCCGAAATCATGAATACAAAAAAACAACATGCAATTATTCAATCAAAATCATTTCCAATTTCTTCACCAGAAACATTACTCAAAAAAAACAAAAAAAACATTCGTAATTGACCCTTGGCGAAGAAGACCCACCTTTAGTGACTGTTGCTTTGACCGCTCTCATGTGACACATCCTGGAGGACATTGACAACACGTTCAACAGACATATGAAATAGATTCATATTTAATGTATCGTAATTTTTTTAAAGAAGTTTAATCAATAAATAGCGTCTAGTGTGTGTTTAATGTGTCGCTCCTCGATCATCTCTTCATACTAGTTCATTTATAGCATCAAATAAACATGAATGAACATCAGAAGGAATGTTGTTTCAAGCGCGGAAAGACGTGAGGATACACAATTATTCAAATTCAAGTTCTTCAACCTTAATCTACTAAAATGGCGGATTCGGGGTTATGATTGGTCGGATCGCCTGTCAATCAAACTGTTTGCGAAGGGTCAATTGTACAGCAATTTACAGTTTGAAAAGGTTACATCTTTCTCTCAGTCGCTGCACTCAGATTAATTTATTACATCGTAACCTGGATTGCACGTGGCTCAGTTTACTCTCCAGTTATTTTCCTCGAAAAAATACACATGGTGACCACTCGGCAAACTCAACGGAGAAAACAGAAAAATCCAGATATCCTCGTCAGTAATAAAACGCCTCTTCCCTCGTGATACTGTATAAAAGATTATTTCTGCGTAGAAACCAGCAAAAGAGCTCAATTTAACCTTCTTTCCTCGTGTAGAGCTCAGTTCACTCCAGTTCAGGCGCGCTTTTGAGAAGCATCTTTGGTTTCACCGCTCTGCAGCACAACTACTGCCATCTGCTGGACAATAATGACACGCAGTTAAAAAGCAACTGAAAATAAGCGAAATATCGAAATAATTAGATAAAACCAAAAATCTCTTGACTGTTTCATTTTAAGTAGGTTACATCAATTATTTTATTCTTTTTTGTGTATGTTGACACCAAGAATGTCAACTGGATTGGGAGTCTTTCAAGGTATGGTGTGGTGACATCAATGAGTAAAAAGCATACAAACTTCAGACCTGCATTACACTGTACTATTTTAATCTATTTATTTTTTGCCACAAATAATAATTTTACATAGACTCACGTGAACATGCTGAAAGTACTTCATAGACTTTGATTTCAACAGTAATTCGTAAGCATGTTGTTTTGGAAAGCCTTTGTGTAGGGAGTGTGCCTAAGATGCCCCAAACACTGTCTGGGTCAATAATTAATCTGAGGTGTTAGTGTGTGTGTGGAGCTGTGGACTGACTTTAGTTATCTGGCTCTGTCTCGCAGCCTTGACACTGAAACTGTGAGGTGTTTCTCAACAGATCCTCCCCTCCACTCTGGCTTTCCATGTATCTGCTCAGCCATTTCCCTGTCAGTGTGTTTATGATCTAGAACAAGGTTCTGTGTTAGATTGCACTCTCAGACCACAAATACCCGCTGATGCTCAACCACAACGCTGTTCAAACCCGTTGAGCGATTCTACGTGATTCAGTCGTGTGTCTCGTGGCTCAGTGGCTCACCAAGTAATTCAATCAGTATTGTATTATTGTGCAGTTTTTGTTTAACTTAGCTGGCAAAGACATGTTTTAATTGAGCGGAAGCTGAAAGGAGATCTATTTCGTTCCTCTTGACCAAGGAAATCTCTCTGTTTTTATTTATTTATGTAGTTATTCACATGATTATGTGTTGACAGACTCATGAATGTTGTGTGTGTGTGTGTGTGTGTGTGAAGGATGAGTGATTATGATGATTATTTTCTCAGAGTCAGTCATCAGTGTCTTGCCAGATGGGCAGGTGTCCTAAGACAGCAGCAGAACGAGGGGCCGTCACGCCGACAGGCGATAAAACTGCAGTGAGTATTAAAAACACCTCTGTGGCAGACATCGGCTTCGTCATTGTCCATTTACCTGAACCCAAAGAAATCAAGATGAACGAGCCCATCATGGCAACACGTGTGCTAAAGCAATCATGTGTTGATGTAATGGAGGAGAGTAGAGTGCAGTTCAAAAGGAAATGAAATACTTGTTTGATTTTCAGCTCGTTTTAAACACCTGCAGTCTTGTAACTTAAGTTTGTCAGATTTATGAATATTATTTTTAAGATTTTACATCTGTATAAAATGATTTACAGAGCTACAGAACTTCATCAAGTTACACCAGATTCACCTTCAGTGAGGTAGGCTGATGCCAGTTTCTTCTCAGTTTTCATACCTGCGCTCAAAAAAATATTTCAGTCTAAACTTAATTACATAGCAATTTTCCATCCATTTGGATGACATAGTTTTAACATAAACACACTAATAAACTTAATGTGATTCATATTTGTCAGTCATATGTAAATGAAATAGGTCAGATTTATGAAAGAAAAACTTTCTCATAATAATGACTTAGTATCTTTAACTTAATCAAAAAAACAAAATGCAACCTAACTTTTTTATAAAGTTAAAGATACTAAGTCATTATTATGACTTATGGAATATTTTTTTTCTCAACAGTGGCGGGAACGGGCTTCCATAGGTTTCAGCACATTTCTAAACGTTCAAAAATGTACGGTTGTGTCTCTGAAAGTTACGTATTTATACCTACGTATTAACAATGAGACCAGGCTGCCCAAACACGCCGTGTCATGACATTAAACCTGTTGTAAAGCTGCTTGACGTGGCAATTTTTTCATTTATAACGAGCACGGAATTTTATGTTTATAGTCGCTGCTAAGAAGCGAGATGAAGATCACTGAACAAAGGCTTGAATTTGGGTCAATTCCTCACAATTGTACGCATTCTAAAGATTACAGCACACAAATGAATTTGCATTTTTGGTGTGTTTTACGGTTCTGTTGAAAATTAAATATTGCATGATAAATTATGATGAAACGATTTCATTAATACTTCCATTTTAAGGTCTTGTTTAACATTATGTAATCCTCTGAAGCAAGTTGGCAGCAGAAGTCACAGAACTTTTGTCCCCGTGAGGAAAAAGTCAAATTTATAAATCGTACTAAAGTAATGATTTTTGAAAATGTGAAATGTAGAAAAAATTGGTTTAGGGTTAGAGGAGAAAATATACAGTTTGTACAGTGTAAAATTCATTAGGTCTATATGGAAAGTCCCCATAAATCAAGTGTGCATGAAATATATTTAAATTTAGCAAAGTTACAGTTTAGCATGTGCAGGATGATGATGTATCAGCCAAAGTGTTATATAGGGAAATAAATAGAAACATTTGCTAATTTAGTTGTCATAGCACAACATGTAAAATTATATTTCGTTTTTTTTTTTTTTAATCTAAATTAGTTTTTGAAAAATGAGTTGCATAACTGAAAAAACAAAACAAAATCTTAGCCCAAGGGTCTCATTTTACCTCAAAATAAAAGCTATCATTTTTACTCCACAAACCAAAAATCTTACAAAATCCTCGAACATGTTTACATTTCAACAATGACATTTTTAGTTTATTAAAACTGAGGGTAGCAAGTTTGAGTGCTTCTGTCTCGGGTTCATTAATTGTGTTTGCTGTGTGAGTTATCAGAGCAGCTTATCAAAATGTCCCGCGGCTTCACCCACGCTCCCTCCCTACGGCCCTGGGGCTCCGATAGCACGACGGAGGACGGACGCCCGTATCACAACCCTTCCGGCAGCCTACAGATAACCAGCAGCTCACACCTGGAGAGCAGCTCTATTAAACCAAACACTACAGTTCATTAATATGCAAGATTATTAGCATGATATAGGCTGAAGAGGACAATGGGCAACTTTGTGATTCCCTTTAACAATGATTTAAAGTTTCTACAGTTTGCTTTAATGCTGTAATCGTATGGGGTTCAGCACCTCTCCAATTAATCATAATTAGTTCCCTACCCAACATCAGTAAGAGGACACTATGCCCAATAGTACATTAGGCTGTTACCTCCATTGTATTTATTCAGGAACGAATAAGCTGTGTCTAAAATGTTACTTTTAAATTCTCTGAATCTGGTGCAAATTGAAATATTTGAGAGCAGTTTAATAATGTCCTTCCAGACATTTTTGGATTTCAGAGTGTTATTAGTAATAATTATTAACAATATCAAACCTCCTCTGTTCAGTTAACCTAGCAGTCTAGCCCACTAAATGTTTACAGCTTTTGGGAATATTTTGGTGCATACTGCCCTCTTATGGCGTAAAGGTGTAAGTATGAGTGCAATGTTAATTCAACATCATACTTTAGCTAGAAACCAAAGGGATCATTTATTTCACACAAATTGCAAATCATGTGAATGCACAATTTTCTCGAATGTTTTCTTATTGGTTAACGCATCCAACCAAAACTTTAATAAATCAGGAAAAAACGATTTTTTTTATTGGCTTTACACAATTCACAATGTATGAACACAATAAACAAAACTCTGAAATGTGTCATATTATCAAATGCACTTGGTATTTTTTCAGTTGGCCCCAAAATGATAATTGCAATATTTAATATAAAATAATACAGTTCTTATTTGCTGAGACACTAAATGAAACCGGGATCCACTTGATCTTCATCATCCCATTCTTAGCACAGCAGAAGTGCCTTAACATTTTTTCATTTGTTTCACACATTTTTCACACCCTTTGTCAAAATAATTACCACAGATCTCATTGAAAGACTCAAAACTCTATTGCATTCACTGTGTTGAACAAAAGGAAAGCATCTATTCACAGCTGAAAGAAAGTACTCTCATAATTATTAATATAAAATGCACCAGTCGTTCAATCAGCAATCAGTCCTCATCCATCCATAAAAGATGCCAGCTCTGTGTTGCTACTTGCAAGCATAGATCAAAGAAGCAGAGAGTAAGAAAGCATGGCAGAGGGGTTCGAGGAAGAGGTGGTTGCATGCGTGCTGGAGGGCAAAATAGAGCTCAAGTTTCAAATGAAATTCCAAAAACAAATACCATGTCATCAACCATGGCTCGTCCTTTAGAGAGGCTGGACAAAGGGTCCAGCCCATTCTGAGGACTGTGGCATGTATTGTCAGGCCTTTTCGCAGGGGTAAAAACTACATGAGCGAGTGAAAGTACAGAAGTGCTTGATTTTTAAATGTACTCAAGTAAAAAAGTACTGATTGATGAATGTTTATTTTGTAATTTTCTATAGGCCATTTGTATAATTTAATTATATGTATTTTATATAATCCTATTGCTCAAAACATATTTGAATTGATTTATGAATTGTCACATAGCCAGCACTAGTCGGTATGGATGGAAGATTAGTGGATGCAGATACACAATATGTAATGTGTGTTGACAATACATAATTTTTTTTTTTTTTTAGAAATTTGCTACAACACCGGGGAAGATGAACGCACATGCGTTGTTGTATCTTGAATACAATAGAAAAAACTTCATAGAACGGAACTTCTTAATGGGCTTTCTTTTATTGAGGACCCATTGTGACAGCAAGCAAGACAGCCCACCACACAATGCATCACCGCCCCCTACTGGACAAACACAATACCACCTTTAACATACAACATTCCCTCCCACTTAAGTCAGAGGAAATCCTTCCCCAAGAAACCAATTCTTCTGGAACAATCTCACATTTTTTCTTAGAATTTTTTTTTTCCCTAAACAACATGCAATTCATAACATTCAGAATTCTTCCCAACTTTTTTTTTTTTTTAGGATACGTCTTTAGGATACACTTTTTGTCACAAAGTCTTTAAGATATGCTGGTGGTTTCCTCTCTCTCTGACTGAACGTCGTAGACACTCTCAGACTCCTTTCTATCCATAATTTGAGTCATTTCAGGCAATATTTGAACACTGGGGGAATCTGGCAATTGATTTCTTTGACATTCAGTTTGCAAACTTTCAGGCTCCATACCATCTTCAGTGGGAATCGATTCAAGGGTTGTTGAAGTACTGAAAGCTTCTGTACTTTCATATCAGCATCCACTGACACTACATCAGTATCATAAGAAAAGCCCCCAAGGCATCTCTCGTAGTCTCTTTGTGGTGTCGCCTGAATAATCGATCAACATGACGTCGTACTTCTTGGGCACTTCCGAATGCTACTTTATATGATACAGGTCCTGTGATGTTGACTCCCTGGACCCATTTTGGTCCATATCCAAAGTTTCGAGTGTACACAATGTCTCCTACTTCAAAATAGCGGGACCTCGCATGTTGGTCATAGTGCTCCTCTTGAACTTGTTGTTTGCCTTCAATTTTGCTAGTGAAGTCAGGATGGATCTTGTCTAAGGTGCACCGTAATTTCCTTCCCATCATCATTTCTGCAGGTGACAGTCCCGTTGTAGACTGAGGTGTAATACGATAACTAAACAAAGCTCTGTGCCACCATAGGTAAGTTCTAGCCAAGCCTTTCATCCTTGACATACTAATAATGAATCAACTCTATTCTAAAAACTTTATCTGAGAAGTAAGCTATTTTATAACTACAATTTTGTTGTTATGGATATTTTGATACATTTATTATAAAACAGCAAGTGGCACAAATGGCATTTGTAGTCCGTATGTAATATTTCCCAATGTCTTGTACTTTTGACTTCGTAAAAATATGCAGATGAGGTTATGCATAGTAAAACTAGGCGTTGTAAGCTCCATATATGGTGATTTCGGGAGGAGACAGGGTGGAGATGCACGTACGGACAATCTTCCGCCGACTGGGATTTTTGCGCAGGTTCTGGTGTACGCATGGTTTTATAAATCTCATTTTCTTCTTGCGTACACCATTTTCAGATTTATGTCATACATTCACTTTTAGTAAGGTTTATACGCAAAGTTTTATAAATGAGGCCCCTGATGTTAACAATTGCACTTACAGTTTAGATAATGTTAAGACTGTTTGTTTCTTTACATTGGTTTAATTGACTCTTTCTGGGGTTTTTTTTTTTCTTTTTTATTAGGTCATTCATGAAGTTGTGCCGGGGTTGTGGTGCCGCAAAGTGGACCTGTGAGACTCTTCCTCACCCAGTCCAAAAGGATGTAACATCATGCGGAGTATTTTCTCTGAAAGTATGTGTCACCAGCTCAATCACCCTCAGTACTACAGTTCCCAAGATCCTCTCTGTTCACCACCTGAATACACTTCAATACACCATCACCTGTACCTGCCAGCGCTTACCTTCGTTTTCACTCATCAGCACTCCCTATAAAAGAAGTCATCTTCCACACAATCGTCTGGTCTTGTTGATGTATACCTCTTCACTTTCCTGGCTCCTTACCCGTTTGTATCATGATTGAGATTTCTCACCTTCATCGTCCTTCGTCTTCCCTCAGCACCTGACTATCATCCAGTGAAGGGAAGGCTCCAGTCCCTGAGCAGAGTCCAGTGAAGGCTCCTGCCTCCGATCAGAGTCATATGCCTGCTCTCGTCCCCAAGCTTTACCCATGAGCCTACTCCAGAATCCTCTCCAGCCCATGAGCACAACAATTCCCAAGATCCTCTCTGCTCATCACCTGAACACACTTCATCATCACCAGCACTTGCCTTTATCATAAATCAGTACTCCCTATAAGAGACTTCTCACCTTCATTGTCCTTCGTCTTCTCTTCTCCCTTGACTATCATCCAGTTAAGGCTCCAGCCCCTGACCAATTTCTCACCTTCATCGTCCTTCGTCTTCCCTCGTCCTCAGTCCAGATCATCCACTCTTTTAATCAGCCTGCCAGTTACCATCACCTACAAATACAAAGAGACTGTTATCATCCAGCTAAGTTCATTCGACGTCTCCTCATCAATCTACTCATCTGTTTATTCTCCTGCTCTCTGCCACCTGCAATAATAAACCTATGTGAACTGCATTACCTCTCCATCTGTCTGTGACAGCTATGTTACAGACAGACAGACAGATAGAGATGAATGGATGGATGTTGGATGAATTTATCGATAGATAGATAGAAAGCATTTTTACAGTTAAACATTATATTATATACATTGTTACTATGGGCACAAACCCTTATATAGAGTGGGGCATACATACAATTTGTGTGTTTACGTTAACAGATTTATATATTTTTATTCAATTTGCCCAGCAGATCCTCTGCAATGAGGCTGTTGACAGAATCCATTTCCCGACAAGCGAGGAAGACTTGTCAAATTACAGGAGGGACATAGCACAGACGGTTCTGGAGGAGACAGGTGTTTCCCTTTGGTTTACTCTACTGATTTTTTCATTTTAGAAATGTTAATAAACTGAAATAGTCACATTTTCTCTCACTTATTGTTATCAATTTTTTAAATAATTGTAGGTAACACATAGGCTACCACATGTCTTTCAACATATTACATTTAAACTTTTAATTATAAATAAAACAGGATATTTAAATGATGCATTTTATACAGTTACAGTATGTACATGTTATGAGAAATATTTTCCTGGTTTAGACTTCTAAGGCTGTGTTTCTACCAGATGATCTGTCAGACATGTGCCACTACTGTGGCTTGAAGGAAGTGATGAAGCCTGGGAGACAAAGGAAACGTCACTCCACCATCAATTGGGTATGACTGTATTGAAAAAAATGTTTCCACAGAAATTTTGAAAAAGGCAGTGTTTTTTGTTGTTGTTGTTTGTCAATTCTGCACTGTAGATAAAAATAAGTACTTATTTATATCAAAGTCTAACATTAGGTAATAAGTGGAGACATTATAAAAAGCAGAACTGAAATTGAAATATTTGTCTTTAGTGGCCTTTTATTTTTCTTTATTTTTTTTTCTCCTCTACATCAGCACTGTGTTGGGATTGAGGGGTTCCTTTGCCCAGCATGCTTGTAATGTATTTCTAGCCTTTCGTCCCCTTAGTCCGCTACAATTGTATATATTTATCAAGATTAAATTTATTGCATATTAAAAGTCTTATTTTGTTTTGGAGTTTTTTCCCCCCATATACACTGTATCCCACTTTTGATTACATATACACTTGTTTCTATTTTTTCTTGTGAAATTAAAATGAAATCTCTAGTGGGAATATTCTTTGTGCACAGAAAAGCCTTTTCAGGACATAACAGTGAAATCTAATTGAAATGGTTACAAATTCTTGATATCAGAACATAATTGTTAAAAAAAAAAAAAAAAAAAAAAAAAAAAAAAAAAAGATATTTTCAGACCAAGGTAATATCTGCTGATACCAAGAAAAGACCTACACCAACACTCCTTAAATTTATCTGAAATCTCCACAGGTTCTGCATGAGAATGTCTTTTACAATTATAATACAAATTATAATTACAATTATAATAAGACACTATTTAGAGCCACTCAAATGAAATCCCTGATAACAAAACTAATCTTTGCTCTGCAGAGGTGACCCAGGACTTGCACCTGAGTTTGTACCACTGCAAATGTGTAAATAATGTTTAGATAAATCAATATCTGATCAATATGCTTAATAAAACAGAAAGGGGAGATGATCACAAAGTCACTTTATAGAACATGACAGTCAGTTGTGGTGAAATAAAGAGCGGTCACATATTTTGGTGGGTATATAAAAAATACTATAGTAATTTGTAGTAAATATTATAGTGTTTTTGAATCGTATAGTAAATTGTAGTATGCTGTATATAGTTTGTTGCAGTATAGTAGTAGAAAACTTAGTACAGTATTGGGTCAAGTAAGTTTATATTACTATAGTTGTTAAATTACCATGATAAAGTAATTCAAGTACTTTACTATAGTATGGCTCAAAAGCACTATGGTATTTATTATAAATTACTATAGTATTTCTTTCATATTTGACCCATCGTATATATATATATATATATATATATATATATATATATATATATATATATAATATAATCAAACAAACTAACAAACTGTAATTTTAGTTTGAGTAATTGTGATTGATATAATAAGAAGAAAGTCTACGTGTATCAGACAATGAGAATACGAAACAAATCCATTCTTTGTATAACGTCCAGCATCAGTCAATAACAGCGCAGCATTAATGTTACATTTCTTCTGTATACAAGCGTTGGACTTTTCTTTTTTTATACATAAAGCATCTTTTGCAGTATCAGTCCGCTTCAGTGTTTGCTCTCTGCACGTGAACGAAGATGTGCTCAACAGCGACCTCTGGTCACCGTTTTCGCCACAACACCGGCAAACAGGAATGGCGGAGAACTGGCTGAATCGTAGTCGTTGAGCAGGCATAAGCCAGGGTAGGCAGATATTAATCATAAAGTCCGATGGCAGACCAAAAAAAACAAAGAGTCGTACACCGTAATCCAACAGTTCGCTAACAGGAAGGCAGACACTGGTATAAACGCTCAGAAATGCACACAACTAGAAACAAGACCTCGCAAAGTCTGTCAGGCTGACGGTCTCTTAAATAGTGCCGCTAAGGGCTTGCAGCTGGTGTAGCAATCGGTGCCAAGGTACGGGGCTTATGGGAAATGTAGTGAAGAGTGAGTGGAGTGGGAATGAGGTGTGTGTTTGTCAGTATTCGGGTGAGGGCTCCCTCCGATGGTCTGAGGAGGGAATCACGGAGTTCGTCTCTGTATGTGAATGTGAAATCTAAAGGAGTAGTTCAATATTATTTGTTACTTACCCAAACTTATCTTTCTTCAAAACTTTGTTCATCAAGTAAAAAAAATAATAACTATTAAACTATTTCTTTAGATTTGAAGACTTACACGCTTTACAATACGACCAGAACTGTTTCTTTTATGTCTGCTATGTTTAATGACATCTGTTACTTAATAACATTTGTAATAATACTACAAAAAATCCTAACGTTCAAGTATACTAACAGAAATGTTTGGGTTTTGCACTTTAATTTTTTCCTCTTTCCAAAAGCAAACCGATGTCCTTCAGCATTTAAAACAACACTGTTCAATACGACAGTTTATATTTCAAGATATACCGTCTGTCTGAATGTTCAGTTTAACAATTATATACAAAGTGACTTTCAGTTAAGTTTTTCCTAATAATCTCTCATTCATTAAAAACACCAACATGCTTGTTAATTATTTTGATTATTCAAAGAAACTGTTACACATTGAACGTTCAACATGTTTCCTTGTGAAAGTGAAAAATGACACATTTACTTCAGTTTTTATTTATTATTTTATTAAACTCTGCAAAAACCGTTTAAGCATTTTGTACTAAATTTTTTTGACTTGCACTTTAAAGCCTTTTTTCCCTCATTCAGAATTACAATATTGAAGATCAAATTACATTAATCATTTGAAACAACCTTATCCAGTAAATGACAATTTATTTCAAGCTCTACTGTGTTCTCTACAATATTATCAAGTTATCAATTGCACATTTTTACAAATGACTTTGAGTTGAACATTTAACAACTCTTTCTGTACGACGTGATTGTCTCACAGTTTCACAAAGATGTCTCAACACGTCACGGTTTGAGTTTGTTCCGGTTGGTTTTCTTCTTCTGTGAATTAGTTCTGTTTGTTTCCATGGTCACTGATTGCTTTAGTATTCTGTTGTCAATTATCTAGTGATTTCCTCAGTTCACAGTGTATTTGATTGTGATTGTTCAGTTGTCTGTTATTGTCATGTTGGTTGTTTTGTTCCTGTTTTATAGTTTTTGTTAGAAACTGTTAAAAACTCTTATACTGCGGCTCTTGATCCTCTCTCTTTTTATCCTGTAACCAGCCTGTGACACGTGTAGCATAATTGTTACGTTTTTGTGACTTTCAACATTTATCAATTTATGCTTTGAGTTTATAGATCATAACAATTGTGCTCTTGTTTGATTAGTAAAGTCATTGTCCAGTCTCTGACTATCCGTGCTGCAGTAGTTCGTTTTGAATAACACGTCCACCACCGAACCGTTGATGTTTCGCCGTTATTAGAACATTTTACCAGAGGCCAAACAGAATTTGACAAATGTAACTCCTCGTCGTTAGCACCCACCATCATTTTCAGTCATGTTTTTATGCTATAATCACACATTTTCCACAGTTTAGACATTTCTAAAAAATGTACTTTTTCATTCTCCTCCTACACAAATCACAACTTTCCTGTAAATGTAACTTCATCTACATTAGCTTTTCTTGGTTACAACATTGATATGAGCAAGTACATCATGAATACATCTTTAAAAACAAAATTTTGTCTAATCCCAATGGACAACTATGGTACACTTAGAGAAAATACTAAAAAATTCTTAGGTTTCTACTAGCTTCTGTGATTGTTTTGTATGAACCGGACTTTTATTTTGGAGTAACGATGTGACGTCACAAGACTGCGCCGCGCTCCTCCATCTGTTGTGATTCTGCTGAATAAAGGTTTGTTTTAAGAGTTTAATCTGTTTAAATCGATAGTTCAAGGTTTTAATGTTTGTTTGTTTTTTTACAGGCGATGTGAAGTTAGTTTATTCGCTATTTAATGTTCTATTGTAAATCTTTCTCTAACTGTAAAGGATGTTTGTGTGAGTAAAGCTCATCCACTGATGAGAAACAGTAAGTCTCATTTCTCTCTCTCTATCGTGAATCAGTTGATCATGAACACGAGTTCAGTCTCTGTCGAGTAATGATGGAGAAACTGAGCTTTTCAACTCCGAGTCAATTGAGTCAAATATGTGGAGAAATGATTCAGTGAATCACGACACGCGCTGCTCAAACAGTGAAAATGAACGAGGACAACAAACACTGATGACAACTTTTACTAACAAACAAATGTAGATCATAAATGCCTAAATATGAAGTGTTTACTAATTTGAAAAATTAGTTTTTGAGTGTTTCTTTCTAAGTAAGTCATTGAAGACCATGAACTCTGTTAATTCTTCTCTTCTTAAAGATGGCGTTTATTAAAGAGGAGATTGAAGACATAAAGATCGAGGAAACATTCAGCCTGAAACATGAAGATCCTGAGGAACAAACAGGTTGGTTTTATTCAGCTGAACTTATTAAAATGTCCAGCTGGACAGAAATAGAGAATAAACACCAGTATAATCTTACAGAGAATATTACAGAAGTAGCCGAAACAAAACTATTGTTTTCTGCAACATTAAACCCAATATCTTCTTCTGAATAGACAACAATGGAAAAGCTCAAAATTGCTGTACTGACATTTTAACAAACCTGAACATAAATAGCACCAATTGAACATTAAATCAAGCAATAAATAAATCCTAATTGACACATTTTGTACATAATCCATATATCAAAAACCATTTAATGTGTGTGTCGTATGAAGTAAAGTCAGCAGGGAAAGTGTGTGAAGAACAGAGTGAACTAATATTTGATGAAACAGTGAAAAATATTTACCTTGTCATTGTGGTGCAGGTGTAGATGGACATCAATAAACACTGGCAGATTGAAGCTAGAGGTGAAATGGTATGAAACTTACATACCTGTGAGTGTTCTGTAAGTGTTTAAAAAGTACTGATACAAACTGAAATAATTTCAAAAAGTTTCTATTAAACTAACAAATTAAATTAGCAGCACTGTAGATTTTGTGTGTGATAGTTCACCCTGAAAAGGATAAATCTGTATGGGTATCATTTTACTGAATCTAACCATTTCGATAAACACTTCACGACTGCCGAGTCATCCCTATAAACCGCCACCTGGCAACGAAAAAATAAAATCATAAGTTTTCAAAATTACTACCTGGATAAACACAATAGGTGTCTTCTGAAAGCTTGGAGTCTGAACTTTACAATGCATGTACTGTATGTGCCAATTCAATGAACTCCTAAGTAGTGTTGAGTTATTCGCTAATAGGTACAAAAGGTTTTTCATGATTTAAATAAAAACATATGTAGATTTTAAGTGTAACTTCATGAAACATGCACAGATCGTAGTAAATGGCACAGCAACATTTAAAGATTGAAATTAGCTCAAAATCAACATGATCCAGGGGTTCCCTAACACATTCCTGGAGCCTCCCCAAAACTGCATGTTTTCCATGTCTCCTTAATCAAACACACCTGATTCAGATCATCAGGTCATTAGTCGAGACTCCAAGACCTGAAATGGGCGTCGGACAAAGGAGACATGCAAAATGTGCAGCGCTGGGGAGGCGTTTAGTGTTGGAGTCTTTACTTTTGTGTACGTCACTCAGGAAAAAACAACTCTAAAAATGCCTCCAGGTCTTAAAGGGTGTTTACAAATTTGCTCAAATGAAATTAATTAATTTATTTATTCATAGGAAATTCTGAAAGAGTCACTTATTTTACGACCGAGCAACTGAACTGCATTCATTTTGCATGGGCCGTAGCAATAAGCTCTGTAGTGGATATCTTGAAAACAGCCTTTAGCAAGGTAACATAGATCGGCAGTTTAAGACATTAAGACATTAAATTAAAAGCACATAACACAAGACACTTCTGTTTAAAATTAAGAACGTCACTTTATTGACTATACTAACACAAACACACGCACGCACACATTCACACGAGTTGCAGAAAGAAGTAAGAGAGGGAAGAATGAGTTTAAGAGAGTGATGAAATCATGAAAGTTTCTGGTAATGTATGTATTTTATCCACGCCAACTCTGCAACATAATTTGGATTTTTTAGAGAAAAAGGCATATCTACTTTTAAAAGAGCATCCTGCCCACATACATTGGAGTATATGGATGAAAATGGTCTCATTTTACAGACAACACTCTATATTTGGTATATATACAATATACATTGGTGGAATATTGCATATATTGTATTGTAATTGTTCACAATTTTATGATAAACACATATCAGAAATCATAATTTTATATATTTTTTTATAAAAGGTTTTTTTGAAAATCTGTTATTTTGGACCTGTTTGGTCAATTTCCCTTCAGAAAGTTTCTTTTGATTCCACTAGGCGGCAGTAAATAGGTGCAAAAGGAATTTTATTGATATCTCCTAATCAAAAGTTATTGATATTTATCTGAAAGGAGTCTTTGGTGCCCCCAAGTGTTCATTTATGGTCTCCATTTTTGATTTCTAAAAGACTTGGGCCTACCTGAATTTAAAAGAGCGTCCTGCCCACATACATTGGAGTACATGGATAAAATGGTCTCATTTTACAGACAACACTCTATATTTTAACACATTGGAGGAATATTGCATATATTGTATTGTATTTGTTCACAATTTTATGATAAACAAGGATAAAAAGTCAGATTTTGATAGATTTTTTAATAAAGTATTTATTTGAGAGTCTGTAATTTAGGATCTGTTTGATGTATTTCCCTGTGGAAGGTTTCTTTTGAATCCTCTATGTGGCAGTAAATAGAGAAAAAAAGTTTCATCTTTCTATCACCTTCCTAACAAAAGTTATTGAGATTTTACTGTAGGGAGTTAATGTCTTCTCTGAAGTCTCTGCGTTTCCTCCATAAACTCAAATTATTCAAAGTGCAAAAACAGGCTAATTACCTATAAATAAAATTTTTACCATGTTACACTTGACAAGAGAATAAACACCATCACTTAACCCATGTCATGAAATAGATTACCGGAATGAGAAAGTAGCAGTTATTGTATTTTTATTACACACAAAGATAAAAAGAGAAAAAGTTGAAGTGTTGCAGCTGTTGATGAAACCGCACACTATCTTGAGTGTCCATCAGTGTGCCATTTACTGAAGTAGTTTCTAGATGGCACCAAGCACAAGGGTACATTGCACTTTGTACAGTACATCGGAGTCTTTGTTTTGAGGCCTGCAAGTTTGCACAAAGCACAAACCCTCCTCCCACTTGCGGCATCTGACCCAAAGTACTCCGGGAGACATTGCTCACCTGCTGCTGTGGCAGATGTGGACGGCTCTGGGGCATCTGAGGTGCTGGACTGTGTGGCCAGCTCAGACAGAAGTCTCTCTCTAAATTCCTTCTGGCTGAGAGGAGTTTTGCTTGCAAAGGTACTTGTGGAGAATGAAACCATTTACCACTGCAATGTCAACAAAATGAAAAAAAAATGTCTTGTACCATTTAGTGGTTTTGTGCAAGACTTTATAGTACCCAATGAGGGCATCCGACAGGTCCACACCTCCCATGTGTTTATTGTAGTCCCTCACTGCCGCTGGAATCGGGATGCTCCGTCTTTCCCATATACCCTCGGGATTCTTGACACGCCTGAGGACCTCATCACCGTTATATGCCTTGTGCATTGTCGAACACATGATAACCTCTCGTGTGTCCATCCACTTTACAAAGAGAAGCTTCCCATCTCTGAGCCATCGAATGGTTCCCCTTTGGGCTCTGCGACTGATGTCATTTGCTTTGGTTTTGGGGAAGCCCCGCCGGTTGGGACGTATGGTGCCACACGCCAGAGTCTTCTTGGTGAGCAGGTCTGTAAAAAGGCACAGGCTTGTGTAAAAGTTGTCCATAAAAAGCTGGTAACCTTTGCCAAGAAGTGTGAGATCCAGGAGCCGCATGACAGAATCATAACTGAGCCCTTTTCCAGTGCCCAGGGAAGACTTGCCTTCATAGACGAAGAAGTTCCATGTGTAACCACAGGCAGAATCAGCAAGTACATAGAGTTTGAAGCCCCACTTGGTCGGCTTGTCTTTCATGTACTGCTTGATGCCGATTCGCGCCCTTGAAGCCACCATCCTCTCGTCCACTGCTAGCTGTCTGTCTGGATGGAGGTATGTTTGGCAAGCAGAGACTATGTCATTGTACAGGGGCTTGATTTTGAAAAGTCTGTCCTAGGCTTCAGTCCCCTTCTTCCTTGCATTGTCTCGATCATCCTCAGGATCGCAAAGATGCAGGTTCCAAGAAGTGGCCTGAAATCTGGACCTGGACATGACCGATTTTGGGAACGGTAAGCGGTAAATTTCTTTACCAGACCAGTAATCGACAATGGTTTTCGCACCGAGGAGCCCCATGTAGATCACACAGTTCCTGTGCATTCAAAGGCAACCAAAGGAAATGTTTTCCAGCCTCCGACCGCATTCGCGCAAAGGCGTTTGTGTTCTTCACAATGGTGTCCAGCACAGAGCTAGTGAAGAAGAGCTGAAAGAGCTGCAGAGGGGAATAGATCCTGTCCATTACTAGCTGGGCACCTGGATTTCGTTTTGGAACAAAATTTGGTAGCACTGGTACCTCATCCTCCACACTGCAGTCATTCCACCGCTCTCCATACTCTGACATCACACTTGCTGACATTTGTTTTTGTTCCCCGTACAGAATGAGACCTCCCTCTGGTTTGCTTGCTGGGAGTTCTACCTCTGCGTGGCCTCACAGAACCGCAAGCAGAGGGTGTAGGGGGTCTTGGAGGTGGGGGGTGGGAGAACGGCCTCTTTACTGGTTGAAGGCAAACTTGCTGGCTGCCATTCTTCCTCACTGTCCAGACTGCAAAACAAAAAATTATAAATCCACATTGAGATTCAGAAACGCATGCTAATATTACATGCACAAAAATAATTCATATATGCATGTAACAGATACAAGAATATAATTTGCATATCCACATAAGATGCACAAATGCATGTGTGCAAAAATAAATTAGCACAACTCATGTATGTACTGATTCAAATATGTATGTAACAGAAACATGAATGCATTTTATGTTTAGAAAAAAATCACGCACACACATGCATGAATGCAACTGAACAAACGCGCGAAACTACAAATATACATGTAACGGCACAAAAGCTCCCAAGCTTACTTGAACTATGGCATGCGTGCTCGTTTATTTTAGCACACACATGCATTTAGGAGCAAAAATAATCTAAGTTATGCATGCAACAGACATGCACAAATACATGTACGCGACAAAAAAAACCCCGCACGTTTAGCAATGACAATTTGAATTAGCATGTGCATGGATTGTAATAAATTATTTTGGCACCCACAAGTATTTATGTCTGTTGCAAGCATATTTTGTATTGTTGTATGCATTTGTTCATGAAATACACAAATACAGCGTTTATAAATGTGTACTTAATCAAATGCTGGGTCCTCTCCTTCATTGTAGGCCGCGTGGGTAATGGAGTCAAAGCTTGCGTCACTGCAGGATTCAGTATCACTAAATCGATCCAGTTCGGCCAAAACTGCCTCTACGCCAACAAAGACCTTCTTTGAAGCCATTATCCAAAGATAAATCGCTCAAACCAGTTGCAAAAAGCATGAAACAACTCGAAAAATCACTGTCCAAAATATTCAACTAGTCGCGTATAACCATCCAACTCATCTGAGCAGAGTTTACACACGTGGCGAAAAATCAAGAAAAGCCACCGCCTCCTCACCTTTGCGAATATGTATCTCTGGTTGTGATTGGCTTATACGTATGATCAACGTGTCTATAGAAAGCTGAGAACCTCATTTTTTTTGACGTATGACACGATGCCTGATGACGTCATCAGAGATGGTGGGAATCAGAGATAATCAAAACTAAGGAAAATAAGAGGATCTGTCTGCATCGCATGTTTTGAACTGGTCATCGGTGACATATTACAGTGTCACTTGGCCATGCATGCTCACACACATGTGAACATAGTCTCATTTTGAAGAAAACAATCTAATGAACGAGCTGATATAGCATTTGAGGCTAGTAGTTCCCCAGGGAGTTATTGATCCAAACAGGAAAATGACTCATATGTTTGTTCGTTCAAAGGAATCATTTTTTTTATGAATCTTTAGATAATAATGTTACTGTAAATTGGATCGGTGAAATACTGCACAGTGACATTCTTGAGAGTCAGAGCTTTCATTTGATATATGAATTGTCTATTTTTGGTGAGTTTGTGGGATATAAATAGTAAATTTAATATTATTCATATGATTTTCTCAAAGGGGGGGGGGGGGGGGGGGTCATTGCAGGGGGGTCGAATTAAGACCTTATTATTTTCTTCATGTAACATAAATGCAATAGTGATGGGGTGGGCATGAAAGCTGAGGTTCTAAGCTTTCAAATGATACCATATTTGTCTAGTTCTTTGCTGCATAACTCATAGATTTTTTTTAAATGATTATGATGATGCAATATTAAACCCACGGGTGGGTTCCCGCAGAGTTGGTGTGGAAGACCTGATCTGAACGAACCATCAATTAATTTAACCCTGTTATCGCTGCTTAGGTGGGGTTATTAGATTTTTTATAAATGCACCAGTTCAGCTACAGAATCTGGAGGTACTTGCGCTTGTAGTCTGTCTTTAGATGGGGATTCCTTGTTGGCGTCCTTGGCGAGGAAAAAGGGGTTTCCCAGGTTCGTTGATTTTCTGAAGGTCTTTTGGTAAGGAATGATGTAGTAGAAAGGCCAATCATACGGTGGCCGAGAGAGCTCAAAGCGCTGCAAATAAGAAAACACATGCAATTAAAAAACCCACATGCAAGTAAAAAAAACGTGATCATCAGTTTGACAACACGTGCTGCAAATCCTCACAAGACATACAAACACCAAAACGCGCTATATTTACAAAAAGCGCTGCAAATAGCACAAACCACAACGGAAATGTTTCGAGGGGACAACAACAGCACAAATATTAAAATATATTATGTAGGCATGAACTCAATGTAATGTTTCGCTAACAGAAAAGTGTTTTAATATGTGGCATTGTTGTTCACTCATTAAACTTTAAGAGATGATCATTTAGTGGATGATTTAAAAATATTCATTAATGTGACGTCATCATAACGGCTCCCGGAGGTGCTTGACGACCACGTCATCTGTGAGCGTGAGCTTCTAGCAAACTGAAAAACACTTTATTAAAAATAATAAATACATGAAATAATGTGCACTTGTTTATTTTTGTTTCCAGCTTTTATAAGAGATGCTTCCAGAGGTCATAGATCCTCTTCTTAAGATCATTAATTCATCTTTATCACTAGGTTACGTACCGAAAAATTTTAAGCAGGCTATTATCAAACCTCTTATTAAAAAACCACAACTTGATCCTGGTGAATTAGTCAATTACAGACCGATTTCCAATCTACCTTTTCTGTCAAAAATACTAGAAAAGGCAGTATCATCTCAACTTAGTTCCTACTTGGAAAGAAATGGTATCTGTGAGGATTTCTCGTGAGGATTTAGACCGTACCATAGTACTGAGACTGCTCTCATTAGAGTTACAAATGATTTGCTCTTATCATTAGATCGTGGTTGTATCTCTCTATTAGTGTTACTAGACCTCAGTGCTGCTTTTGACACTATCGACCACAATATTCTTTTGAATAGACTAGAAAATTATGCTGGAATTAGTGGAATTGCATTGGCATGGTTCAAATCATACTTATCTGACCGTTATCAGTTTGTAGTAGTAAACGAAGAGATGTCATTTCGATCACAAGTTAAATATGGAGTACCACAAGGCTCAGTTCTAGGACCGTTGCTTTTCACTCTGTACATGCTACCCTTGGGAGATGTCATTAGGAAGCATGGCATTAGTTTTCACTGTTACGCTGACGATACTCAGCTCTATATTTCCTCGCGCCCTGATGAAACCTACCAATTCTAAAAATTAACAGAATGCGTAGCTGATATAAAAAATTGGATGACTAGTAATTTCCTACTACTAAATTCAGAAAAAACAGATTCTAATTATTGGACCAAAAACTTCAGCACATAATAACCTAGAATACTGTCTAACACTTGATGGCTGCTCTGTTAAGTCGTCTTCGTCAGTTAGGAACCTCGGTGTGCTCTTTGATACCAATCTTTCATTTGAAAGCCACATTTCTAGCATATGTAAAACCGCATTCTTCCATCTTATAAATATATCTAAATTGCGACATATGCTCTCAATGACAAATGCGGAACAGCTAGTTCATGCGTTTATGACCTCGAGACTAGATTACTGTAACACTCTACTGGGTGGTTGCCCTGCTCGCGTGATAAACAAATTACAGCTGGTCCAAAACGCAGCTGCTAGAGTCCTTAATAGAACCAGGAGTATGAACATATTAGCCTGGTTCTGTCTAAACTGCGCTGGCTCCCTATTAAACATCATATAAATTTTAAAATCTTGCTAATTACTTACAAAGCACTAAATGGCTTAGCTCCCCAGTACCCGAGTGAGCTCTTAATGCATTATAGTCCTTCGCGTCTATTACGATCTCAGAATTCTGGCCAGTTGTTAATACCTAGAATATCAAAATCAACCGCAGGCGGTAGATCCTTTTCCTATTTGGCACCTAAACTCTGGAACAATCTTCCTAGCATTGTTCGTGAAGCAGACACACTCTGTCAGTTTAAATCTAGACTAAAAACGCATCTATTTAACCTGGCATACACATGACGCACTATAAACTTTTGTCTTCATATCCGTTAAAGGATTGTTAGGCTGTATAGATCAGGTCAGCCGGAACCGGGAACACTTCCTATAACACCAGATGTACTCGTTACATCTGAAGAAGAATGACGTCTACGCTAATTTTTTGTCTCTCTGCTTTTCCCGAGGTTTACCAATTAACATGATTGGCTGGATCCGGGCCGTGTCCGGGTCGGACGGGGAACCTGTGCCTGTGTGCGGCAGCAATGTGGCCCTGTGGTGTCGGCGGAGACAGTGTTAACTAGCTCATGCTTTGTGAAGACCTTACCGACTCATCAGCCAGTGGCACATATCCCAACAAACCGTCCCATACCGGCGTGATCAAAAAGATTTTAAACTAGATGGAACTAGATTAAATATTTTGACTGTTGCGATTCCAAATCGGTGTAATGACCTGTAACTCTGCCTGGGTATCGGACAAGTGTTCACTGTTGGCCAGAGGAGAACTGGCCCCCCGACTAAGCCTGGTTTCTCCCAAGGTTTTTTTCTCCATTTGTTGGAGTTTTGGTTCCTTACCGCTGTTGCCTTTGGCTTGCTTAAGTTGGGGACACTTGCTTGACATTCAGCAGTGTTTTTGATATGCCTGCATTGGTGTCGTTGTATGCGAACTGAGCTGAGCCGGACGATTACGTCACTGTTTTCTGCAGTGCTGATATACCTAAATTAACTAGACTAATAACTACTGATATTTGCAACGGTATGAATCAATAATATATAGAATAAGCTGCACAATGACACCATTTTCTTATTAATGTAAAGCTGCTTTGCCACAATTTGCATTCTAAAAAGCGCTATAAATAAGGATGACTTGACTTGACTATAGTATTTCATGATTGTGAACACATTGTGCACTCAAATGCCGTACACTATATAGGGATTAGTGAATAAGTGAAGGGTGAGTTGAACTGGTTTTGGACACACGTCACTTTTTGGGGTCCCCCTTGAAACATTTCCGTTGTGGTTTGTGCTATTTGCAGCGCGTTTTGTAAATGTAGCGCGTTTTTGTATATGCAGCACGTTTTTGTGTTTGCATGTGTTGTGAGGATTTGCAGCACATGTGTTGTCAAATTGATGATCACGTTTTTTTTATTTGCATGTGTTTTCTTATTTGCAGCGCTTTGAGCTCTCTTGGCCACCGTACAATCACGTTGTGTTGTGCTGGCAAATGAATGGAGTTTCCCTCGTGGCTGAAGTTTGAAGTTGAGGCGGCAAAGACTGTAGAGTCACTTAAACTTTGCAACAAAACTTAACTTCGAACACGATACTAAACAGAAAGAAAGAAGCTAAAGTAAATGAAAGGCTAGTGAGTGAGACGGGAGTAAATTGGATGGCTTGAATGAAACTGCTTGTCTGCACTTCATCGTCTGTTTCTTGGTCGTTGTCTCGACCTAATCTGAAACTTATTCTGAAACAAAAGAAAAACTAAAAGAAACTGAGTTCTAATTTTAATGTGCTGACTATTTAAACTGAGGTGTGTGTCCCACCTCTTTGAGGAGTTCTGACCATTGAGATACAGTCTTTTTTCCAGAGGTGGCTTTTCTCCTCCCCTGGTCATTTATGCCCTGTTATTAGGGGTGTGACGAGATCTCGCGAGACTAAAACGTGACAAGATTTCTCGTCGAGTTGAAAAGTTGTCTCGTCGTGCTATCAGTGTGGGGGTGAAATTATTATTCAAGATGCCCCCGCCACTTTCAAATCGTTTGTGTGGAAACATTTTGGTGCAAGAATAACACACAAGACACAACGCCTAAGAAAACTATGCCGTACACCTCGGCCAAGGTTGTACAGACTAGGGGCCGTTCACATACCGCTCGTTTTTTTTCCTGGCGCGCCTGTGCCGCGGCGAGATGAAAACATCTCAACTTTTCAGAATGTCTTGTCATGTGACAAGAACCAAGCGATGGTCGTGGAGAGCACAGTTCATGGTTGCATAGCAACGACAGACGCTAAAGAAGCGCGAGCTCCCGAATGCTTGCAGAAGAAGGAGGAAGCGACGCGGCCGCGCTTTACACGCTTTTTTAGGCGCGATATGTGAACGGCCCCTAAAGAGGCAGAAAGCATCGCTATAACTGCCGACGGTTGGACTTCTCGGTGTACGCAGAGCTATATAACAGTTACAGCCACACAATCAATAGTGACTGGGAAATGGTCAACTTTGTACTGCAGTTAAAGTGACACTTAAAGTGTAATTTGAATTTTTTATTTTTATGTTTATTTTATTTATATTGTTTATTTTATGTTCAATCTATAGAAAGAAGTTCAGTGAGATTTCTCATGTGAAATTATACAGGGCAGAAAACAATTGGTTGATTTTGTAGCAACATTTAGCAGTGTTTGCATGTTGTTTTACTGCAAATAATTCATTAAAATAGAAGTAAAATGACATGCATTACCAGTTGATTTCCAAATGCACCAACATTTTTGCATTTTATGATTTTCAGTTGAATAAAAGACTATTTTCCCTTCATACGTTTCATTATTGAGGATTTCTTAAAAATACTATAAAAATCTTGTCTCGTGAACCCAATCTCGTGTCTCGTCTCGTCTCGTGGGATAGTGGTCTCGTCACACCCCTACCTGTTATATTAACTTTCAGAGGGGTACTGTAATGATGAGTCAGCGGAGTGAAGATCCATTTGCAGTTTATTAAAATAGCTCAGTATCAAACAGGCGAAGGTCAATATACAGCAGTAAGAACAACGTAGGCAAACCAGAGACAGAAACAAGGACAGGCTAGAGTCAGGGCAGGCGGCAAACATACACAGTCCAGGTAACAGGCAGGGGTCAGCCAGGCAGCAAAGAATCAGAAATCGGTAACAGTCCAAGGTCAAACACAGAATAAACAATCCAGGGAATAATGCTCGGAGTTGATGACGGTTAAGATGATCAATACTTGCAATGAGGCACAGAATGAGACTGGCTTAAATAGCCAGGTAATGGCCGTCAGGTGGGGAAGTGATCAGTCCCAGGTATGAGGGCTTTTGGGAAATGAAGTCCGAATTGGTCTAATATTCTGGCGAGAGCTCCCTCTGCTGGTCCGGAGGACGCGAAGAGGGAGCCTCCTTTGTAACAGAGCCCCCACCCTGCGAGCGGCTCTTGACGCGAGAAGGCAAGCGCCTTCGGGGTCTTCCTCGAGGTCGCGGGGCCGGCCTTCCCGGATGCGTCCTATGGAACTCTTCAGTGGGTGGGGTCGAGGATATCAGTTGCATTGACCCAGGATCGCTCCTCAGGGTCATACCCCTCTCAGTCATCCAGGTATTGGAGAGTGTTGCGCCGGGAGTCGAGCAACTCTTGGACTCGATACGCCTCCTCGCCGTCGACTAGAATGGGTGGTGGGGGTTGTTCATCGGCTCCGCTCTCCCCTCGGACCAGCAGCGGGTTTTAACAGGGAAACATGGAAAGTGGGAGAGATACGGTAATGATTAGCTAATTGTAAATGGAAAGATACTGGAGTGATTTGTCTAATTTCGAATGGACCAACATACCTGGGACTGAGCTTGCGGCAAGGAAGTTTGAGACTGAGATCTCTAGTGGAGAGCCAAGCCCATTGACCTGGGGTGAATTCTGGACCGGCGCGTCGATGACGATTGGCCTGGGTTTCTTGTCTCCTAACGGCATGACACAAGTGAATATGTGCTCTGTTCCAGGTCTCCTCGCTACGTCGTAACCATTCTGTTACCAATTGGAGTTCTGAGGGTTCGCCAGACCACGGAAAGAGTGGAGGCTTGTAGCCACCACTTAAAGGGGGTGAGACCAGTGGAGGGTTTTTGCAGTGAATTTTGAGCGTATTCCGCCCACATAATGTACTTGCTCCATTCAGTTTGATTATCTTGACAGCATGATCGTAGGAAACGTGTGAGTTCTTGATTTAGACGTTCAGTCTGTCCGTTGGATTGTGGGTGATATCCGGATGTGAGGCTGATGTTGACATTAAGCAGCTTAAAGAAACTGGACCAGACTCGGGATGTGAACTGGGGACCTCTGTCTGACACGATGTCTTCAGGTAAACCATAGAAACTAAATACTTGATCGCATAATGCCTTGGCAGTTTAAAAGGCAGAGGGAAGTTTGGGTAACGGAATAATTCGACATGCCTTGGAGAATCTATCAACTATGGTTAGAATGGTGGTGTTGCCCTGGGAGTTAGGGAGGTCTGTGACGAAATCGTCAGCAATGTGGGACCATGGGCGCTGAGGTATGGGCAGTGGTTGTAGTAAACCGGCAGGTAATTCTCGGGGGGACTTAGATGTGTTGCAAATGTTACACTTCTTAACGAAGGTGGTAGTATCAGTGCACATGGAAGGCCACCAGAAGCGGATCGTGAGGAGATGGTGGGTGGTAGTAATTCCCGGATGACCTGAACTGGGATTGGTATGGACTTGACGTAGGAGCTTCTCTCGGAGGTGTTCGGGTACGAAGGTTAGATTGGCTGGACAGTTTTTTGGTGGTGGGTTCTGAGCATTGGACTGATTGATTTCCGTCATTATGTCCCACTGAACAAGAGCCACTAGCATGGTTTCAGGGAGGATGTTTTCATTATGGTTGATTTGTGATGGGTTCTCGGATTGTCTGGAGAGGGCATCAGCTTTAGCATTCTTGGTGCCGGGTCTGTAAGTTACTACGAAATTGAAACGAGTGAAGAAAAGTGCCCATCTTGCCTGTCGAGGATTCAGCCTTTTGGCAGAACGGAGATATTCGAGGTTTTTGTGGTCGGTGATGATGGTGAATTGATGTTTAGCCCCTTCGAGCCAGTGACGCCATTCCTCCAGAGCGGCTTTCATGGCTAGGAGTTCTCTATTACTGATGTCGTAATTCCCCTCTGCTGGGGATAGTTTTCTGGAGTAAAAAGCACATGGAAACATTTTAGATGGGGAACCGTGACGTTGAGAGAGTATAGCGCCGATACCTGTGTTTGAAGCATCTACTTCCACGATGAATGGTAAGTGAGGGTCCGGGTGATGGACAATAGGAGCTGAAGTGAAGCGTGTCTTGAGATCCAGAAAGGCTTGTTGAGCTTCCGTGCTCCACTTGAGGCGAGACGTGGCTCGCTTGGTCAGGGCTGTCAGAGGGGCGGCGACTGTGCTGTAGTTTCGGATGAAACGTCTGTAAAAGTTAACGAAGCCCAGAAACCGTTGTAGTTCTTTGAGGGTGTGTGGTTGTGGCCAATCCAGCACGGCCTTCACTTTATGCTCATCCATAGCTACTCCTTCACGACTGATTATGTAGCCCAGGAAGGCTGTCGAGGTGCAATGAAACTCGCATTTTTCGGCTTTGGCATAGAGCTGAAATTGAATTAGACGTCGGAGAACAGACCTTACATGTTCCACATGTTCTTCCAAGGAATTTGAATAAATGAGAATGTCATCAATGTATACTATGACCTACTCGAGCATGTCCTGGAACACGTCATTAATAAAGGACTGGAAAACGGACGGACTGTTGGACAGGCCGAACGGCATAACCAAATATTCATAGTGCCCAAATGAGGTGGAAAAGGCCGTTTTCCATTCATCCCCCTCTCTAATGCGAATCAAATTGTAGGCACTGCGTAAATCCAACTTAGTGAAATACTTGGCCTGTCTGAGCTGTTCAAGGGCCGAGGGGACCAACAGGAGAGGATACCTGAATTTAATGGTAATGTCATTCAGACCGCGATAATCAATGCAGGGTCTTAACCCACCGTCCTTCTTTTTAACAAAGAAAAAGCCAGCTGAGGCAGGGGAGGCAGAGGGACGAATAAATCCCTTGGCCAGTTCTTCCTCTATATATTTTTTCATGGCGTCAGATTCAGGTTGTGACAAGGGGAATATTCGCCCCTTAGGGGGTGTCGTACCTGGTAAGAGTTCAATGGCACAATCGCTATGTCGGTGTGGAGGTAGTTGGGATGCTTTGGTTTTACTGAACGCCTCAGTCAAGTCAGCATACTCCGGTGGAAGTTTTTTGAATAGGTTCTTCAGTGATTGTAACTGCCTGTAATGATAGTGGATGAACCTGAGTTAAACATTGATCATAGCATGCAGGATCCCATTGTAGGATTTGTTCCTCCTTCCAAGAGATGTGTAGATTATGAAGGCGAAGCCAGGTTAAGCCTAGGATGAGAGGTTTATGGGGTGAGTGAATTACATAAAATCTGATAAGTTCATGGTGCAGAATTCCAACGTTCATTTTTATCTCCTCAGTGATTTGTGTGATGCTTCCTTTTCCCAGAGGGCGCCCGTCTAATGCTTCCACTGTCAGGAGAGAATCACATGAGGATAATGTGAATTTATGAAGTTTAGCAAACTCGTAGGACATAAAATTCCCCGCAGCTCCCGAGTCCAAGAGAGCATGTGTAGTCACAGTTTTCTCTCTGGTGTTAAGTGTCAAGGGTATTGTAATGCATGAAGAGGAGGAATTGAAACTCACCGATCTGGTAGTAGAAGAGGTGGTGGGTCGAATGGGACATGATTTCAAATGGCTAGACTGGCCACAATACATGCATAAAGTGTTGTCTGATATGGCGTTCATGCTCAGCCGAAGTTAGACGAGTGCACCCGACCTCCATTGGTTCGGTATCGAGAGATTGCGTTTCTGACAAAGTGTTTCTGAAGGGTTGGCGTGAGCAAATTAAATGATCAATTTGGATAGACAGTTCAATGAAATCATTCAGTGAGCGACCTTCGTCGCAGCACGCTAGTTCGGCCCGAAGTTCCAGACTTAACCCCTTCCTGTACAGTAATTTCAAAGTGTCCTCCACCCAGTTTGTTTGAGCAGCGAGAGTTCGGAAATTTAAAGCATACTCAGCAGCAGATTCTTAATTTTGACACAGCATAAGTAGTTGGTCTCCCGCACTCTTACCTCCAGAAGGGTGATCGAAGACTTCACGGAATCGTTTGAGGAACAAGGTAAATGTAGGAAATGGAGGTTTATCATCTTTCCACACCGCCGTAGCCCAGTCGAGCGCTTTACCGGTGAGAAGTGAACAAACGAATGAAATCCGACTGGAATCCGTGGGGTAAAGGTTGGGTTGTTGATTCACGAACAATGAACACTGTAATAGAAATCCCTTACACTTAATTGGGTTACCGTCAAACTTTTCGGGGAAAGCCAGGCGTGGGTTCACGTTGCTAGTAGTATTTTCATGGACGGGCACTGCAGTACCGGTAGAACTGTCGGCAGGAGTGAGTCGAAATCCTTGTAGAGTTTTGACCAGTTCTTCTGTGAGTGTGGTGAGCCGATTGAGTTGGTGGTGATGCAGGGTTAACTGTTGAGCTTGTGCAGATAACTCCGTAGAAAGTTGAGCTAGGACTGCTGGATCGTTGTTTGACGAAGTATTCTGTAATGATGAGTCAGCGGAGTGAAGATCCATTTGCAGTTTATTAAAATAGCTCAGTATCAAACAGGCGAAGGTCAGTATACAGCAGTAAGAACAATGTCGGCAAACCAGAGACATAAACAAGGACAGGCTAGAGTCAGGGCAGGCGGCAAAGAATCAGAAATCGATAACAGTCCAAGGCCAAACAGTGGGTAGTCGTGGCCTAGTGGTGAGGGAGTCGGGCTTGTAATCTGAAGGTTGCAGGTTTGATTCCCATGCCGGCAGGAATTGAAAGTGGGGATTGTGAATAAACAGCACTCTCTCCACCTTCGATACCATGAATTCCTACCATCCAATAACCAATAATAACCATCCTCAATTCCTACAAGGGATTTTAAAGGCGATTTTCTCAATATTTAGATATTTTTGCACCCTCAGATTCCAGATTTTCAAATGGTTGTGTCCCTATCCTAACGAACCATAAAGCAATGGAATGCTTATTTTACTATTACAACTTACGGATGATGTATAGATCTCAATTTAAAAAAATTAACCCTTATGACCCTTTTGTGGTCCAGGGTCACAAATCATAGATCAACTGATTGCATTTATGAACTTACCATTTTCCGTAAGTTCATATAAGCCACTAACAGCAACAACAACCGCAACATAGAGGGGTTTGCCATACAGATGTTGTCTTATTTACAACGTGACATTGTGCAGCTTCCACGTGCTAGACTCCTGCATCTTCCGAGGCAGCGCACTTTATTGATGAACAGAAATTGTAGTTTGCAAATTCCTCCATCAATACAAGCACTCTTCCAACAAGCTGATGATCTTAACTAGATGAGATAAATAAAGGAGACATAATCAATGCACCAGTGGTTTTCAAACCTGGGTCCAAAGGGACCCACCACTGCACATTTTGTATAAGATCTATAGATGGGATGGACAACTCTGGTCCTGGAGTGACACTATTCTGCAGAGTTTAGCTCCATCCTTGATCTGATGGCTCAGTGAGGCCTCTATTGCCAGCAATGTCACCAAACCTCTCAAGATCCAGAAAGGTACTCAAAATTTAAAGCAGTTCATGTGAATACAGTGGTTCTACCTTAATATTATAAAGCGAAGGGAATACTTTTTTGCTAACCCTAACCCTCAAGTGGAGAAGTTCAAGTATCTTGGGGTTTTGTTCACGAGTGAGGGAAGGAAGGAGCGTGAGGTTGACAGATGGATTGGTGCAGCTTCTGCAGTATTGCGGTCGATGTACTGGTCTGTCGTGGTGAAGAAGGAGCTGAGCTGCAAGGCGAAGCTCTCGATTTACCGGTCAATCTACGTTCCTACTCTCACCTATGGTCACAAGCTTTGGGTCATGACCGAAAGAATGAGATCCCGGATACAGGCGGCCGAAATGAGCTTTCTCCGCAGGGTGGCAGTGCGCTCCCTTAGAGATAGGGTGAGGAGCTCGGTCACTCGGGAGGAGCTCAAAGTAGATCCGTTGCTCCTTCACATCGAGAGGAGTCAGCTGAGGTGGCTCGGGCATCTGTTTCGGATGCCTCCTGGACGTCTCCCTAGGGAGGTGTTCCGGGCATGTCCCACCGGGAGAAGGCCCCGGGGAAGACCTAGGACACGCTGGAGAGACTGCGTCTCTCGGCTGGCCTGGGAACGCCTCGGTGTCCCCCCGGAAGAGCTGGAGGAAGTGTCTGGGGAGAGGGAAGTCTGGGAATCTCTGTTCAGACTGCTGCCCCCGCGACCCGGCCCCGGATAAGTGGTAGAAAATTAATGAATGAATGAACACATAAACCACTGTAGAATCACTGTACTCACATGAACTGTTTTAAGTATTTTTTGAGTACCTCTCTGGATCTTGAGAGGTTCGGTGACATTGGTAGCAATAGAGGCCTCACTAAGCCATCAGATTTCATCAAAAATATCTTGCTTTGTGTTCCGACATGTTGTTGTGCACATACATGTTGTTGGTTTTGATGCTTTAAATGTCTAAATTGTTTTGTCTATTTTTGCCCTAGATCTCATGACACTGAAGGAGGAGAGTCATGAACTAAATGAAAGGGAAGAGAAAGAACATTATGATTTCCTGACTGGAGAAAGATCGACACAAGCTTCCTCACAGAAAAGAGCTCAAAGGACAGGAACTAAAAGTTATTACACCTGCCAACAGTGTGAAAAGGGTTTCAGTCAAAAAGGAAAACTTGAAATCCACATGAGAATTCATACTGGAAAGAAACCATTTACTTGCCAACAATGTGGAGAGAGTTTCACACTTAAAAGAAGTCTTATAGCCCATATGAGAATTCACACTGGAGAAAAGCCTTTTACCTGCCAACTATGTGGACAGAGTTTCAGTCAAAAAGTACACCTTATATCCCACATGAGAATTCACACAGGAGAAAAGCCTTACACCTGCCAACAATGTGGACAGAGTTTCAGTCATAAAGTACACCTTATAGCTCACATGAGAATTCACACTGGAGAGAGCCCATTCACCTGCCAACAGTGTGGAAAGAGTTTCAATGGAAAACAAAAACTTAAAATCCACATGAGAATTCACACTGGAGAAAAGCCTTACACCTGCCAAGAGTGTGGAAGGAGTTTCACTCAAAAAGGAAACCTTACAGCTCACAGGAGAACTCACACTGGAGAAAAGCCTTACATCTGCTCTCTGTGCGGGAAAGGCTTTGCACGAGAATGCAGCCTTAGGGAACATGTGCATATTCACACTGGAGATAAGCCATTTACATGTGATCAGTGTGGAACGAGTTTTAGATGTAAAAGTAACCTTAGGTGCCACATGAGGAAAGAGCACAGGTGTAAAGAAAACCACACTTGAGTAAATGTACAGATACCTTACAGCAAACATGACTCCATTACAAGTTACCAATTCCAGTATGACTTAAGTAATGGTCTTGGAGTATCTGATTTTAACTGTACTTAAGTATTTTACTCGTGCTGAATGTAGGCTCAAAGATGTACTAGTCCTCGACACCTGAGAGAAATGCCATTGAAAATAAACAATTGATTGCCATCCAGCCAATCACGCTAATTGGTAAACCTCGGGATAAGCAGAGAGACAAAAATTAGCGTAGACGCCATTCTTCTTCTGATGTAACGAGTACATCCGGTGTTATAGGAAGTGTTCCCAGTTCCGGCTGACCTGATCTATGCAGCCTAACAATCCTTTAACGGATATGAAGACAAAAGTTTATAGTGCATCATGTGAATGCCAGGTTAAATAGATGCTATTTTAGTCTAGATTTAAACTGACAGAGTGTGTCTGCTTCCCGAACAATGCTAGGAAGATTGTTCCAGAGTTTAGGTGCCAAATAGAAAAAGGATCTACCGCCTGCGGTTGATTTTGATATTCTAGGTATTAACAACTGGCCAGAATTCTGAGATCGTAATAGACGCGAAGGACTATAATGCATTAAGAGCTCACTCGGGTACTGGGGAGCTAAGCCATTTAGTGCTTTGTAAGTAATTAGCAAGATTTTAAAATTTATATGATGTTTAATAGGGAGCCAGTGCAGTTTTGACAGAACCAGGCTAATATGTTCATACTTCCTGGTTCTAGTAAGGACTCTAGCTGCTGCGTTTTGGACCAGCTGTAATTTGTTTATCACACGAGCAGGGCAACCACCCAGTAGAGCGTTACAGTAATCTAGTCTCGAGGTCATAAACGCATGAACGTTTACGCAATTTAGATATATTTTTAAGATGGAAGAATGCTTTTACATATGCTAAAGTTTTACATATGCTAGAAATGTGGCTTTCAAATGAAAGATTTGCACACCCACACTGCAAAAAAGGCTCTTCTTAAATAGAGCAAAATGCACTTAAATCTAGTTAAAGTGTATCAAAATCAAGCAAAAAAATCTGCCAATGGGGTAAGCAAAACCGACTTGGTAAGAATTCTTGAAAGTAGCATAAATAACTAGCCGATAATAAATGCTACTGGATCTTAAAACTAGATACAAATTCTTAAATCCAGACTTTTTAGCTTTTTATAAGAATTGAATAATAAATAAGTTAGTGAAAACTGAATATTTGAACTTAAATCTAGTTGCTAAAAATACTATTTGGTCTTAAAACTAGATATACATGCTTAAAAACGCAGCAGTTTTGTCTTTTTAGAAGCACTGAAAAATAATAATTTTAGGAAAAAATTGCATTAAAACTAGATTATTTAACCTTAAATCCAGCTTATTTCATTTTTTTTAAGGTCACACAAAAACCTAAAATGAGATGAAAATTCTCAAAATAAACATACGCCTTACCTCCCCACACTTTAAATTTGGAGAATGTCGGTAGCCAGATGGAAGCCATCGAAAAAACACTGAAAGTCAATGGCTAGCATCAACTGTTGCCAACATTCTCCAAAATATCTTCTGTAGTCAACAGAACAAATTAACTCAAACAAGTTTGAAACAACATAAGGGTGAGTAAATGAGGACAATTTTCATTTTTTGGTCAACTATGCCTTTAATGTATGGCAGATTCACAAAACATTTTCCTCTTAAACAACTGAGGTATAGCAAAACAGGATGAACCAAAACCAAACATACATCCAAACATATACATCCTAAGCCAAGATTGACTAACTAAAAAAACTTTCTTAAAAAACAAAAAGAAACACTGGCACAGAACAACACTGTAACCTCACACAGTAGTCTCGTAATTACAAAAAAACTAACAGCACTAATCGAGTGCAAATGGAAAAAAACAAAACACTGCAGCTGTCTCACAGCCTTAGACATATTACGGTTTGTTGTTAATCAATAAACATTCTCCATTCTTGAATGGCCTTTTTGTATGAGGGGGTTGCATCCTGCTCATGGATGGCATCTCTCAGAACTTGAGTTTGAAACACAGACAAGAGTGTTGCAAGACACTTTGGATATGTGAGATGGAATGCATAATAATAGGCCAGGAGGTATAGAGGCCCCTCGTGGAGCAAGTCTTTGTCAAATGTTAAAACTGGGGTTGTACCTACAATCACCATGCAGTTCTCCTCACCAACCAGCAAGACAGGAGTGTAAAATGCACGCCTGTGGATGTAGGTATCTGGATCCTCTGAAGGCTAGAAAACCAAATATAAAAAAATACAGAATTTAGATTACACACTCAGCAAAAATCAAAATAAGATCTGGGTCACCATTCACTTTTATAGAATTTTATTCCTACAATGGAAGTGAATGCTGACCCAGATCTGTTGGATTATGAACATTGTTTAAAACTCACCGTCAGAATGTGAAAAAGAGCCTCACTGATTAGGACCTGTTTCTTCGGTGCTGTAGAGCCAGATGGGAAGAGCAGCGGCAGGGCAGTAAAAACAGCAATGGCATGTTCAACTAGTTAAGGGAATAAAAAAAAAAAAGATTTATATCAGTATCAGGTAGTAGGTCTGTGGGTATAATCTGTACCAATAGTTTCAGATCCTGGAGACCCACTCCTCTGGACATTTTGTTTTTAGCTCCAACCTTGATCAAACTCACCAGCCAGTAGATTTCTAGTAGGACCTGAAACAATGATTAGCTTGTTCAGGTGTGTTTGATTAGGATTGGAGCTGAACTGGACCTTGAGGACCAGAGTTGAGAACCCTAGAATTAAATAAAGCTTTACCTCCATTTAATGTCCTTGGAGGCTTCATGACCTTCTTCATAACGCCATGAAACTGAACCTTGGAGTAGAAGTTCTCCCACCTGCCCTTCACCTCAGAAATGTATTGGCAATTGTCTGGGTCAATGATTCTTCGCAGTTCATCCATTGCCTGAAAGAATTATATATTTAGTATAAAAAACAAACTTTTTTTGTTTGCAGTTAGGCAGAGGATATGGGATATTTGTCAGTATTTGTCATTATATATCTGTCTGAAGTATGCTTCTGTGTACCCACATGCTCCAGTTCTTTGAAGCAGGGGTATGCTTGCAAAATTTTTGTTGGTTTATCTTGGTCCTTCAAAACATTCGAGTCAATGAAATTTGTTCTGGACTGGATCTCCAGGTCTAATAGATGAGTTACAGCAGCTTTGTTTGGCTTCTTTGCTTTGTACAATTCTTGCAAAGTCCTGTAATGTCTTGCCTGGGTTTTCTGGCTGTCAAGGCTGTTGTCTGGACCATCAGCTACAATTTAGCCATACAATATAATTACTGAACAAGACACACAAAATCAACAATTCGAGAATGTATTCTACATAAAAATAAGGAAGAATTAGGTGTACATATATTACCAAACATTGTTATTTACTAAATACACTAATACATTTTAAAGTAAGGTGGCTAGAAATGCCAGTACTTCCTGGGGACACGTTCTGCACAGGATTTCTAAGTTGCCTAAAATAACCAGGTGTTGGTTGTTTACACTGCACCTATCGCAAACAACCAACACCTGGTTATTTTAGGCAACTTAGAAATCCTGTGCAGAACGTGTCCCCAGGAAGTACTGGCACGTCTAGCCACCTTACTTTAAAGGAAATTTTAATGTACTTACATGCTTCATCGATGCTGTCATTTTCTTGCCGTGGGGTGCTTGATCGGATTGAAGGCGGTGACAGACTGACCGTTGATGCACTGGAATCAGCGTCATAGTCACTCGCCACTGCAGCAGAAGGTTCTCTGTCCGGACGTGCTCTTTTGGAAGGAGGCTGTTTGGCCTTCACGGGACTTCGGATATTTGAAAGCCGTTTCAGGAGCTTTTTGGCAACCGTGTCCTGTACAACAGAAAAAAAGCATCAATGAATAATTCTGAACGAATGTCAGCAGCAAAACAATGTTTTTTTTTGTTTTTTTTTAAATAATTCATTAAATGATGTCCCTCACCCACTCATGTCCAGATCCAGTTGACTTCTCTTTTATCATAGGGTAGTATTCCACTAAACGTTTTGCCATGGCAATAACTTCATATTTAGTGGGATATTTGTAGTCATCTGAAGACGCTCTTGCAATTGATATCATGTTTGTCATGGTATTTCGGATGAGCCGGCAGAACAGCTCCTTCGATAAGGTGACGTCACCCTCTTTTCCAAGACGCTGCTGTTCAAAGTATGTGCGTCTCGTGTTGTAGTTCACTGTCAGTGAAGAGAACATATTCTGGGCTGGGTAACTTTAAAAACTTTGAAGTGCTGGGGTCATCTGTCAGTATGTTCGTCATCTGCTGATGAACCTTGGACTTCAACAGGAATGGTGTGTCCCTAAAATACAAATATATACATTAATCAAATCAGATAAAGTCATTTATCATTTTATGCAGATTGTCTAACATGTATATATGTTATTCTGCAACCACACCAACTTACATATAAATTATCTGTACTGAAATTATGCCCACTAACAGGTTAAAAATATCCAAAATAAGTATTTTAAGTTAATTACCTGTTCTTCCTTATGAGTCAAAAACCAAATGGCTTTGCGCCGCAGGAAGTGCTCAGGACCAGGAAAGAGATCTCGGATATCCTCCAGTGAGAGAGTTGGTAAAACGTCTTCTCCAATGGTAGCAGCTTAGAACACATGAAAATACATTAATCAGTGTAATTCAGGTATACTTTGTGCACCGAAGACTTCAGATATTGAAAAAAATGTACATCCATGTCAATATAGCGAATTAAAATAGTTTATCAAAAAAATATATAATATGATTAATAAATACAATAGAAATATTGATCATTCTTAGTTCATGATGACTAATGAACTTTATTGTTAAGTTTTTTGGGCCTACTATTAGGCTTACAACTATGAAATGGCTGAGTGTAATGAAACAAACAGTCAAGTCATCTTTATTTATATAGCGCTTTTTACAATGCAAATTGTGGCAAAGCAGCTTTACATTAATAAGAAAATGGTGTCATTGTGCAGCTTATTCTATATATTATTGATTGATTCCGTTGAAAATATCAGTAGTTATTAGTCTAGTTAATTTATGTATATCAGCACTGCAGAAAACAGTGACGTAATCGTCCGGCTCAGCTCAGTTTGTATACAACGGCGCCAATGCAGGCATATCAAAAACACTGCTGAATATCAAGCAAGTGTCCCCAACTTAAGCAAGCCAAAGGCAACAGGATAAAAGATCCTTAACACTTCACAAAGTTCTTTTTGTAAGCATCAGTAAAAACAGTAGGTATTATGAAAAAGCAATAACGACTTATAATGCATTTAATAACACTGGCTGATGGCAGTAAAACGGTTCATTTTTTTGTTCATTATCAAAGAATAAGTTGCTCATGTTTTACTATACCTTGGGAAACATTAATCCAAAGTACAGGTCCAAATTAGCTTCAATCCGCCTTCTTGCCATTGCGAAGAAAAGTGATCTCTCAGAATGTGGAGTCGATGCCATATTGGCAAGTCTGCATGAGGACTTGGTAAAGCTTTATAATGGCGTGAAAATGAATCTTGCGAGTGGTGAACATGAAATATATGGAGCAGTGGTTTCCATATGTGGAGATACGTTAGCTCAACATGAGCTGTGTGGATTTAAAGAGGGTGTGGGCTTTGCTTATAGTAAATGCAGACATTGTGAATGTTCTTTTGAAGACTTGCAAATGTATTTCAATGAAGAGAACTTTGAGCAAAGAACACAGGAAAGACATATTCGACAGTGCAGTAACATTGAGAAAGCCAGCACTGAGTTTCTCAGGAACAGCCTTAAAACTACATATGGAATAAACCGAAGGAGCAAAGTAATGGATTTCCCTGCCTTCAATTTAATCCAACAAACACCTCAAGATATAATGCACGTAATTCTTGAGGGCCTTGCTCCCTTGGAACTTAAGTGCATGTTGAAACAATTGGTTCTTTCTGGACAACTGGAGCTAGATGCTTTCAATGCTGATATCATTGGCTTCCCATACTCTCCACAAGATACTAGAGATAGGCCTAGCCCTATTGCATACAGTACATTAGCTTCCAATGACAATAAACTGAAGCAGTCCTCTGGTCAAATGCTTGTTTTGCTCAAAATATTGCCATTTCTGTTGGATGTAATTAAAGGTAGCGCATATTTTTCTTTCGTTCTTGAACTTCTGGAGATCGTTCAGATATTGTTTTCGCCTGTTATACATCTTGAGACTATTGACAAGTTGAAAGTACTTATTGAACAGCATCTTAAGCATTTTAAGGACCTTTTCTCTGATTACAACATTACACCTAAAAAACATTACTTGATTCATGTTCCATCCCAGATTAAACTGTTGGGACCAATGCTCCGTCACATGTGCATGCGATTTGAATCCAAACATTGTTTTTTTTTTTTTTTTAAATGGGTTTCAAAAGTAAATTTTAAAAATGTCTGCAAGTCCTTGATTAAGCATAATCAAATGTTTGAATGCTGTCAGAATGTGAACAGTTCTAACCACCTACTAGTGAATGTGTGTTGGGACCAGTATCAGAAGTAACAAATATGCCCTATTTAAAAAGAAAAGTAAAGGACTACTTTGGAGTTCATCAGATAAACCATGCAGTGTCTGTTAAGTGGATTACTTTGAATGGTAACAAATACATTTGTGAAAAAACACTACTTGTGTGTATGGCAAATTCTAGTAGCCTGCCTGAATTTGGACTTGTGAGGAGCATTTATGTCATAAATTCATCTTTGAGTGTCAGAGGTACAGTACTGTCTGTTTTGACAGAGACTACATGTCTTATAAAATTGAGGTTCCCAACCTGGCAGAGGGAACTGAACTCATAAATGCAGATGACCTTGTAGACTTCACATCGTATTACAGTTTCAGTCACAAGGACATGACATATGTCCCTATGAAATATTACCTTGGAGATGTGATCGAATTACATAAAGCTTCAAATGTGTGAGAAACTGTGTGTTCTATGAATTTGTGTTGACATGACAAATTTGTTTCTTCTATTTATCATTGTGATGTTAGGGTTACAAATTAAGCTCTGTCAGTAGCATAATGTTGATCAAACTGTTTTTTGAAGAAGAAAATAAAGTTATTTATTTTTGTGGTAATTCACGTTGTGCAACAAATGCTGCTGATTGAGCATAGCCTGTAATGAACCCAGAATATTCCTTGGGAGATATTTTAATACTCATGTTAAGTTAAGTGCTGCCTGTTTTGACAGGGAGAAATCTATTAGATGTGATTGTGCTACAGAAAATTCTGTAATGTTCAATAAGTTGTTGTTGGTACAACATTTGCAATATTTCTTTTATTTTCATACAAAATAAATCAGAATTAAACCACTTTTTAGCCAAGTGTTTTGTTCACACAAGCAATTTTTCTTAAAATGAATTTTCAGAGACTCAATCATTATAAAAACAAGAAAACAAAAATCCTTGCTCAAGGTTCTTGAAATTACAATTTTTAGGGGTAGTATCAGTCTTAAAATTAGCATAATCTAACTGAACATGCACCGATATTGGGCTTTATAGCTATCACTTGTTTCTAGTAAAATCTTGCTCAAAATGAGTTAACATTTACTTGCCTAGAACGAAGAAGATCAATTTTCTTAGATTAAGATTTATAGTCTAATGTGCAATGTATTTTATAAGACTATTTATCTTTAATGGCAAAAAAACAAGACATGTTTTCTAGAAATAAGCTTTTTTTTTTTAAACTTTCTTAGATTTCAGTTTTTGCAGTGCAGGTTCCTAACTGACGAAGACGACTTAACAGAGCAGCCATCAAGTGTTAGACCGTATTCTGGGTTATTATGTGCTGAAGTTTTTGGTCCAATAATTAGAATCTCTGTTACAAACAACATAATTCTACCCACTTTAACCTCGGCGCAAAGAGAAGCATTAGATAAATCCCTATCAGAAATTGAATATAAACAGGCTGTTGAATCATAATCAAATAATAAAGCTCCAGGCTTAGATGGATACACTTTTGGTCAACTATATCACCGCTTTTCATGCAAATGACAGGATAAATTAAAAACACGTCGCCCATTCCAGCTCATATGAATACAAGTACAACTCAAACCAAAAAAAGACCCGACTCAATGTTCTAGTCATCGCCCATTATCTCTTAACAATACAGATTTAAAAATAATAAGAAAAGCTTTGGTCAATCGTCTGGAATCATTAAAGGGCGGCAATCATCAAACAATAGCATTGTGTTGCATTAAGAGGAACCCAGGGCCAACCGCGCCAGAATATGACCTCACAAGGGGTCTGAAGATCAGTAGTGATAGCCTGGTACATGTGTCACTTTGATTTATGACCCTATGATTGATGAGTTGACAGGTGTGACATTTGACCTTTGCCATATCCGGGCTGTGTGTTTTTATGACCAACAGCTGTGACCATATGTTGTACCGTTTCCGGCCAGTCTGTGTTTTATGACGGCATGTGTTTTTGTAAACAGGAAGGGTTAGGGTGTGTGGGGGGTGTTTATTGGGGGTGTGAATTGATGATTGGTGTTTTCACGCTATTAGGTCGTTGAATTTCTGAGCAGAAGAATTTCTGTCAGGGGTGTGTTTTCAGCAACAATCGCAATGTCTGTGAATGAAACAAAGCAAAATGAGTTTTAATAAATAAGAAGTACTGATGATACATAATGTAGATAAAACAGAATTAAACAATGCAAATAAGTTTAATAAATAAGAATGTGAAATAAAAACAGAATTAAAACATCGCATATAATGTTTTATATGTAATCAGATCAAATTAAAACGATGCTTATGTTTAATAAATAAGAAATACTGATGGTACATAAAGCATATAAAATTAAAACAAAGAATTAAACAATTGCTATAAGTATTTATATGTAATAAATAAGAATGTGAAGTAAGATAAAAACATATAAAAATAAAACAAAGAATTAAACAATTCCTATAAGTATTTATATGTAATAGGAATAAACAATGCAAATAAGTTTAATAAATAAGAATGTGAAATAAGATAAAAACAAGGCATATGTTTTAAAAAATAAGAAATACCGATGGTATATAAAGCATATAAAATTAAAACAAAGAATTAAACAATTGTTAATGTGTAATAGGATTAAACAATGGAAATGAGTATAGCTCGATAATAATATTTTCTTAGAGCTGTTGTAAAGCCAAAACAATCTCTGTCCATTAACCAGTTATCACTGTGAACATATTTCGAAACAATCTGTATTGTGAAAATCACTATATAAATGAATGGATTTATATAGAAAGTATATATGAAGATTTAAGAGAACTTTTACTTTAAGAGATTACGGCTTAAGAAACTCTGATGGTAAATAAAGTAGATGAAATAGCATTAAACAAATCACATAGTGTTTATATGAAATAAAATTAAATAAAGCATATGAAATAGTGTTTTCCAGTTCGAAGCAGACAAGTAAATTGGTAATGTCACTTTGTGGAAAAGACTAAGAGTCTGTGCACATACACATTCAAACACGCAAAGCTATAGACTAAACACATAAATGAACGGTAAGAACAGGGTTGGGGAGTAACGAAATACAAGTAACTTAGTCACGTATTTAAAACAAAATTTGAGAAACTGTATTTCATTACAGTTACATTTTAAATGGGTGGTAATCAGATTACAGTTACATCTGAAAAGTGTTTTAGATTACCAAAGTGATTACTTTGAGTTTTAATGTCATTTATTTCATTTAAACATTAATATAAACTGTGACTGGAAATTAATGTAAAACGTAATTGGTGATTCTCCGACTCTGGCAGTCTGAAAAATCATCCTAAGCTACATTTCTACTCGTAAGTTTCACAACCCTTGCAGAGCATGCAACATTAGAATAATTTTAGCAAAAAGGGGTCATAAAAATTGCATGTTATTATTCAACACTTTTACATACCAGATGTTTATAAGACAAAATGTCTTAACCTTCCTGTGATGGTCTACGACTAGTTTCACGTTTTAGATTTGTGAGTCCATGTAATTGTTAAAAAAAACAAAACCATTTTATCTCACAATTCTAACTTTATAAAGCATAATTGTGAGACGATAACCCACATTTACTTTTTTTTGTTACAAGCTTATAAGTATTCCAAAGTATTCTAAAGTACTCAGATTAACTTACAAAACTTGGGTAATCTAACGAAATATGTTACAAATTACTTTTAAAAGCATGTATTTTGTAATCTGTAGTGAAATACATTTGATACAATACAGCCCTGGGTAAGAATACATTAAAGGTCATCGGTTTTCAGTTGGAAAGGTCTCATTTAAACGGCTCCCTAAGTTTCTACAACGGAAGTGATTCAATCAAAGACCTACTTTAGCTTGATAATAATATTTTCTTAGAGCTGTTGTAAAGCCAAAACAATCTCTGTCCATTAACCAGTTATCACTGTGAAGCTGCTTTGAAACAATCTGTATTGTGAAAATCACTATATAAATGAATGGATTTATATAGAAAGTATATTTGAAGATTTAAGAGATCTTTTACTTTAAGAGATTCTATCTTAAGAAACATTGATGAAGTAGGTAAAATTGAATTAAACAAAGCATATGAAATTATGTGAAATAAGATGAAAATAAGATAAGATTTAAGAGTTCTTACCTGATTTGAGTTCCATGAAGTCCAGCAGCTAAACTGAAATGAGCTTCTTTCCAGCTTTGCTGGGGGCGGTTCAATCCCTGTCTGAGGATGTGATTGGTTTGAAATGTGTCAAATAATTCAAAGTGAGTCAGGATAGATGTAATAAAGTTTTATTATTGAGTGATCAAAGCTAAGAATCATCCTTCCTTCCTTCCTGGACAACTGTCCCCCACCCTGTCTTTCTGGGAGACCCAAAAATGACACCTCATGTCTGACACCTTCTGAAGATCAGAGCCTTACGGAGAAAATTGTGCAAATGTTTTATACTGTAGCAGCAACAACAAAAGTTTTTAGAGAAATCTTTTAAACCATTTTTAATAAATCTCTTTGAAATCTCTTATTCTGTTATTTAATAGTAATAAGTTAATAGTGATGAGTAAATGACTCAATACTTTTTGATTTATCTTCAGATGGTTTACATAGAGATATAGTGAAGCTGAATATAATATTCACTACTCGATTATATGAATTGTAGGTTTACCTAAAAGTAGATGACAGAGCATGTAATCGACAAATTGATCAATAAACAGGGATCAAACATTTTTATGTACTAGTGAGTCAAAGTCATAGTTGGTAAAGTTTTAATTAGTTGATAAAGAGGTAATTCCGCTGGTGAAGTGTTAAAACCTATGTGAATATAATATATAAATATGGTAAAAACTCTATTTTCTTTTTCCCTATTGCAGTACATGAATTACAAGTTTACCTAAATTACAAGACAGAGATCTTATCAAACATTTTAATCTTGCCGTTTTTTAATTGACTTGCGCACTAAAAGCTAACTGCACTTGTGGTTCATTTAGAAATCACTGCCATTTAAATTCCACATTAATTTCCCAGTGATCATGCGTGAAAACACTTATTTACTAATTGGTCACTTGGAAAACAAAAGAAATACACTATTTCTACCCTCTTGCATTTCTGTTTACAATGTAAATACATACCAAATTGATCGATTAGAAATCAAAACTCAGGGTTTTGAGAAACAATTTCACCCATGCATTTTATTTGTAAATATTTACTGAAAATACATATACGTTGTCACTTTTATTTCTGTAGTGCTTTATACAATACAATTTTTTTTTTTTTTTTTTTCAAATTCAAATTCTGCAGTAAATTCACTCAGTGTTGATTCAGTTCAGCTAATAACTAATTGTGCAACAATTGAGCATGCATACTGTATATACACGGTATTTGTGGACATACATGTACACTCCACTGCGCACTGAACAAGTAAAAGACACAATAGAGTAATGTTTTACATGGTTCACATCTGTATGTAGTTTAACGTTTTTATGACTAATCATTTGAGTTATGCATGTAGTTACTATACAAAACACAGTTAAGAGTTAAAACTGTTTTGAATGAAGTGTTTTCTTTTTGGAAGAGGTGTGTGAGTTTGAATTTCACTTCAAAATTCTAAGTAAAACAAATACACCCATCATTTTTGAATGCATTTAAATATTTGTGCATTTGTGCAAGGCTAAAGCGAGGCATGTTGTCCATCACCTTTAAACGACACTTTTGATGTTTTCTTTAATTAATTTAAAATAGCCTGATGAGCAGCATTATTTATTCAGGAGTGATCTGTAATGTATACAAGTTGTTTCCACATGAAAACTCTTTGGATGTGTTTGTGACAAACAGAAAACTTTTAAATGTATGATCAAACTTTTTCTTTTGACAAACCTACATTTTTGTAAATGACTTTTTACATATTCTCCACTAGATTTTAATCATACTATCAAGATTTCAGAAGACCGTTCACATTTTGTTTGTTGGACTTTGTCAACATTATAGGAATAAGTGAAAATTAAGAAATTAAGGGATAGTCTCTCTGTTTGAGAGTGTTTGACTAAATTTATACTTCTTTTAGACAACTTTCCATCATCGTGAAGAGTACGTCTTGCTGTTTTACACTTATTACTACTGAAAAATATCTAACATGTAGCACTGAAAGCTGCACATTCATAAAAGTTTGAGCTTGTTAAACAGTGCTCTTGTAAAGGTAATAGATACATTTCAAAATTGGCTTTATACTGTGTACACAATTCCCTATGTATTTTCTTGTTGGACTGAATATGTTTGAAGTGAAGACTCATGGGAGAGAGTGCATGATAATCTTTTAAATATAGGACAAACTAGCATTTCAAATTAATTTTCCTAACGTGTTTAAAGGCTGCAGAATCATTTCTTTCAACACCCTGCTTGACATTAAAGATTATAGTATGTTTTCAGCTATTATCCTCATATTATGCACATCCTCAGTTGTCCATTTTTGCTCTTCTGTCAGATTTGTTAGAGAAACTATGCCACTCTGTTGCGATGCAAACACCATAAAGAGCCATAAAGTTGCATGCTTAGGCTATACATAAAAATTAAACATAATCTTTATACAGATATCATGTTTGCACAAAAGTAAATTCAAGAGGTCAGTTCACAATGAAAGTGCGTAAGGCCTATAGAAATTAAACAAATTAAAGAGATGTATGAGCTGAGGATCTTATTTGGCCCCCGAACAAACAGCTAATGGAGTGTTCAAAGTGACACAATACACAGTTAGATATTCTCATACTTCATATGTGTGTAAATAGCTTGTAAAGAGCCAATGAGCTACAAAGAATACAGAAATCCGCTCTCCTAGTCTAATGCAAAAGTATATGTTCATTTGTAAATGCCATTTTTTCGCCAGTCAATGACACAGTTTACATTTTGTTTGTTTGATTTTGCACAGTGTGTAAAGACTCTCTGAGCGTAGTCAAACATGTTCATAGGAGCAGTCAAAAAATGATTTGTTGATGCTGTTCACTTTATTTAAACAACTTACTTCGATTCAACACCATAGTATCAGGTTTCTGGTTCAAATGTGATTGCTTCATTTTATATCGACTTGACTTAACTTGATATTTTCATGTTAAAATAACATGTTTTAATCAAATAAACCCAACCAGGAATCAATCAAACACGACTTTCACTTCCTAGCCTGCTTTGCAAAGGGGCTGAACTGGGAGAGTAAATGTTGAAATAAAGTGTTATTTTAAGCAGTTTTTGCAGGATGAGAAAATGGAGAAACTTTTTAATGTTTACTGTTCTATTATGTCGGTATTTAAAAGTCTCAGTTATGTTAATAGTTTTGGGGTTGCCATTGTGGTGAAGTGTTGAGCTTGTGCTTGGGTTGAAGACCTGCTTACAAAAATATAAGTCACTCTAATAATAAAGTAATCACTATGGTAGAATGGAGGTAAATCAAAAGATCAAACTGGAAGCATTAAATAAAGGATTATTTGTATAATTCAGTTTAAGTAAGAACTATTTATTTGATTTGAACTAAAACCATCCATTTCTTATTTTTTAAAACATATGCCTTGTTTTTATCTTATTTCACATTCTTATTTATTAAACTTATTTGAATTGTTTATTCCTATTACATATAAATACTTATAGGAATTGTTTAATTCTTTGTTTTATTTTTATATGTTTTTATCTTACTTCACATTCTTATTTATTACATATAAATACTTATAGCAATTGTTTAATTCTTTGTTTTAATTTTATATGCTTTATGTACCATCAGTATTTCTTATTTATTAAACATAAGCATCGTTTTAATTTGATCTGATTACATATAAAACATTATATGCGATGTTTTAATTCTGTTTTTATTTCACATTCTTATTTATTAAACTTATTTGCATTGTTTAATTCTGTTTTATCTACATTATGTATCATCAGTACTTCTTATTTATTAAAACTCATTTTGCTTTGTTTCATTCACAGACATTGCGATTGTTGCTGAAAACACACCCCTGACAGAAATTCTTCTGCTCAGAAATTCAACGACCTAATAGCGTGAAAACACCAATCATCAATTCACACCCCCAATAAACACCCCCCACACCCTAACCCTTCCTGTTTACAAAAACACATGCCGTCATAAAACACAGACTGGCCGGAAACGGTACAACATATGGTCACAGCTGTTGGTCATAAAAACACACAGCCCGGATATGGCAAAGGTCAAATGTCACACCTGTCAACTCATCAATCATAGGGTCATAAATCAAAGTGACACATGTACCAGGCTATCACTACTAAGATCTCATCTCGGTACCTAATGGCAGTCAGGCTACCTCTGGCGAACACATGGAGGGCTGTGCGGCCCCGCCAAAGAAATGCCACCCCACACCATTACTGACCCATCGCCAAACCGGTCATGCTGGAGGATGTTGCAGGCAGCAGAACGTTCTCCACGCGTCTCCAGACTCTGTCACGTCTGTCGCATGTGCTCAGTGTGAACCTGCTTTCATCTGTGAAGAGCACAGGGTGGCAGTGATTTTGCTAGTCTTGGTGTTCTCTGGCAAATGCCAAACGTCCTGCACTGTAAGCACAACCCCCACCTGTGGACGTCACACCCTCATATCATCCTCATGGAGTCTGTTTCTGACCGTTTGAGCAGACTCATGCACATTTGTGGCCTGCTGGAGGTAATTTTGCAGGGCACTGGCAGTGCTCCTCCTTGCTCAGAGGCGGAGGTAGCGGTCCTGCTGCTGGGTTGTTGCCCTCCTACGGCCTCCTCCACGTCTCCTGATGTACTGGCCTGTCTCCTGGTAGCGACTCCATGCTCTGGACACTACACTGACAGACACGGCAAACCTTCTTGCCACGGCTCGCATTGATGTGCCATCCTGGATGAGCTGCTCCACCTGAGCCTCTTGTGTGGTTGTAGACTCTGTCTCATGCTGCCACGAGATTGAAGGCACCGCCGCATTCAAAATATCAGCCAGGAAGCATAGGAACTGAGAATTGGTCTGTGGTCACCACCTGCACCTCCGTTAAAGGATTGTTAGGCTGCATAGATCAGGTCAGCCGGAACCGGTAACACTTCCTATAACACCGGATGTACTCGTTACATCTGAAGAAGAATGGCGTCTACGCTAATTTTTTGTCTCTCTGCTTATCCCGAGGTTTACCAATTAACGTGATTGGCTGGATCCGGGCCGTGTCCGGGTCGGACGGGGAACCTGTGCCTGTGTGCGGCAGCAATGTGGCCCTGTGGTGTCGGCGGAGACTGTGTTAACTAGCTCATCCTTTGTTAAGACCTTACCGACTCATCAGCCAGTGGCACATATCCCAACAAACCGCCCCATACCGGCGTGATCAAAAAGATCTTAAACTAGATGGAACTAGATTAAATATTTTGACTGTTGCGATTCCAAATCGGTTTAATGACCCGTAACTCTGCCTGAGTATCGGACAAGTGTTCACTGTTGGCCAGAGGAGAACTGGCCCCCCGACTAAGCCTGGTTTCTCCCGAGGTTTTTTTCTCCATTTGTTGGAGTTTTGGTTCTTGCCGCTGTTGCCTTTGGCTTGCTTAAGTTGGGGACACTTGCTTGATATTCAGCAGTGTTTTTGATATGCCTGCATTGGCGCCGTTGTATGTGAACTGAGCCGAGCCGGACGATTACGTCACTGTTTTCTGCAGTGCTGATATACATAAATTAACTAGACTAATAACTATTGATATTTGCAACGGAATGAATCAATAATACATAGAATAAGCTGCACAATGACACCATTTTCTTATTAATGTAAAGCTGATTAATGTTTGCCACAATTTGCATTGTAAAAAGCGCTATATAAATAAAGGTGACTTGACTTGACTTGACCTGCAGAACCACTGCTTTATTGGGGTGTCTTGCTACTTGCCTATAATTTCCACTTGTTGTCTATTCCATTTGCACAACAGCATGTGAAATTGATTATCAGTGGACAGTTTGACTTCACAGAAGTGTGATTGATTTGGAGTTACATTGTGCTGTTTAAATGTTGCCTTTATTTCTTTGAGCAGTGTAATTCCTGGCAGGCAAATCACTTAGCTCGAGGCCAAATAAACCTCTTAAGAGAAATGATACTGCATTTTCATTTGGTTTTGAAGGGTTAGTTAACACAAAAATGCAAATTCAGTCATTAATTCCTCACCCACATGTCGTTCCACACCCGTAAGACCTTCGTTCATCTTCAGAACACAAATCAAGATATTTTTGATGAAATCCGAGGGGTTTTTTGTACCATAGAAAGCAATGTAATTTCTGTCATTCAAGGTCCAGAAAGGTATTAAATACATTGTTAAAATAGTCAACGTGACTACAGTGGTTCAACCTTAATGTTATGAAGCGACAAGAATACTTTGAGCGCAGAAGCAAAAATAATGACTTTATTCAATAATTTCGTATGAATGCACAACCAAGTAGAGTCAGCGTATCTGTCGGTGAAAATAATCACTACACTCTTCCTCATATGATCAGCAGGCTGCTGTATGTTCATCAGGCTTTTTTGCACTGTATTTGCAGGTTATTTTGAATGAGGGACATGTCCGGGGACAAGTCCAGTCAGGGACAGGACACCGCTTGTTAGTGACAAGCTCGTGTTGACATTAGACAGACTTGGGTGTCATGGAGATGGAAATCTCAACCGACTCACTTTGAATGTTATTTTCAATGTAAAATTTGCATCCCAACAAATGTGTCACATAACAAGTATCTAAACAGAGGAGCACAAGTTCACAAAGTGCACAGATCCCACAGAAATTCCGTGAAAAGAGCGTTTCGAGTATTTCTGCATCTGTGTGATCATTTGTTGGCGTGTCGTCATGAGGATTGAATTGATCTTTGTGCTGTTATCAGGTTAGTTATATTCGTTTTGTAAATGATATTCAAAATGCATCTAACTTGGGAATGAATATGATTTTCAAGACATTAAATAATGGGTTATGCAGGGTTTCCCTACATATTTGTGTCCGCTGAAACCTAAAATATTTACCCCTTGACATTTTATGTTCATATTTCATTTATTTATCAGCACATTTTCCTGTTCATGGTTCTCTGAACATAAAAGTAAGCGAACTGGCCATCTCCGTTATGTTGAATTTATGACTGTCGAAGTTCAACCGATAATAATGCATTAACAGTTCAAAAATTGTGGCTCTATTTGACCCTATGAATCACCCATAGTTCACGCCAGGGTTGTCAGATCCGCAGTTTTGTAATCGATCAATCAAACTGAAACATATATATCCAAAATATAAATATGTCGGAAACGTGTGTAAAAATGTCACATTACCTCAGAAAAGCTGTCCAATGTCCAAAAACTCATTAGTCAGCTACAAAATGAACTCATTCAATATACAATCAATTATACATTAGATATTGAAAGTTTTGACAGCCACCATTTAAATGTTTAGGCCTACATAAAAAAAACGAGTAGAAATAATTGTCATTAAAAATGTTTTATAGCGTTTTTATAAAAACTTCCGTGTAATTTATATGTAAGTAGGATACAAATGAATTAACTTGAACCTAATAATATAATGTAACGACTGGTTCCCTGAATAGTTTACAGCATTAGTTGAGAGTTTTTCTTTGACGAAATCTGCCGTGTACTGTATCTGATAGGCCCCAAATTAATTAATAATCAACTTATTATCTTGTCAGAGTGCACTAGAATGCTCTGTTTATATTTTAAAATCCCATTTTCCTCACAGAGAAGGATGCCCCCAGACACCCTACAGCAATGGACTTTGTACATGTCACCTTTTTCACCGATGTTAGGTCTCACAGACAAAGCTACCCAGAAAACTTGATAATCAAAAGCATCCTAAATGTCACATGTGTTTGCACTATATTGTAGTGAGTAACCTTTCTTGGTATTGCAGTTTTAAATATCCCTCCAATATCCGTAGTCTGACCCTGTCAAGGGTAATGGCAGATACATTCTGTAACGCGGAGACAGATCCAAATGCAGCTTTATTAAACCGGAGTAGTCAAACAGGCGACGGTCACGGAACAGCAAACTGGTGTGGCACAGGATAATCAGAATCGTAGTCAAATAATCAGGCAGAAATGTCGAGACAGGCAGCAAGAGTCAAACAACGGGAAAAACGGGCAGAATCAAAAACAAGTAAACCAAACACGGGAAATAAACGCACAGAATTAACCAGTGAGAGCAAATGAAGACTTTGCGAGGTGTGTGTGTGTGTGAGTAGAGCTTATATAGTCTAGATAATGTGTTACAGCTGACGGGGTGATCAGTGACACGGTACGGGGCTTCTGGGAAATGTAGTGCCCCTGAGCGTGTGATAGTTTGAGGGGTATTGTGGTAAATGAAGTCCAATGGTGAGTGAGTAGAAGTTCAGTGTGGAGTGCCCTCTAGGGGTTGTTATGGGCACTCCAGCTGATAATCCTGACACATTACTAGAAAATTATTTTCAAATAATGTTCTTTTTTTGTGAAATATCTTACGGTTAGGCTCTCCCATGTTTTATTTTATATTTGCTTCTACTTTGACATTTAAACATTGTAAACGACATGCCATGTGTCATGTGACGGGATAATGTTTCTCCACAGCTCTGAGCTCCAGTGGGAACTCCCATTCATTTTTCTTTATTTCTGAGAAAATGAGCTGGACGGATGCACAGGAGTACTGCAGACAGATTCACACTGACCTCGCCTCTATTGATGACCAGACGGACCTTAATGAGCTGTTAAAAACTGTTCCCGAGGATTTTACAGAATATATGTGGATTGGACTCTATCGGAAGACAGAGACTTCTCCCTGGATTTGGTCCGATCAGAGAACATCTTTGTTTCGACTGTGGCTTCCTGGACAACCAAACAATTACGGTGGCAACCAGTTTTGTGTGTGCACAAATCCTGCTGGATTCTGGAGCGACGCGAATTGCCTGGAAAAATTGTCATTTATCTGCTATGGTGAGTTGTTTGCAATTTAACTTAACTGCTAAACTGAATGGCAATTCTATTGAGTCGTTGTTGGTGGATTAATGAATTGGCGAGGTTTATTTATGGACAGTTTAACGTGACGCTCATCTCAATGTGTTGCTGTGAGCCGGTGTGAAGAATTACGCATGTTCTTTTGATGTCACTCATTAAATATTCATAGGATATTTTACATAATGCTCTGCATTTTCCTAAAGACACATTTTGAAGAAATTATTTTAGATTTTTGACTGGTGTTTGTCACAACACTCTCTATACAAAAAGTTAACTATAAAATATATAGAGAACTCTTTATGCCAAAAAGGTTCTATATGAAGAGGAATGTCTTCAATGATTGCATAATACTTTCATGTTTAACAGCTCATTTCAGCTCATTTTGTTTCTCAAAATAATGTTTCCGAGCTATTTCATAAAATGTATTTAAAATTAAAATGAATTAAAACAGTTGTGAACCCCTTTAAGGTTCTTTATAGAACCGTTTCCTCCAAGAATACCACTTATGTGAACTGATTCAGTAGTAGCTTCAGCACTTCATCATGTTTCTGTGTGTCTCTCACAGGGAAGAAAATACAGATCATGAGATTGGAGGTGAAATCGAGTGGAAATGTGAATGATCCGGCAGTGAAGAACGAGATCTTAGCGAAGGTTAGTTCAATATTCTGCACGTTGATGACTTACCAAGATCACCTTGTATAATAAAAGACTTTGTTCTTCAGATAGAGAAGATGCTGAAGGAGAAGGGCCTGGCAGAAGGTGCAAAAATGTCATGGCAAATGATTTCTGGAGAAAATGTCTTTCAGAGGAGGTGGTATCAGGAGAATGATGTTTCCAAGACGCCCTGCAACAGAAACCAGAACTGATGGTCTCATAATGGCATTTCTTCTGTAATTTTAGTCGTATACTCCGCTAAAAGAGACCGTTCTGAGAACTTTAATGTTGTGGCAAGGTTCTCTCAAAGTTAAACTACCAAACATTCTTCAGATAGCATTAGAAAAAAATTGTTCAAAGTTAAAACAAAAACAATTTATACCTTGTTGGAATGTTTTTCCCTGAATTATTTAGTCGGATGTTTGCCTACAATTTCTTCTTCAGAATGTTTCAGTTTCAGAATGTTCTGAACATTCAAAAGTGACTTTCCTGTTTGCATTATGATATAATGGAATGTTGACATAACCAAGAAAAAATGCTTTTAAAACATGTAAAAAAATAAAATAAAATATGTTTTTGATGTTCAGAGAATGTTCAAGTCAAGTCAAGCATACAACGGCGCCAATGCAGGCATATCAAAAACACTGCTGAATATCAAGCAAGTGTCCCCAACTTAAGCAAGCCAAAGGCAACAGCGGCAAGGAACCAAAACTCCAACAAATGGAGAAAAAAACCTCGGGAGAAACCAGGCTTAGTCGGGGGGCCAGTTCTCCTCTGGCCAACAGTGAACACTTGTCCGATACTCAGGCAGAGTTACAGGTCATTAAACCGAAATTCCGAAATCTTAATGTGAACTTTACCAAACATTCTTAGAACATATTTTTAGGTAGTTCTCTCTGTGTTGAGACATCAGTAAATGCGGCTGTATGTGCACTTCTGTATTATTAAGCTGTTAATAAATGAAAAACAAATGTAAGCTGGTTAGTTCACAGTGAATTAACTAATGTTGACAAGACAAGGACAACATCTAGAAGTGCTACTTGCTGGAAGGACCTCTGATGAGTAGTTTCAAAAGGTGCTCTTTGGTTGGGTTCAAAATTATATAAATGGAAATGCGGATCCAAGGCACTTCTTCCGGTTCCAAAAAGTTAAGAAGCCTTTATTGAGAATATGGCTAACTCTGGGAGCATAAAAATCATTAAAACACTGCACACTCCATCCAGCCTTTCTCAGAGTGTGTCGGGTACTAGATTAGTCACAGGTGTAGATGCATTCACTTGCTCAGTAGACATGAGAGAAACCAAACTGATCATTATGGAGGGGACCAACTGTATCATTAAACATTGCAAAGTATTGTAGGAACACAAATGAACACAGCTTCACACTCCGAATACCAAAGAAGTCCCGAAGAACCATCACTGAGCTGTAATACTTCACTCAGGGAACGAGACGGCCCCCTTACGCCTGCTTAACTGAAAACAGTTACTGTAAGAACAGAGTGAATCAACAAAGAGATCCTCCCTTTGTTCCCCAATCTCAAACCCAGACCTGGAGCTGAGGTGCAAACCCTAAAACCTTACAAGGAAGACCGGGACTTTGAGGAGGCGTTACAAGACCCCAAACTCACAGCAGGGTCTAAAATTGTCAATGATATGATTTAGTTACTAGTAAGTAGCCATAGGCATCATGTATGTACTATGTGTGTGTTTATATAGCCTCTGAAGTTCTTTTTGTGTTTTAAACATTTAGTACAGGCAGATTTTAGGAAAGTCTACCCCAATTATAGGAAGTATATGCTATTTGGTATCTGTGTGATGGATGAATGATTTCCTGTAATTTGATGTAGAGCCCTGCGCGGGACTGTTTTCTTAAACCCGCACCGCCCGCTCCTGCTGAATGAATGACCAGGACCGCCCGCTCCCGCAACCTGTGTGTTCCACTCCCGCCCGCTCCCGCAACCTGTGTGTTCCACTCCCGCCCGCTCCCGCAACCTGTGTGTTCCACTCCCGGCCGCTCCCGCAATATTTGTGTCCGCTCCCGCGGACTTTATGTGACGTAATGTAGCTACACATATACTCAGATTAAATATTCGTTCAAGTTAACGTCCAGAATAACAGACTTTAAACCTGATTGTGTTTAAATAAGATGAATTAACCAATGCTAAACCAAAGCACCACACATGACAAACATATTGAGAAGGCTGATTATTTGTTTATTAGGACTGTAAAACATTAGGCCGAACTGTTAAAACAAAAGCACAACTAGCGGCACCTCAGTTTTTAGGCTACTGCACACACACTCACCAAACGAGTGACTTGAAAACAGAAAACTGTACGTCGCCTCAGGGCAGAGGTGCCAGATTTATGTCTGTTGTAAACGAACACTTTTGCACATTTATCACAACTTACGAAGTTTAACACCATTTTTGTCAGTGATAATTGAACCTTCGCAAAACCCTTGACCCTCCGTGTTGCACATCATGTTCTCACGCAGTGAAAGTTGTTTCAACCACGGAGGGACGTGAGAACACACAATATTTCAAGTTCACCAACTTTATTCTACTATAGGCGACTCCCTGACGGCTTTGTCGGATAAGATGGCGGATTCAGCGTTGTTATTGGTTAGATCGCCTGTCAATCAAACTGTTTGCGAAGGGTCAATTGAGAATTGTTTCCATATGTCTGACTTGCCTCCTGCTAAATTTTCTGACCGCCCACAGCAAAGGTAAAACCGCCCGCTCCCGAGAGATTTGCATTGGGTCCTGCGGGAGCCTAAACCCAACGCAGCCCTCTAATTTGACGCAAGTGTATTGTTTGTAAAGATGCACCACATTTGGACTGTGCAAGTTCATTTTCTTTTAGTTTGACCAAGCTCTAAGAAGTTTGGGTACGCCTGATAGAATGGACATTATGCTAATCACATGTAGGAACCGCCCAAAGTGATACCAGGTTGGTAAGGAGACACCCGGAAGGAGTGCTGCTTATCACACATCAGGTTCTGAATGTCTGGCTCCAAAGAGGAGAGTTTTAGTCTCATACTAGACTCCACGTTTAGTCTGTTGCGCTGTTTTGTTTTCAAACCAACCAGTGTGGAAAACCCAACTTCACAGTTGTATGTAGTTGGGAAGGGCATGAGCACTTTGAGGGCAGATTCTGAAAGCTTTGGATGTTCAGGAAGGAGCTGAGCCCAGAAGTCTGTTAAGGGCTGTTGTTTGAATGACATTTTGAGACCTCCATCTGATGCAATGTCCACAAGACTATTGCCTTCTTGTATTGAGAGCTTGGTACATTGCTCAGTGATGTCGCCAAATGGATTTCTGATCCACTCAAAGTCCACATCTAGCTCTGGAAAGTATTTTCCCAGCTGCATGTGAAGGCCTTGTAGATGTTCCTTTATGGCTGTGATGGTGTCGTCACCCAGGGTCTCTTCAGTTTCGAGAAGAAAGTCCGCTAGAGTGGGGAAACAGTCAAATTCACGGCGATCGATACGTGCGCACCAGAGCTTTAATTTGGTGCGGGCCCCTTTAATTTTGTCCTGTACAGTGAAGACAGTGACCGCTTTTCCTTGCAGTGCTAAGTTGAATTGAGGGCCTTGCCTTTGATTGATTTGACTATTTTAACTGCCTCGTCCAAAACAGTTTCAAGGCAACTTGGCATCTTTTTCACCGCGAGCTGTTCTCTATGAATGCAGCAATGAGTTGACACAGTGGATGGAGAAACATTACGCACACGCGTTACCAGGCCTTGTGTTTGGCTGTCATCGCAGTTGCACCATCAGTGCAAACTCCAACACAACCTTTCCAGTCAATGTTATTATGCTCAATGAAGGCATTTAGTGCATCAAAGATCGCTTCTCCTGTGGTGTTCGTTGGAAGGGATTTTGAGAAGAGAAAATCCTCGTGGACAGAGCACGAATGGATGTATCTCACAAAACACAGAAGATTTACCTCGTTACCAATGTCCGTGGACTCGTGGACTGAAGAGAAAAGAAGGGACTCTGGTGTAATCGTGTGATTAGCTGCTCTTGGACATTTTCGGACATTGAAGTTGTGCGTCGCTGGACAGTGTCATTGGACAGGGGTACTTTTTGCATCTCATCACTAGCTTTCTTCCCTAGCATTACGTTTGCCATAACTTCTGCTGCAGGCTTAACTAGAGTCTCTCCAATTGAATGGGGTTTTCCCGTTTTTGCAATGAGTAGAGACACTTTGTATGATGCCTCAGTAGCCTTTGCATTTTCACTGGGCATAAAAAACCGTGAGGTGTTTTTACTCATGTGTCGCTCAAACTCATCACATTTTCTCTCAAAAATTGACACTGGTTTATCTGTGCAATCTTTGTGCTTAGACTCAAAGTGACGCTTGAGTTTAGATGGTTTCATTGCTTCATTAGCCAATATTTCATAACACAAAACACAGTGAGGTCTAGGATCCTCAAAATCCCCAGTCCAGGAAAATCCAAACTTCATGTACTCATTGTGATATTTCCGCTTAACTTTGTCACATGGTTTCTGCGGGAGTGTGGTGGCCACTGGCTGTGACTCGGTATCTTCGGTACCAGCTTCAGTGGGCCTTTGTGGTGCTGTAATTTTGCTGCTTTCAGTGGACGCTTGAGCTTTTCTTTTTACTCCTCTTTGGTTTAGCCACCGATCCATTTTTCGTTATTTACCATTTGATGCGTTCGATCACACCAGTGTGATTATAATGTTCAGTGCATCACGTGATCAACTGCCAAATGCAAAAGTGCCTGCGCACGTTCTCTGGCGCTGAGCCGGTGACAGACGCGCTCAGCGCTGTCAATATATCAGTGTTTTCAACTACATAATGTTTATTTTAGATTTTAGATATTTAAATGCACATAAATACTACCAATTTAGAGTTTGTAAAATACACCCTGATGTCTATGGAAGCGGCAATAACAATCATTTCCATAATAATTAGCACATTTTATTCATTTCAGTCATTTTAAAGTTGACTCTCTTCTTCTCTCAGTTCACCAGCTCACTTTCATGTATTTCGTGATAAGTACACTGTAAAAAATGTATCGTCAAATTAACAGTAACTTACTGGCAACAATTATCCAGTAGTTGCTGTATTTCATTAAACAGTATTATTACCGTAACACTAACTACAGTAGTGTTTAGCTTACTGTAAAATTCAATACAGTATTTTACTGTATTTTTTACCATATCAAAATACGGTATTACACTGCTGATTTTTAATAATACCGTATAGTATTATACAGTTATGAAATGTTATTTTAATTTCTTTTATAGTGCTACTGTATAACCTTTGGAATATGTAGAAAACCTGTAGAAGTGTTATTTCAACTGTTGATGGGAAATAGGATAAATAACAATTGGAGCTTTAACTGCAAAAAAAAGTTTATTATAAATTCATTAGTAAAAATTACATATTACAATAAAAAACAAGACATTAACAATTTATAATTCAGAATTAAAATCACAGAACAATACATTAATAATAATAATGGAATACAATACAATAAAACATGTTTTAAAAAACTAAAGAACAATTTATAATTAAAAAGCAATGTTACATTTACCTCAGGAAAGATATTTAATGAATGTATAAACTGATATGAAACATTTTATCAAGGTCATTTTTGGCCATTTCAATCAGCCCTATGAAACACAAATGAGTGGATGAAATGAGCACAGCACAGCACAAGTGCAAATCAAATAACTGCCGTTTCTGTGTGCCTTTCAGAAATCAGTTTTTTTTTTTTTACATTTCATGTTTTAATAAAAACTTGTATAACTCACAGAATTTGTATTTTTTAATTATAACTGTAACATTTCTTTAAACAAGGCATATTTGTTCAATGAAAACTGTGAAGACAGATAATTTTGAGATTACAACAGATATCGGCTCCGCTGCACACCCCTCTTACCTTAATGATTCTGCCAGTCATACTGTGCAAACTACCTAATGAAAGATGCAACATGTGGGTTTAAGGCTGTGGTTTTCCTCCTAACCATCCTCCCGCTCTTTCTGCTCACCTGGAACTCTGAATTGCGTTTTGAATTTTCAGGATTTATCCTGACAAGAAACCTGTATATAAAAAAAAAAGAAGAAAAAAAAAGATTTGTGATCACAATATGTAGCACCATATGTAATAAGTCATGTCACGATAAGAGATAAGCTCTGAACATTCACTTATGCAAAGCCCATTGGTGTTACCAATAGAAATGAATTTGTAACAAAAGTGTATGAATGAAGTTAAATTTGTTGGAGCCAAGTAGTCTGACTTTTTTTTTTTCTCATGAACCTAATAACATTCATCCCGACTGGTGTTAAAGAGACACAGGAAAAACATATGTGAATTCTTAAAATGTAAGGCCCCCCTTTAAAGGGTTAGTTCACCCCAAAATGAAATTCTGTCATTTACTCACCCTCATGTCTTTCCACACCTGTAAGACTCGTTCATCTTCGGAACACAAACGAAGATCTTTTTGATGATAGTATGCAGATTTCCTTCCATAGACTACCTTTGTAACTACCACTTTGATGCTTCAAAAACTTCATAAAGAGGTTGGAAAACTAATCCATATGAATCGAGCAGCTTAGTAAAGATTTTTTGAAGAGAATCGATCGCTTGTTATGATGAACCGATTTAATTTAGGCTTTTACTCGCATGTAAACATTGATCAGTGAATATAAACAGAAGCTTAACGCACAAGAATAAACCTCTTCCAGAAACTCAAATGTGCTGCGTAACCAATGAGGTTGATTCTCGTGTGCTACGCAGCACAACTGAGCTTCCGGAAGAGGGCTGCTCTCACAAGAAGCAGATTTAGTTGAGCTTCTGCTTATGTGCGCTGATCAATGTTTACATGTGAGTAAAAGCCTAAATTAAATCTGTTCATCATAACTAGTGATCGATTCTCTTCAGAAAATCTGTACTAAACCTCTGGATTCATATGGATTAGTTTTCCAATCTCTTTATAAACTTTTTGAAGCGTCAAAGTGGTACTTGCGAAGGCAGTCTATGGAAGGAAATCTGACAGCATTATGTCACCAAAAAGATCTTAATTTGTGTTCTGAAGATGAACGATAGTCTTACGGGTGTGGAACAACATGAGGGAGAGTAATTAATGACAGAATATTCATTTTGGGGTAAACTAACCCTTTAACCCTCTGAGGTCGGCCGTCACGCCCGCGTGATTTACTCACCTTTTTCTTGTCAGTGTGAAAGAGACTCAAAATGCTCCGTCAATTTTGAACATACAATTAAGAGATATATACCATTGCAATCTGTGAAATGTCTACTTTTACTTGTGCACTCTCATAGTAAAAACAAAATGTTGTGCTTTTTGCAAAATAAACAAAACTAACATGATGCGTGAGCTGCGATCTCTCTCCGAATGAAATCCATTCTGATAGTCATAAGAAAATGAACGGTAACTTAGTGAATACTATTCACACAAATATGAAACGCATGTCTAAATAAACGTTGAAATGTCAGGTTTTAAATCATGTAAGTCAAATCTAAAATGAATATTCTCTGTTTATGTCATCTGTTTGAAAACGGAGAGAAATCAGTCGTTCGCGAGCCAGCTCATTATCTGTAATGTGACCACGCCCACGGAGAGCGCGCGCTATTCAAACACAAATTCTGAGGCGATTACTGTAACAGAGAGTTAACGCCCACATATGCATCTCACACGCCCCCCGGTCAATGCCATAAAAAAACATGACGTTTCTTCATAAGATTCACTGAACGTTCATCGCGTTTTGAGGACGATTGCAACTCTGATGACGAACGGGTGCATTTCGAACAGCGAATTGACTCTGAAGAGGATATAAGTTCGGGGTAAGTTGTTTAGTGTTATATAATTCTTTTTCTGATAATATAGAACGCATTTTCATACTACATTTAGCCTAGGTTGGACTTTTGTAATGTTTTTCGCTCAGTTTTGGTTATCTGTGATGTGATTCAGAGCGAATATATTTTATATTCTTATATATTCTTTTATATTATTTTATATATCATGCAATAATACGGCCTTGTGCCTAATACAGATGTTTGTGAATGCAGGTGTAAATGTTTGAAATGCACTAAACAACGATTTCTGAAGGATCATGTGACACATAAAGTAAATACAATAAAACAGATTAAATTCTGTGAATCTCCTAACAGTCTTAGTTCAAGATGCTTCACAGCTTTGGCCTTTGGATGGGCCGTTAGGCACTGGGGGAGTGTCTTTTGTCTCCCCTGGTGTGAATTGCTAATGTATTCATGGCCATCACCACTCCCACGCATAGAGCAGTGGTGACACAAAAACTGATTTACAAAATTTAAATCATTATATTGTTGTTTGTTTTGAAGCATTCAGAATGATTTCCACATCACTGTGTAGTAAAAATTCTAGCCTACAAGCTTGATAACTCAAAAGTCTTGTGAACAACTATTCAGTATGTGTTTTATGGCCTTATTGCAAGGGCATTTTTTTTGCCAAAACTTACTAACCACGCATAATCTTTATTTTTAAAAAGATGTACATCTATTTTGCTCACATATTATTGTAGCAGAGTTTGTGCTGAATACAGCAAAATTACATCTTGGCCAATAGTATGTTATAAGTGGCTGAAATAAGCACAAATGTCAGAGCATGTAAAACTACTCCAGGACCCCAAATCAGCCTCAGACCCCAGAGGGTTAATAAGAGCACACTCTGAAGGCCATGTAAATAAATAGCTGGTCAAAAGGTTTTTGAATGGCAAGATTTTTAAATTTTTTAAAAGAAGTCTCGTCTGCTTACAAAAGCTTACTTTATTTGATCCAAAATACAGCAAAAACAGTAATACTGTGAAATATGTTCCTATTTGAATATATTTCAAAATGCAATTTATTTTTGTATTAGCAAAGCTGAATTTTCAGCATCATTACTCCAGTCTTCAGTGTCACATGATCCTTCAGAAATCATTCTAATATGCCAATTTGCTGCTCAAGAAACATTTATTTGACATTTACAGTTGTGTACCATTTTTGTCAGGATTATTTGATTAACAGAAAGTTTAAAAGAACAGAAGTTATCTGAAAAAGAAATCTTTTTTTTGGAAAAAATAAAAAGTGACAGTAAAGACATTTATAATGTTGCAAAAGCTTTATATTTCAGATAAATGCTGTTCTTTTGAACTTTCTATTCATAAAGTAATCCTGAAAAAATCTGTGCACAACTGTTTTCAACATTAATAATAATAATAAATGTTTCTTAAGCAGCAAATGATCATATTACAATGATGTCTGAAGGATCATGTGACACTGAAGGCTACAGTAATGATGCTGAAAATTCAGCTTTGCCATCACAGTTATTCTTAATTGTAAAAATATTTCACAATATTACTGTTTTTGCTGTATTTTGGATCAAATAAATTAAGCTTTAGTAACATTTAAAAATTTAAAACATTTAAAAATCTTTTCAAAAACATTTAAAAATCTTACAGTTCAAAGACTTTTGACCGGTAGAGTATTTACCTCTGGATGAACTCCAGGGTGGAAGCTGCCTCTTCCTGGTATTCCATATTGAAAACATAAAATGATGCAAAGAGGACAGCCAGGGCAGAGGTGAAGTCCTGCTGGAGGTGGCTGGACTCAATGATGACCTTTCCCTCCAAGGCCAGCATCCATTTCTTTGGAAACAGAATGGAATCTCCTGAAAAACAAATGTATGTATCTTAATTGATCACTAAATAAACAGAAAAAATGTAAAGCAAATATAAATAAACTTTATGCATATTTATATGTTATCAAGAGTAAACAAAAATGTATTATTACAATGTTTACAGCATTCAAATTTGGTAACGAAATCTGAAGCAGGAGGTTTGTTCTTGCATGTCATGCAAGCATGTTTGCACTTCTACAAGAACCATTGAGGTTTGGGTACAAGAAGGTTTGGTTAAGCTTGGTTAGGTTTTTCCTTGCTGATCAAAGTTTGAAAAAGCCATTTTTTGTCAATAAAAGCCAAACTTAAATCAGTTCTTCATATAAAGTGATTGTATCTCTTCAGGAAAATTTGGTTAAATAGCTCAATTCATATGGATTCATTCTTTGAGGTCTTTACACCTCTTCCGTAAGTAGTGAAAGAAGTCACACGTTAGTCTAGTATAACAGCACTACAGGTTTTGTTACCCTAGTGATTGCGCAAGTCAAGTACATGAATCTTACCCAACAAGATTATCCTTGGTGTGCTGGGCAGGGAAAGCTGGTTCTCTGCATCCTTCTGTGTGGTAGTTTCCTATATGAAAAAGTCAACAAAAAAGGGGAAAGAATCAGAGCTAAGATCTGAGTTCACACGTATTGGGAAGGCAAATAAAAAAAACATTAATACCTTTGCACTTTCAAAAGGGATAGTTCACCCAAAAATGAAAATTCCATCATTTACTTAACCTCAAGTTGTTCCAAACCTGAATGAATGCATTCCTTCTGCTGAACACAAAAGAAGATATTTTGAAGAATATGGTTGCTGGTCCCCATTGACTGGAAAACAATACTATGGAAGTCAATGGGGACCAGCAATTCATACAGGTTTGGAACAACTGGAGGGTAAGTAAATGATAACATAATTTTCATTTTTGGAAGAACTATTCCTATAAATAAGATTGTTTCATCATGTTAGAATAACATCTTTGTTCCTCAAAAATAATGATTATGTTATTGTAGTCTAATTGTTTATTGTAATCTAAACTAATAGATTAGAGAGTTTCAATTTCCCAACAATTAATTTCAAAGGGAAAAAAACTAATCAAACATATAAACAACCCGTATGTTATGACAGTATCATAAAACAATTACAGTACTTACATCAGCCAAAAGAAAAAGTGAATCTTCTTTTTCTTTGAAGAATGCCATTATCACCAATATGGCAGCAAGGCCAGGATCCGCATCTCCAGATTCTCTTTCTATTTCTGCAAGGACTGTCTTCACCTCTTTTCTCCAGCGCAGCAATTGAGACTTGAAAAAGTGGAGCACCCTTCTTCCTTTTCCAGTGATGGACTCCCTGAGTCTTGATTCTAGTTCAATGCCAGTAAGTGTACTAAAATGCTGGTTCAGAAACCTCTTCATGAACAGGAAAGGCCAATCAGTGTTTAGTTGGTCAATGCTAGGTGCATTGATGGCACGTCGCTGGGCCTCATATGTGATCCTCATCAGCTCATTTACTCTTGCCTTATCTGCTCCATTTTGGCCCTCTTGAGTGAAAATGCTTTTAAGCTCCTCCTTCTTTTCACTTAGAGAGTGTCTTGTTTCTCCCTCTGGTAGCTCGCTCGGCTGCCAGTTTATACAGCCATAGCTGTCGGTTTTTGCACATTTTCTGGATGGAGCTGGCTGGCTATTCTCCACCGCTACAGCAGGTCTTTTTGGTTTTCTTAGGCGTGCGAGGGTGTTGTTCCTGTTCAGGTTGTCTAATCTTGTCTTTAATTGGGAGCACAAAGTGAAGTGTCCACTGCCCATTCGCTCTCCCTCATCAGTTCTGTCTTGAAAACAGTCTGGATATTGTTAAACAATGCTCTTTGCAACTACAGCACACTGACTCAAAGTGGGATTTAAACATGTTTCCCTAATGGCATCAACAGTCACTCTGACCATGTGCCGCCTGTCTGTCTCTTCTGGTCTCTTCCTGAGTTCAAGACATCTTCTTAGACTTGGTCTGGTCTTGTCCCAAGGTACTTGGAATGTTGAGAACCAGGTACTGTGCTGCACAGGGGTAGAGTGCTGAGGTGGTAGTGTGAACTGCGTGCTTGAAGAGGCTTCTAATGAAGACACTGGTGTTATCATGCCAGATGCAGCAGAGTCCCTTACCAGATTGTTCTGTTGGGCTCCAATATCTAAAGCAAAACAAAAATTAAGTGTAGCCCTGCCACAGCCAACTAAGGCAAAAAGGTGGAGTTAATATATCTGTCAATTTCAAAACTGAAATAAACCATGTTGTCAATGTCATTAGAACACCCCAGTAAATTTTTTAGGTTCAAATGTTACAGAAAACATTTAATAAAACGAAGTATATACAGTGTATATCACTGAAAATTATTAACAAAAAATAAAATAAAAAAATTGGCATCCATAAATAGTGCAATGGGATAGTGTGTGTTTACCAGGCAAAAACATTTACCCTATACTAAAATCAAAACCTGTAAATTATCAAAATAAATTATTTACATGCTTTTGTTTACTTTTATCTCCCACATAGGATCTCTAGATTGCGCAACAACATGTAGATGCAGATGTAGACTATTTATTTATACTATTTACATTAACAAAATATTTACCACTGTTGTTGAGTCTTCGTAGTAGTTTTCTGCAATCAACTATGGACAGAAGATGTCTGATGTCATCCTCTTTGATGTACATAATGTCGTCAATCTCCCTTACTCCCATTAAGGACAAATCTTTAACTACACTCTCTACAGTCTTACTATCCAGATGGGGAAGGGTTCCTCTTATGATGTCCTCCATCACTTTTCACCTAGACAGACAGAATGATGGAGCACAGCAAGATCGAGATCAAACTTTCTATACACAGGCAATGGGTATTAGTCTGCAAGACTGTCGGCACACACACAAACATATTGAGTCTCAAGGTCACACTGCAGACAATGCACACCAAGGTCCAACACTGGCACTGACTGATGTTTGTCAGACACAAAATAAACCTTATCCTGTTTGACTAATATTAGAACAATCTTACCCAGCACATAGCCACTATCATTGACATCAAGAACAACACTCATGCCCTTTTTGTATAATGTGCCTTTGTATGTCACAGTAGATGTTTCTATTGTGTTGTCTTTAGTCAGGCCTCTGAACCTCACAGCTTCCTGAATTGCTGCATTATACATTTGGGCATCAAATTCATTTGCCTGACCAACTTGGAGAATGGAAGGAAAAATATTCCCACTGTGAAGATACGCCTGCAACAGTTGGTGCCTCTCTGCTAAAGTGACACCAAGATTTTTGAAATTGTGGAGCTTCCGAGCACACTGCTTAAAATAAGTGTGTTTACTCTTGAAGCGCAGTGTCCAGAGGCGAATAAGTGGTCCAAATTTCAGTATTTCAGAGGTCAGGATAGTGGAGTAAGAAGTGGTGTTTTGGCTTGATAAGTGTGTCTGGAAAAAAAACAACTCTACACTGGAGATATTCCCTGATAATTATCTTGAGATATGCCACCTGGTTGACATGGATCTTAGGTGCACAAATCAGCTCTACTATTTCTCTGAGTTTAAGGCACAGCTGCCAAGCTTTGTCTTCCAATGGGTTCTTAATCCGATTACCAACCAGAACAGAGAGAAGCCGCAATAAGCACCAGTTCTGGGCAGCACTACCTACCAAGCGCTCTCCATCTGACTTCACTTCACATGGTCGGCTACTAGCATCACTGCCTTGGAGCTTCAGCTGAGATATGCTCCTATTCAACTGAACATATGAAAAATGTTTCCCAACAGACACCAGGTTCTTGATATACAATGCAAGATCTGCTGACACAATCCCCTCAAAAAGATCATGACCCAGGCAAGGTGGAAGTCCTGATTGACAGACATGAAAATGTTTCAGCTGATTGAAAATTGAGTCAAACTTCATGCCCGCTATGGTGACTTCCTGGCCCTTTGACAACTCCTCAACACAGTTTGCATAGGTTTCTTTTGTCCTTAATGGACGAAGCTTTGTGGGCTCCCTTTCTAAACTTTCGCGATCTATAAGACAGTATCGGCAAAAGTGTTTGCTTCTGCTGAAGTTTTCAGTGAACCCCCCAAGAGAATGTGACCCTAGGTTATCACCTACAATTGCTATCACTGCCCCCTGCAACGTTTCACCATTATCTAACACAAAGCCAGATTGCTCAATCTCCTTTAGATCATTTACTAGGGGAGAAAATATTTTGTCATGGCCAAAATGGCGGAAATCCACTTCCCTGCAAAGCATTACCAACTGCATGGGGTCTATAGCAGATCTATTATATGGCAATATTTCACCTAATGTCATGTACACAGCCAGAAGCTTGTGCTTCTTTTTACCCGATCCAAGGGGTTTGCAACCTCAAAAGCATCCTGATAAAGGATGATCGAGACAGAGGAAGCAACATTCTGCAAGAGGGTGTTCACTCTACAGTTTCTACCATCATGCACATCCACAAACACATGTGGATCTCCCAAAGGGTACATCTTTGTAGCGTTGTACTGTTCCCGAACTGATGGATGGTTCAGCAGTGCTCTAAGTGTGTCTTTAACTGGCACATACTGGCAGAAACGTTCCTTACCATTAGGATCAACACCAAGATAAACCTGAGTTGGCTCAACATAGCAGAAATTATTCTTGAAAAAGGTTTTTCTAGTTTGATCTGATCGAAACACGCTCTCGTTGTACATCTTTAGTAAATTCTCTTTTGATAGTCCATCCACAATTTCATGTATTCTATCTCTCTGTATTTTAAGTTTTTCCAGTTCTTGACTGACGACAGTTAGTACATGCGTTATCCCATTTGTATGTAGTTCTTGAAACTCCGCAATTAAAGCTGAGATTGTGGTGGCTGGCAAAAGCATCTTAGCTTGCATTCTAAGATAGAAAAGGGCTAAGTTTGTCATGAATACATCTCCATCTACTTTGTTTGATGAACTCTCCCTAACCTCAGCAATCTCTGCACTGTGTGTGCCACCATCATCTTCATCAGCAGCATCAGGAGTACCAGTATCATCATTAGACACACTACCTGTAGAGACAACCTGCCCAACTGAATGTTTTCTGCTCATATGCGAGAGGAAAGAAGACCTCACTCTGAAATTCTTTTTGCAATTTCCAAAAGGACATTGAATTTTCTTGCCATCTCTAATGTGCCATTTTAGATGTTCACATACATTTGAAAAGTTTGTGGAAATGAAATCACATCCCTGAACATGGCAGCTCATATCAATACATGTGTGAGACCTGTTGACATCTGGTTTGCGCTTTGAGTGGTTGCGATACATGTGAACCTGAAGGGCAGTGGCAGTCCTGAAGCTACAAGGGCATGTGACAAGCCCACAAGAAAATCTAAAGTTGGCAAGATTCCTGTGTTCTTTGACATGCCTGACGAATACAGTAATAGTCTCTGCAGGGAAACCACATCGTTTGCCAGAGAAACCCATTTCTAAAGATGGAGATTTCCAAGTTCAATTGATCAATTATCTAAATATATAGCACCATCTAAAATGTCCTCAGTGAGCCAGTTTTGGACCAGGGAATATTAATAAGATAAATAGATTCGAATTACAATTCACCAATCGTCAAGATGGATAGGCCTTCTTAAATGGCACAGCTCACACCTGTGGAAAAAATAGAACAGGCAGTTAAAATAGTCAAAACGGTCAACTAATATTTAATACAAATATTCAAAGTCTACCTCTAAGCTCCCAATAAAATTAAGCTAAAAGTTTTGAATGATCCTCTCTGTCACAATCTTACCCATATCACCCTGTTTATCTGTTATAATCATGTCTCTCGGTTTATTCTGTTTCTGTGGTTATCTGTTTAGCCTGTTCCCCTGTCCTGTCATCTGTCACATGTCCTATTGTTATGGTCCTGTCAGTTTAGTCATGTGCTCTTTGTTTTCATTCATCACCTTCATTAGTTCATCGTAACCACCTGTGTCTCGTCAATCAGTGTTGTCATCACCTGTTCCCTATCAATGATCCTCTTGTTCTCTCTGTATAAATTCCCTCTGTGTCAGTCCTGTCCTTGTTCGTCTTTAAAGTTACGGCCGTGGTAATATCGTCTGTATTCCTGCCTGTCTGTTCTGTTCTATTAAACCTGGTAAAAGTTTCTTCGTGTCCTGCATCTGATCCTTCACCCGGGCGTTACAGAAAGACGAACCATAACAACAACGAATATGATGATGGATTCCGCCGAGGTTATTGATCATCTCTGGAGCATCCGGCAGCGGGGACGGCCGCTGGAGAGGTATGTGGGGGAGTTCGTGGAGCTCTCTCATCTGGTGGGCTGGCCGGATGCTTCCCTTGTTGCGGTGTTTTGGTTGGGGCTGGACGAGATCACCATTCGCCCTCGAGAACCCATGGGTACCTTCACTCTAGTCGACATCATTAATGCTGTCCTAGAGTTGAATGGATCCGTGTGGGAAGTAGAGGAGTGTGTTTCTCGTCCGGTTTCCAACCAAAGCGCCCGCTCCGCCAGCCCATCTCTCTCCGTCTCTCCCCGCATCTCTCTTCAGCGGTGCGTGTCCGGTCCGTCCATCTTGCCCGTCCTCGGTCGATGCCGAGGAAATGCCGGAACTCCTTGGTCCTGACCACGAGCCCGCTCCAGCGCACCACGAGCCCGCTCCACCGCACCACGAGCCCGCTCCACCGCACCACGAGCCCGCTCCACCGCACCACGAGCCCGCTCCAGCGCACCACGAGCCCGCTCCAGCGCTCGCCGTCCCTGAGCCGTCTCCAGCGTTCGCCATCCCAGAGCCGTCTCCTGCGCTCGCCGTCCCTGAACCTTCTCCTGCGCTCGTCGTCCCAGAGCCGTCTCCAGCGCTCACCGTCCCTGAACCTTCTCCTGCGCTCGTCGTCCCCGAGCCGTCTCCTGCACTCGTCGTCCCCGAGCCGTCTCCTGTGCTCGCTTCCCCAGGGCCGTCTCCGGTGCTCACAACCCCAGAACTGTTTGAGCTCCCAAACCCTCCAGAACTACCTGAGCTCCCGACTGGCCCGAGCTCCCAGACTGGCCCGAGCTCCCAGACTGGCCCGAGCTCCCAGACTGGCCCGAGCTCCCAGACTGGCCCGAGCTCCCAAACTGGCCCGAGCCTCCTGAGCTCTCAGACCCTGAGCTCCTAGACCTTCCTCCTCCTGAGCTTCCAGATTTCCCTGAGCTTCCAGACTTCCCAGAGCTCCCAGACTTCCCTGACCCGCCAGAGCCTCCTGGGCTCCCTGACCCGCCAGAGCCTCCTGGGCTCCCTGACCCGCCAGAGCCTCCTGGGCTCCCAGACCTCCCAGATCTTCCACCGCCGGGGCCAGCGACTGTCCTGGCGCCGCCCAGCGCACGTAGATGGGGGAATCCTCCCCTGAAAATTTTGGGGGGGGCGCCAGTGTCCCCCTGCCACGGCAGCCAGAGGGAGGGAGGCCACGGCCTGGACTCCACCATGGCCGCCTGACCGCCTGGCACCCGCCAGGACCCTGCCCCGGACTCCTCCATGGCCGCCTGACCTCCTGGCACCCGCCAGGACCCTGCCCCGGACTCCTCCATGGCCGCCTGACCTCCTGGAGATCCTGGAGACACCCTGGAGGCCACCTGAACTGCCAGTACCTGACCACGGCCTCCAGGGTGCCCGCCCCCCTTCCCGGATCTGTTCCTTCACGGCGCGAGGACACGCCTTCCGGGAGGGGGGAGTACTGTCACAATCTTACCCATATCACCCTGTTTATCTGTTATAATCATGTCTCTCGGTTTATTCTGTTTCTGTGGTTATCTGTTTAGCCTGTTCCCCTGTCCTGTCATCTGTCACATGTCCTATTGTTATGGTCCTGTCAGTTTAGTCATGTGCTCTTTGTTTTCATTCATCACCTTCATTAGTTCATCGTAACCACCTGTGTCTCGTCAATCAGTGTTGTCATCACCTGTTCCCTATCAATGATCCTCTTGTTCTCTCTGTATAAATTCCCTCTGTGTCAGTCCTGTCCTTGTTCGTCTTTAAAGTTACGGCCGTGGTAATATCGTCTGTATTCCTGCCTGTCTGTTCTGTTCTATTAAACCTGGTAAAAGTTTCTTCATGTCCTGCATCTGTTCCTTCACCCGGGCGTTACACTCTCATTTTTGAATTACATTTTTGAATGATTTTTAGTGATTGTCGTCTTTCTAAGAAATACAGAAGCTTTAAGAAGCTCTGCTCTGGCTTTGCTAAACTGTTCTTTTTGTTGGCGAAACAGAATAAATCATGTCCAAAGTATAACTCACTTAATACTATTATAACTACTTAATGCTCGTTTGTTGGACTGTTGTACACAATTAATTTACGATCACACTATTGGAAAACTGAACTCACATGGTCCTGGCAGTTCGCCAGTCAGGTCCTCACAGACGTGTAAAAACAAATTTCATTTACATGAAAATGAACGCGCATTAATTGATTAGAGGAATCAAAATTTTAATTTAATAACAAGTAAGTTAACGTATGTATTCAAATCCTAACCTTGGGTATGCGATTTCAGGATATACTGATTGATTCTCAATCCCCAACCCTATATATAAAATAATGAACGCACCAGCGCTTCCACCGACTTAAAATAGTTAAATAACGAATTATAAGTAAATTCTGACCGTATAAGAGGCTATATATATGATGTAGGTTTATAAAATCACATTTACTAATCAAGTATTTTAAGTTATTAACAGGAAATCCGCTTCAAGCTTAACGTACAGACAGACGTTATAGAACATCAAAGCCACGGGCAGTTCTTCTAAACTAACATTACGCTATTACTGACATTTTGGTTTGCAAAAAAAATAATAATAATTAAGATTTTTCAGTTAACTTAGAAGATACTTACGGAGAAAACTTTACCGACAGCGGCGCGAGGCGAAGGCGCCCTCAAAGTTACTCAGAGAAATGAAATGAGTTCTTTACAAAATGGCAGATTGTCGTTGTTTTTCGCGGTCATTTCATATTATTGTATTTAAATTTACAGTAACATAGAATGAACTAATGTCTGTATGCATGACAATATTAAAATGTATTAATCACCACGCGACGAAGATGACGAAGCACTTGTCCAGGTGGGGAGAGAAAACAGACACGATGCACTCACATGACAGAAAAACTTTCAAATGGCTCTCATGCGCCCACTGAGCACAAATTGAGAGTATTAATGCGTGGCACCCAGTCCTGAATTTTTTTTATTGATGCAATTTTACCCACGAAAGCTTGTGTGGTATTTTTCGCGGCCAATTTGCACTACTGTATTTAGATTTACAGTTACTGATAATTTCCCAGAATGCATTGAAAATCTACAGTAACATACTGTCAACCATGTGTATTGTGAAAAGCGCTATACAAATAAATTTGAATTGAATTATCCTAATTGTTAATTTATTTTCCGGGAGCTCCTTGCTTCTAATTTCGGTTAAACTGCTAACTCTGATTGTAAATTAATCAACTAAATTATTTTATTTGCTAACTGCTTTCTTTAAACTGTAATGTTGACATCCATTCTCTGTAAAGCTGCTTTGAAACGATGTGTATTGTGAAAAGCGCTATACAAATAAATTTGAATTGAATTGAATTGAACCATGTACACAGTATTGAACTGTTGAGAATACAATACAATACTGTGAAAACAACAAAATCTACAGTAACATACTGTACACAGCTTATACAGCAAAATACTGTTGAGAAAAACAGTATAATACTGTGTAAACAACAGAAATCATTTACAGTGTAGAATTCACGTGCTGTAAATCCAACAGATCCGATTCTCTGTGCTGTGGTGCAAACTAACTTGGCGACGCCCGTCGCGCGTATACCTCAACGCGATCATTATAAAGGTGTTTAAACAGCAAAACATCCACTTGCACATATTTGACCATCGGAAAGTCAGATATTTCATGCTATAGCCATCAAATTTGTTAATATTTTGAATAAAAAAGGAAAAATGAAATAAAAGCAGATCATCAGTCATACAGCGCTATTGAGGCTGTCGTGTGTCACGTGCCAAGCAATGATGCGTCACCATGGAAACAGTAAAGTCACACATTCCAAATAATGGTCGCCTTGAAAAACTCACGCTGGGCGCTCAGCCAGAATATTTTAAACTTACGTGCGAAAGGGTTAAAAGACACTGACGATCTGGTGCAGGTTAAGAGCTTGCCTAGTTTGGGTCATATTTTCGCAGACCGCTAGGGGGCGATGGCGGACCACACTTTAAGAATTACTGCAATAGATTAACGTTACATTGTAAACGATAGGCCGCGATGCCTTATATGGAGACAGGTGAGGCTCTTACACTGAATTTGACAAGAAACGCAGTTGAATAATAATGAGCATGGGATAATATAAAGCTTTTCTTACCATGCAGCTTCCTTTTCATTGTAGAAGGCATGATGGGCAATACATGTATTTCCACAGTAATCCTTTTTGACACAACATCTGTAGCGTGTGTCGGTGGTGTATTTGAATTTCGCAGGTGGTCTAGACATTGCATTGCACTCACTTATGTCCAATCATAAGATTACAATTTCATACAGTCCCGGTCAAAAGTTTGGACACATTAATCTTTTTAATGTTTTTGAAAGAAGTGTCTTAAAGGGATAGTTCACCCAAAAACGAAATGTCTGTCATAACTTACTCACCCTCAATTTGTTCCAAACCTGTATGAATTTCTTTCTTCTACTGAACACAAAATAAGATATTTTAAAGACTGTCGGTAACCAGACAGTTGATGGCACCCATTCACTTCCACAGTATTTTTTTTGTTTCCTAACTATGGAAGTCAATGAGACCAACAACTGTTTGGTTACCCCTATTCTATATAAATGACATCTGACCGCACACTCACTTTTAACTTCTTTATTCACTGACATTTCGGCACAAAGCCTTTGTCAAGGTATGATTTCTCTGAAAGTTAGGAGAGGTAAAAAAAGACTTAACCTGATCTTAATTGTTGACACCTGTGATTAATTGTCTTTCAGGTGGAAATGACTAATAAAATAATAACTTATTTCATGTTTCTGTTTTTCTCCCCCGTCTCATCCGCATGGCAACATCCCATCCCTATAGCCGTCCCAGTCCTGTCAGGGTCAAATGTGTGATGAACTATGAGAAAACAAAAAGCCAAAATTTCCAAATTGTCAAGGGTGTGATTTGTCCAGGGACAAAATAAATCACCCACTTTAGTGCCCTGTCCAGTGGAGGAAGTGTGTACGTTTCACAGTCCTCTTCAAGCGCTCTGATTGACATACTATGTTAAAAATCACACGTGTCCTCCCGTTTGTTCATCGGTGTGAACACCACCATCTACCGCACCTCTCCCCTTTCACTGACAGCGGAGGAAGAGACGCCCTCATTCCTCCATCGATTCAAGTCTCCGGGTCGGACCAGGACCTCTTTTCCCGGGGGGGGATATCTGATGGTGGAAAATGTGAGTAATTTTAATCTGGTCAAAAAAGAAGAAGCTATTGACAAGTGATTTCTAAACATTTGTGAGTTATCATATTGACTTTTAATGTACCATCGTTTTATAGCTCCAGGTTCCAAGGATGACCAATGTGGCAGACACCGAAGTCCCCATCCTGGATTTAGCCATCCGATGTGGGTCCAAACTCCTGGACGTGTCCCTGTGGCTTGACCAGTTGAGTGTGAACGACCTGTTGAGTGTGACTCATCTGAAGGCAAACGCCAAGGCCCTGAAGTTTAACTCGACGAGTTACACAACTGTAGAGGAATGAGACATCCAGAGCCCTCTGTCCTGAAATCAAACACCTGCTTAGAAGTTTCAGGAAAACTTTGGCTAGAATTTTCAAGTGTGCCTTATAGTTATATTTGTGCATTGAATCTACACCTGGGAATAACACAGTATTGATATTTATTGATAGTACGGCTTCATTGATAACAATAGAAAACATGTTTGATATAAGACTCATTACACTTTCAATTAAATTCATTATAATGTAAATAGACGTAAATTTCGGTTGCATGATCAACCCTCAAGCGTGCACCATGACTGGATCACAAACATGCTACGAATGACAAGCAAACAAGTTGCAGATGCAATTATAATTACAAAAAAAAGTTTCATTATCACTTACTCTAAATGTGTTTTATTTTATTTTATTTTATTTTTTTATTGACCTCTTTTGCATCTCAGATCATGGAGCAAGGACCAGAGACAGAAGAGGTCACCATTGTTGTCCTCTCTGAAGCCAATGGAGAAGTTGCGATCATTACCGAGGACTTCTCTGAACTTACAGAATTTTCAGCTCTGCTTGAGAAAACCATTGAGGAGCTGCTCTGTGATCTCCTCCTCCGTTTGGAGGTCAATAGAGAAAATATCCAATATTAAAAACGATGAAATACTAGAGTAAAAAGTAAAAACAAGTTTGTGTTTGCAGTTTAAATGTTCATATTATGCAAGTGTATTTATAGTTTTATATGTAGTTTGTTAGATTATGGTTACTTATTGTTAATTTTATTAACTCCTTTACAATAATTAGCTCAACTCAAATCAGTTACTCTGTTCCTCATGTTTTTTGTTTGCAATGTTTTTATTCTGTTCATTTTCTAAAGTTCATTATTTGTAATAAAGTTTGTACATGAGCATGAAACACTTTGCGTGTGTGTGTGAGCCCTAATATTGCTGTAAGTAAATGAAAAAATTAAGTTAACAATTGTACTAATCCTATAATTACGTTTTTAGCTTGGCCAACTTACAGCAATCATGGATAAGACATTTTTACTATTAAATTACTGTCATTATGATTAAAGGAGATGATGCTGTACATGAGGGAGTTTATACTGCCTTTCTACCTCATTCCATCTGTTCTTCACTCATAACCCACACAGTAAAAACCCCAGAGTTAAATCAACTCTGCTCAGAGAACATTTGGTCCCACTCTAAATAGTGTTAAAGTAACACTGAAGCAGAGTTAAAGTTAATGAGATAATTAAGCAATTAATTAAGTGATGATTGAACATTAATGATGAACACCTGCTGTTAACAAGCAGAATCACTGAAGAAAAGAGAAACACAAGAACTACAACTGACTTAAGCCACAGTCTTAGATGAAATCAACTGAAGATAAAAGACATTAAATATCTAAAGATCTGATTAAAAGATCTGATTAAAACATCTGATTCACTTATTACTGACCAGATGGACTTTATTTCTGTCAGACGTCTACAGAAGCTCTTATTGAGAACTAACAGAGGTGTAGATGTTGGGTTTTATTGGTCAAAAAAATAATGCCACCATCATGGTGGTCAGGGTTTGTTATAGTTGGGATCTTTACCCTTTTACATCTTTAAAACAAATTACGTTTGCGCATCTTAAATAGAGTTTCACAACAAACACTTGTACATTGCTGAATCAAAAGACTGAAGGAACAGATTAGCTTGAATGCTTTGCTTGCAATTTGTTTCGAGTGAACGTTATAAAGAGATTTTTTTCTCTTTGGTGTTCAGTTATTGCAGAAATGAAAAATAGATGTATTACACAAATGCCACCATAACGCTTCAATGCTAAAAAGAGCCACTATGAACACTCAGTCTTATATATGAACATATAACATACAATCCTCAACAGTGGAGACAATATTTATTTATACTGCAGTGCATGAAGGGAGTTTTGTCCTATGGTGATATCCAGCATAAATTGCAGCGTGAAGCGTTTTTTTTTTTTTTTTTTTTTATCACCATTGTTGAGATTCATATGCTGATTCTTGATTCGTGTGTGTTGAAGAGATGCAGTAGTTAAAAAAATGAAATGTGTGGTATGGTTTTAAAATTGTTCAATATCTTTTTGCTGTAACACTTTCTACTCATATTGTGGTTTTACAGGGTTAGTAAAGCAAAATCAAAATGTATAAATAAATGTGTAATTAATAGCTTTGGATGGAACTTCACAATGACTAAACCATCATATAAAAGCAGCTAATATCTGCACTTGTTAAAATAGTGATCTCACTACTCCACAACAAGACATGCATCATTACAGAGAGAAATCTAACACAATAAAAGAAGGGCCAAGAGCCCAACTAAAGCAAACTCTGATCTCCATGATGGTGGTGTCATTTTTTATTTTTTATTATTTTTCTTGACCAATAAAACATCTAAACCTCTGTTAATTCTCAATAAGAGCTTCTGTAGGCATGTGAAAATAAAGTCAGTCCTGTCAGTGGCCTAATGGTGAGGGAGTTGGGCTTGTAATCAGAAGGTTGCGGTTCGATTCCCACGCCGGCAGGAATTGAAGGTGGGAATTGTGAATAAACAACACTCTCTCCACCTTCGATACCACGACTAAAGTGCCCTTGAGCAAGGCACCTAACCCCCAATTGCTCCCCGGGCGCTGTCGCAATAGCTGCCCACTGCTCCGGGTGTGTGTTCACTGTGTGTGTATGTGTGTGTTCACTACTCACTGCTGTGTGTGTGCACTTGGGATGGGTTAAATGCAGAGCACCAATTTCGAGTATGGGTCACCATACTTGACAACACATCACGACTTTCACTTTCACCTTTTCACTTTCATTAATCAGATCTTCAGAGATTGAAGGTCTTTTATCTTGGGTTGATTTCATCTAAGACTGTGGCTGAAGTCAGTTGTAGTTCTTGTGTTTCTCTTTTCTTCAGTGATTCTGCTTGTTAACAGCAGGTGTTCATCATTAATGTTCAATCGTCACTTAATTAATTGCTTAATTATCTCATTAACTTTAACTCTGCTTCAGTGTTACTTTAACACTATTTAGAGAGGGACCAAATGTTCTCTGAGCAGAGCTGATTTTTGACAAGACAGAAAAACAAATACGAATTTATGATAAAACACAGCACCACATTACCATTTCACCGTCAGACATGGACATTCTGAAGTATGAGCTATCATTTATTTAATATTTGTACACATTTTCAAAATTTTTTTTTACTTGGGTACAGTCTCCTCTACATCCATTTTATTTTCCAGAGATGCGTTTCGACATCTAGACTCCCTGGAAGGATGGACTGTGTGCAATCCGCAGCAATGGCACAAAAACGATGGAAGAAACTGGTGTTTTTGTTTGCACAGTGAGTGGACAGAGATTTATGTTTGCTACTTTGTACAATAATAAACATTTATATAACACATACTATGTAGACTTTAATTAAAAACTGTTTACAAGTAAATACACTACATTATACAAAGCCCTTTACATTTTTGTTGATTGCAGAGATGGAAGCAAAAGGGCTCAATATGTCTTCTGAGTTGCTCCACACAGAACAGTTGATTCACCTTCGAGTGTACCATGCCTCCTGTTTGGTTAAAAATATACACACTGAGGTAAAGCAGTCTCAAGCTATAAATTAAATAATGGTG